>CM068373.1:119116607-119584107 GCA_034769895.1 Magicicada septendecula
CTTCCCGAAACTGTTTCTATGCATTAATGAGATTCCACCGCTAGTAATATCAGATTAATGTTTTGAGTCTACGTTGCACTGCTGTGTTGCCATAATTACTACAACTAGTATTCATCAACTGGAAATAATCACCTTCAATAGAGCCGCCGTGTCTGTTGTAGTCATTCTGCTATCGATATAGCCGTTGATAACTGATGTGCAGAAACACGTGAATATCGTGACTACATTGATGATATAAAATAATAGTTACCGCTTATAACAGTTATTTATTGTGGCGGCTGTCATAGGTTTGATCGGGAGAATGTTAGAACAAATACAGTCGGTAATCGTCAAGTAGTCAATTATGTAGGCTATTAATCTTAATGTATATTAAATTGAAAATGCTTGTAATAGTCCACAGATATTCAATGTCAGAAGTGAAACTTGTTTTGTTTTTACCAGCATTATGATTTACATTTCCTCAGTTAATTTTTCGCAACTGAATCTGAATTCTGCCGAGCGTCATCCTTCTGACCGAGCCAGTTATACACTAGTGCAGGTAGACGTAATGCGGCGTTAGGCTGTACACAGTACAAATCAATGAACGACCTCATTCACATGTGTACGTTGGACTACGTTTGTAAAACTCACGATGGCGTGTTTATTTCATTATTCAACGATTCAGTTAATCGATAAAACGTAATTTGTAATTTGTGGCGCGTAGGAAACTTTACTTTTTACAAGCTATATTATTATTATTATTTTTTTTTTTTGTCTCTCGAGCGTTTTGTCGCTCGAGGTCAACTGCGTGCTTTCTCCGTACTCTCAAAATACTCTTTTGGTAGTAATAAACACGCAGTACCAAAGCTGGCCACCCAGTGCCAAAACACAAGTACTTCCGTTCATCACTATTTTAAAAATCCGACGAGAGGTTAGAGCGGCATTGTGTTTTAGGAAGTTACCGCTAGTCAGTGCCACTTGTTGGGACACGAGTTGTCGGCGCGTTATTACAAAAGTCACTCACATTTGAACACACCTCGTAAATTGGTGCATCTCGTAAGAATAGCTATGAGCGAAAGTGAAAGTCAACAGCAATATTAACAAGTCGTTTATACTAAAAACAGGCGTCAAGCAAGGTGATGGTTTGTCATGCAGTGATTAAAGCTAAAGGAAACATGTTTTTAAATCGGCACAGTTTTTTGCCATTTTCTTCTTGTCCTACCTACGGCTCATCTTCCTTTGAGCTATAATTGATTACCTGTTTTTATTAGGTAGTCATCTACAAAATGGGGACCCAGTACACAGTTGTATGTTGCTGTCCTCTGTCTAACGATACGGACGAAGACTATAACGGCGGTGAAGAACAGAAACTTCAGTGCGGTGGATCCGTAGGAAGTGGCAGCTCTGACTTTTAAGGTTTGTATACAACGCTAAGGAAGACAATTAGAACAGAAAAATCGGGTATGTCAGGACATCTTATGATGGCAGCCTCATCACGTCGGTGCCCTTTACTAAAAACGTCCATTGTGGTGTTTCCATTTCGGTCATGATACTTATATTGGTCATGATAAGTATTATGATATTGATATTAGGTTAGGTAAATTCCAGACGATGTGTGGGACGATCGATAGTAATTTCAGAAACAAGATACGTCGACATACAAAATTAAAGTTTTACAAAACATGGCAGTTCCTGTACTGTCCTATGGATGTGAATTATGGACGGGAACCATGAAACAAGAAAGTAAAACACAGGGCACTTAAATGGCGTTTTTAAGAGGAACTGAAAGGTGTTCTAAATTGATCGTACAAAGAACTATGCCATACGAGAAGAATTACAAGTTTTTAGCTTACAGGAGAGCCTAAAATATTATAAACAAATGTAGAAAAAACACTTGGGAAGATGTCAGATTCAACACTGGCTAAAAAAGTCTGGAAATACAAACCGCTAGGACACAGGTGTGTGGGTAGACCCAGGAAGAAATGGATGGAAGATCTTTGAAGACAGAACAGGCAGTTCCTTGCCTATGCCGTGTTGTAAACCTGATGATGATGAGTGGTTCACATTGCATTCATTCCTGAAATCCTGCCTATCCTCACCCCCATATACCATCTCACTCTCTCTCTCTCTCTCTCTCTTTCTCTCTCTCTCTATATCTATCTATCTATATATCTATGTATCTATCTTTCTCCAACGATTTCTGACAATTACTTTAATCTTCCGTTGCCCAGTTGTTCCATACCAGCTTGTATATCCATCCTTCGGATCTTCAGGAGACGATATCTGTTACCGCTAATGTTTCTTCAGTTATGTTGCTTATGTTTTTTCTTTTTGCTTATTGTTTCTAACGCGCGCGCGTGTGTGTGTTTGAGAGAGAGAGAGAGAGAGAGAGAGAGAGAGAGAGAGAGAGAGAGAGAGAGAGAGAGAGAGAGAGAGAGAGAGCTTTGAGCCACTGTAGACGTTGCATAATCAGCAGACAGTCAGTAAACATTCCCTTAATATATTTACATTATCGTATGAGAGCAGTTGGCACTGCGCCTAACCGGTAATTTCTGCGGCAGAATACGAATTGAACCGAACGCGACTGAGGTGTGCACAACAATTCGAAGGAATTACTGCCAGGTGAGAATGGATAATCACTTCCTCTATGTATTGTGTTACTTATTGATAACGATGGCAGTGGTTAGCAACAGAACGTGGAGTGGATTCGATTACCGCCATAACGAAGTGATCGTACGCAGAAATACAGTGCTCATAAAAGTATTAATATACACGTTTTTTTTTGTTCGTTTACAGCCGTTTTAGCACCACATGAAGTAACTTAATGGTCGAACTTCTTGATTATATTATTAAAGCATTCTTTGTGTGGCAAATGTTCTCAGTTCTTATTAGCGCTTGTCTTTTACTGGAAAGCCTGAAGCCTGGAAATTGACTACTGAGTCGCTAAATAAATTTCTCTCAGTTATTCTAAGTCGATTTATATTCATTAACTGTGTATCCTTCTTAGTCTCTTGAAACAATTTCAAGCTTCTTTTAGGCCGTAATTAAAGATATCATATTCCTACGCTGAGGAAATACATTACTGCATCACATCTTCGTGTACTGCGTGATACTTTGCGTAAGATTTGAGCGGCGCAGTTACGTAACGCCCCAGATAATTCGAGAAGTTCCTTCCACACGTCATTCGACTGTTCTGCTGGCATCCAGGCCCGCTGTGTCACTACAAGGCAGGGCGGCCGGAGTATAAGTACTGGATTTCGAAGCGGCAACTTCAGTTTGAGACAAGCGATATTACAGTGAAGTTCGGAGTCTTTGTTATTGTGAGTTGCGTGTGTTAATGGAAACTGATTAATGTGTTAATTGTTAAAAAACTCTAATAAATGACATTTATTGTTACATGTTAGACTTATTTAACTTTAATTCTTGTACAAGTGTGTCTTTTCTAATTTGTAACGGTTATGTCTAATTAAAGTTTGCAATTAGTCATTTCGTTGGTTCAGTTATTCTGTTTCCACTTCACAACACGACCATCAATGTGTGACCGTCGTAACATATGTTTTGTTACTCTATTGAAATTCATTCTCTTCTGTCGTTCGTAAAATATTTCTCTTCTTCTCTTTATAATTTCTGTAATCTTTCCTATCTGATTGTAAATTCCATCTCGGCTTTTCATCTAATTGCCCTTCCACTTACTGGGACGCAACGATTTTTTAAAACGATTTTCCTTTCATTGTCCCTATTTCATGCAGTTTCTCAAGTCATGCTAAAACATTCCGCCCGCAGAGGCACTCTGTTTTAATTATTGTGCTGTGATGCCTTTATTTTTTTCTGTTCAGATGTTCACGGTCATTTTTTGAAGTCGGTCGTCTTCCCTGCTTGGGCCATGGCTGTACAATACCAGTTCCCTTTCCTCTGTTTTCACAATTACTTTCTGATCCTTATTCACAATTTCTGTAATCCGTTCTTTCTCATTTTCCTCCCCCTCACGTCTTAGTATTCCCGCTGTCCTGCTTACGAAATACGTTTTTTGTTTACACTATACTTTGTTTTACAAACAATTTTTCCGATATTAAAAGATAACAAAGGTGTACTTACACCTTGCATATAATCTGCCAGATATACAACTTTAAAATCTCAAATACTAAGATAAAAGTGATGGCCTTCCTAAGGAAGAACCCCGTAAAAACAAAAATTTTAATTGTTAATAGTGTTTTGTTGCAGGTATCATATTTTAATTATTTGGGATGTGATATCTCATATAGGAAGGATTACGCTATCGAGAGAAAGTTAAATAAATGTATTTATACCTGTGGAACAATAAGACGACGACTACTGAAACATAAACGCAGAGGGAGACACAGTTACAGTTCTATAAGGTCGTGGCTGTGCGACTTTGAAGTATGGACGTGAAACATGGACCCTTATGCAAAAAGATATTACAAAAATGCAGGCCTCGGAAATGAAATTTTAAGAGCAGTTAAGGGATGAAGTTTGAGAGATCGTCTACGAAACGGCGACATAAGGAATAATTTGAAGTTACAGTCGGTTCTGAAGAGAATAAAGAATACAGGCAGAATTGGATGTCCACGTGGAACGCATGGTAGACACACGTATTCCTAAACAAGCGTTTGAGTATAGGCCAGTGGGAACGAGGATCGTAGAAGACTCTGGAAAAAAATAATCAGAGACTTTGTCAAGTCGGAACGGGCTATAGCCCACCCATCCGAAGAAGAAGAAGAAGAAGAAGAAGAAGACGGAGGAGGAGGAGGAGGAGGAGCAGGAGGAGCAGGAGGAGCAGGAGCAGGAGCAGGAGCAGGAGCAGGAGCAGAGGAGGAGGAGGAGGAGGAGGAGGAGGAGGAGGAGGAGGAGGAGGAGGAGGAGGAGGAGGAGAAGAAGAAGAAGAAGAAGAAGAAGAAGAAGAAGAAGAAGAAGAAGAAGAAGAAGAAGAAGAAGAAGAAGAAGAAGAAGAAGAAGAAGAAGAAGAAGAAGAAGAAGAAGAAGAAGAAGAAGAAGAAGAAGAAGAAGAAGGAAATATAACAAAAATGTAGAGTGGACGACTTCGATTGCGGCTTAACTCTAAGTAAATTTAATAACTTCGCCACTCGTGTAACCACTTTTCAAGTGAAAAGAAACTTTTTCTACTTATAAAGCTTTCGGTGGCACATTCACACTTTCAGCAGAGATTCAAATATAACGAAATTTATAGACGACCCGGGCGATGCAATCTCAACAATAATTTCATTGGCTTCTGTCTCGCTCTCTCTTTCTTCCCCCATCTATCGCCACTAAAATCCCGTTCCAGATTCAAGCGCGTAACCAATATAAAAGCCTACACACTTTCATTTTTTTATTGTAAAAGTTAAGCTTCGAAAACGGAGTAGCGAAAGTTAAACCGAAAAGCGCGCGCGCGCGCGCGCACACACACACACACACAACGAAGGGAAGATACGAATTTAATTTAAAACCGTTTCAGAGAAGGAAAATAAGAGAGGCTTCTTGGAATTGAAATTTAATTTTAGCCCTTTCTTTATTATTAGTGTGTCTCCATAGCAGAATTTTTTTTTCGAAGGAATGCTTAATCACCTAATAATTTACTGAGATATTTTAGTATCCATAAATATATATTAAGTAAATTTAATAATACGAGTATTGTAACACAATTTTATAATCGAAATATGTATTAATGAAGTCACATCACCGAATTTTGTCGATTGCTAAGGTTTATTTGCAAAATACAAGAATTGTGTATGTAATATTGTTACGCCGACCGTTGTATATCCATTATCCTTTACTTCTTCTTATCGTCTGTGTTGTCGCTATCTTTTATTGCACACAGCTTAGGATCAACTCTTGACGGCCTTAATAACTTCAATGCATGCACAATGGCCATATGTACTATTATGTAACACTTGGTCAAGTTGACCTGATCTGGTTGAACACCGAACTAGTAAACACATAAATCTCGAACTTGGTCAAACAGAGTCTAATAAATCTGTCGATCTTGGTTTCAAACTCTCTCCGAACTCTGTAGTCTTGTTGCCAAACAGAGCTCAGTACACACCTGGTAGATGGTGATCACCGTACCGTACCGTACCGTCCACTGATACGTCAACAGAAAGTTCCTTAAATAGTGAAACGGGTTTTTTCTTACTGTCCACTGACATGCGCACGCAGCGGCTTCAGATTGCTTAAGAATCGTCGCTCAGTTCTTCTAGAAAATGTTCTTCCTCCTCCTATGGGGCTACAGCCCAATGTCGAGCCTTGGCCATCTCTAACCTGACCCACCACCTCTCTCTATCAGTAGCAAAGGGCTTACATCCTCGCACTCCCAATATCTCTCTTGCTGCATCCACAGCGACAGCATCTTCCCATCCTTCACCTTTAGCCACCGCATCCGCACTCCCTATAAGGAGTCTTTTATGTGTTCGTTTGTTGTCCATTCATACGACATGGCCGGCCCCTTGCAACCTCCTTACGTTCACTTCTACCGTTGTCTATTAAATGTTGGGGCCGACATAAACTGCCCCCCCCCCCCCCCCCCCCCCCCCCCCCCCCCCCCCCCCCCCCCCCCCAGCTTTTCTTCTTCTATTTTGGTACCGCCATGCAATCTCAAATTAATTGTTTTATAGTATGTGATTGTACTATTGTTACTTGCTTCACGTCATTTTTAATATGTTTCTTGTACGTGAAACTAACAATTAAAAATGTAGAAAGGCAAAAAAAGTAGAACAAACCAAAAAGGAGAATTCTTCTTCTTTTTCATCACCACCACCACCATCATCATCATCATCATCATCATCATCATCATCTTCTTCTTCTTCTTCTTCTTCTTCTTCTTCTTCTTCATCTTCTTCTTCTTCTTCTTCTTCTTCTTCATCATCTTCATCTTCATCATCATCATCTTCTTCTTCTTCTTCTTCTTCTTCTATTCTATTCTTTTTCTTCTATCAACAGCTAGGTAAATCACCTGTTTCGGTACCAAAGAAATGTATACACTTCACCAACGTTTCATAGGTCTTTCTATACGGCGTTGTCCAACAGACTTGCATTGCCAAACTTTCATAGGCATCCTACCATCTGGTGCACCATTTCTCTTTGTTCTCTACCGTACAATCTTGGATATTAAAAGTTTTTAACTCTTTACAAATGTCTTCATTGCAGAGTCTATCAATTCGTGTGCAGTCTTTAACAGATCACAAGTATCTGATCTCCAATGCTTGTATCCTAATCACATATTTTGGCCGTATCCAAGTTTCCTAACCATACAATAATACTGGCACAGTCGCTCCTAACCCTCATTAAATTAACGAGTCACAAGTCACTGTTGAAAGTAAATTAAAAACAAAAGTCACTGCTAGAATTACAAGAACAGAAAGAAGAATGCAAAAATGAAGTAGAGGAAAAAGGAATGAACTGAAAGCATTCATACAGGAAGCATAAGCACGTGTTACAGAGCACAGTACTTGGAGGTCTAGGGGTCTCCTATGTGATGGGCCTAAGCGGGCATAAGACGATCTAAAGAGCAATTCTGTAAGCATTTATTCCTAAGTATAGAGGAATAAATGTCGATAATAATATCAGTTAGAGTTGTGAGTTCGCATGATATTTCAGTTTGTATATCTTCACATGACTTCACCACTGTAGTCTACTTTTTACATCTTCGATATCGCTACTATCTTCATTGTTTTTCCTTGTGTCCTGACTTTATCCAATTTGGTTACTCCTCACATCCCCTAAGCGATTTCACTGCTACCTCATCGAGCTTACTCTCTCGTGCTTTGCTCATCGGCCATCATCAGCCATGATCAGCACATAATGTCGGACTTAATATATTTTACCCAACTCTCCTCCTGTATTGGTCTCATTTATACTTTTTTTCATAATGCAATATTTTAAGGATATGTAATATTTAAATATAATATTTCTATCGCAGTGTTCTGTTGACCTTGTTAGTGTGCATTTTACTTGAGTTTTGTGAGACTTCATAGTAAGTACTCATTGTATTATTCTTTTTGATATAATATGTTATGTGAACATTTGTTATTATTATTATGTTGACTCTCTGTCACTTGCTGACAGAGTATTATTCATATGTCTTCTTCTTCTCGTCTTCAACAATTAGGTTATATAAACCTGTTCCGGCACCCATCTCATTCTCGGACGACACACGTCTCTTCTACCAATGGCTTTATAGTTGCTAGGGTCCTACTGCCACAGTTTCAGTCATCTTATTCCAAGGCTGTTTTGGATGCTACAAGTATTTCAAAGTTTTACATGAACAGGTTACTGCCCTGTTGCACAGCTCCCTACCAGGAAGACCAGAGACTCTTCTGTCAGGGTTACCATACCTTAGCCGAAAGGCCTCCGCAGGAGATTCGCCCTCACCCTTCTGTTTCTGATATAAGATTTGGTGGCTTTGTATCAGTTATTCCGATACAGTATTTCTATGGTCACCTATCGGGATCAGTGAGCAGTCTAAAATCCTAAGCCTCGCAAAATTAAGAAATTAGGATTGAAAAAGGAAGACACCCTAGCCCTCGATTACTCTAATAGCGTCGGGGTCAGAAAAGAAAAACAGACAGTCAAGAGAGGCTAGACAGAAAAGACTAAAGGAAGGGATTTCCCCCAGACAAGTTAAAGCAAAGTGAGAATCCAGCTAGGGCACACCGGGATTGCCAAACCCGTGTCCACAAGATGTGGACCTCTGAATTTATTTATAGTTTGTCTGAAGAGAGCTGCTGATTGTTTGGGAGCCCGAAACATCAATTACACCACATTTTGTTTGGGAAGGGTAACCTTCGTCAGTTAGACAGAACTTTAAATTCCTTTTCGTTAGCTTTAGTCGTGATTCTACGGTGACAAAGCAGCCCTGACATCTCCACTTAGTCCAACCATCTTTAGTTCTATATAAAATCTCTTTACACAGATGTTTCCACTCCAGACACAAGTAAGTCAATGTGTTTAAACTTATCCACTCTCTTCAGTTATATCTCTTTTAGTATAATCTTACAATCTTGATCCTCATTGAAACGTAAGCGTTTTGTTTCTTTCTGCTAATCTTCCGTCCACTGCCCTCGACTGTTCCGCTTTTCCTCCACAACGTCTCTGTTGCTACTCTACATCACGATGCCATCTGGAAACATCATTCATTGCATGACCAATCTCCAATCTCTTATCTCACGAAACATTATTTATTATTATTCCTGCTGCACAATGTTTACACATTTTCGGAGCCAAAGATTAGCCTACAGAAGTGATTGAACTCTCGTCTTGCACTGCTGCTTGTCTATCCAAAGAATCTTCTTAAATTTCTCGTTCCCTCAGTATAGTCTGAATTTGTTCTATCCAGGTGATAGGTGGTCTTCCTCTTTTCCTTCTTTCTGGTGGGCTCCATTCCATAACTGTCCTTGCTAAACTTTCCTGTGCCATTCTTTTAGTGTGTCCATACCATTGTAATTGTTTTGTTTGGATAAAACCAACAATTGAATTTCACATTCATTCTGTCCTTAATGACTTCATTTATAATCCTCTCACGTCTCCAAACATGAGACTCTTGCCGTACGTCTCCAAAAGTCCATCTCTTCTGTCATTAATTTTGTTATGTGTTTATTAGTAGTCTAAACTTTTGAGCCGTAAGTCATGATACTTATATCTATGGAGATAAATATTTTGGTTTTAGTTTCTGCTGTAATTTTTTTATCCCACAAGATTCCATTTAATGTAGATATAGCGATCTTTCCAAAATTAATTCTGGATTGCATTTCTTTGTCTTGCGTCTTTGTTTGTATATGTCACGAAATATTATTTCTATAATTAGATTAAACATATACGTACTAAGGCAGAACCTTCACGTTTCTGAGACAGAAACCTACTTGCAATGGAATTAATAGTTGGTCCAACGTAGCTTCTAATCCGTCTTTAGACGCAGTGAAACTTGAAAAATGAACAGCAATGTAATTTCTTTAGGGAGACTAATAGGTAAAGGAAATTAAGTTACAGGCATTACGGAGAGAAAGTGTAATGGCACGGATTTGTAATGGGATATATATTGAATTATAAAGTTTACAGGAGTTAGCTGTTTGGGTCGAACTTTGAGGAGTGAAACAACTATGACTGACCTAATACCATCACTCACACTGGACGCTTTTGTTAATGGTAGCACGGAACGCTACTAAATCACACAAACATGCTCGTGATAATACACGCACGCACGCACCCACGCACACACACGCACACACACACACACACACACACACACCTAAATGCTAAAAGTAGGATTTTTCAGCTGCCAAATATTTTTATATTTTTAGGGGTCTTAATTTCTGCTGTAGGCCTACGTGTTGGGTGAGCCAAATGTCTGTTGTATTTCAGTGGGTAAGCCTACGAGTAGTTAGCAGACTTATACAAGTGCTTATCTTTAATTGAGTCAGAAATATCTGAAATTGGTTTGTACACAAGATTTTGGCTTCTGATATCTTCGTGTCTAGTGCACTGGAGAATGGACACACTACAAAGCCTTCTCCAGAATTATGTTCATCATATAAATTACGACTAAACTTTTCTGTGTACTTTTAGAGTTATTTTGTTGAAATGTGTAATGATTCTTGTAAGATAAGTAGTAAACACTATCAAAATTATAATACAAGTATAAATGAGAAGAAAGTTGAGGCTTTGAGGATGGAAACAGAGTAGCATTTGAGTGAATTTCTTGTATTTAGACATACACAAAAATATACACAAAAACCATACGATTGTAACTGTAAAGAACATAGATACTTGCATTTAACATTAATTGATGTTCACATTATATTAATAAAATAAATTTATAAAAGCAAAATGTAGGTTGTTAAATTCTTTTCCGTTTATATCAGCCACACCTCTGTACTCAAGTTAAATGCGTAGTAGACACGTTAACAACTAGCTAAACTCTGTTAAAAGAAGTCTGAGAATCGATTTGTCTACAGTATAGTAATTTATTGTACTAATTTAACATCACGATCCACGCGATTATTGTAATAATATAAAGTTAACGAAGACGGTAGCTGTTTTTTATAATATATTAACCTGTGTGCTCCCTTAGTTGCAGAAGTCTGCATTTATTATTACATAAATTTCAATAATAGATAATTTGTTAATTATGGGATAAATTTTAAAAATCCTGATTACTTTACTATTCCTTTAGTAGTATAACAATTTTAAAGCACGCAATCATACAATACACAGTAAAAATTAGGAACATTCGGATTTTGGTTACAATTTCTTTTAGTCTGACACCCTGCTTATTTTCAGAGGTTTCCAATTTTTTATCTGGTGTTTAAAAATTCTGAAATTTCCAAAAACTTAAAACTACATTCAGATGTTAGGCGAAAAATTTAATTTAATACTCCACATTAATCTATGCTATTTAACCAAATTTTCGCCGAATTTTTGAGTCATGAGACTAATAATTTTTATTAAAAAAAATTAATTGAGATTGTATTAATATTATTATTAATATTAAATTTAGAAATACAGTATTTGTAGTACGATTCATAGAAATATTAGAAACAAAACAAGACACAGCACAAGGATTAAATTTTATAAGATAATTGCAATACCAACGTTGATTTATCCCAGTGAGGCGTGGGAAAGCCGCAAGATTCAGAGTCCTGAAATGGAGTTTCTTCAAAATACTTTAAATTATACATTGCAAGATAGAACAAGGAATGAAGATATCAGAGCAGAACTCAAAGTAAAGGATATAAATTAAATTATTTCAATTTATAGAAGACAATAGTGGGATCATCTGCAAAGGATGACAGAGGATCGATTGCCGAAAGCGGCACTGAACTATAAAGCCATTGGTAAAAGAGACGTGGGTCGTCAGAGGATGAGATGTCTGCCGGAATAGGTTTATATAACCTAATAATTGAAGAGAAGAAGAAGAAGAAGAAGAAGAAGAAGAAGAAGAAGAAGAAGAAGAAGAAGAAGAAGAAGAAGAAGAAGAAGAAGAAGAAGAAGAAGAAGAAGAAGAAGAAGAAGAAGAAGAATCTATTAATATTAATTCAGATTGTGTTTAAAATTTTCTTTATTTTGATAGGCTTTTGAGGGTATTTTGCTATTTGACTCTTTAAAAATTGTTGCCTCCTTCCCCATTATTTTCTGGTAGGATCCATTTAAAACAATAAGATTCTGTAGGGAAAACGTATGGATGCATATACAGAGTTTTACGAAAGACGACGAAAGTCGGTTGATGCGTTCAAAAGGTATCGTCACACATACCCCAAACAGGTAGACAGAAAGAAAGACAGGAAAATATAAAACGGTCCAGTTAAAAATGAAAATACGCCTCACTCGCTCAAATAGAGATTACTGACATTGAAGCAAAGCAAAACAAAATCACTGCACATTACGTATATTAAAAATCGTGTAATACCGATAAACCACATAAATGTTCAAATCGAATGGTTTCACATTGAAAGTAGCTGACATCCATCTATACGTACTTCCTATATTTCATTTTCAGTCTATCTGTAACATTGTTATTCAGTACGGGGTAGATCCCCCACCTACATCATTTCGGTACAGTCAAAGGCCTCTCATGTAACGGCGTCACAATATTGTGTTGGTACTCTACTGCACTTCCCTTGTCCTGAAGAATCCACTATCAACATACGAATACAACTGCCTAATACGCAAAGCAACCGAAACTGCTTCCAGCAGCATTTCTAATCGTTTGCAGACTGTGACTGGAGTAGGGTCTCTTTTCAGCTGTCTCTAACATCTTTTGGACGGAGACGCACCACTCTCCCTATAGCGGTCAGAGGCGACGTGATGAAGGAAGCAGTGACGCATCATCATCTGCACTGTTACTCCGGCCTCGTCTCTAAAGCAGACTAAAAATACCACATATAACTAATGAGCATCTCATATTCTGGAATCCTCAGCAACTCAACTCACATGACTCACGGTTTAGAAATAGACATTCCCATCCATACCTCAAAAACCTTTTCCAAATCTTAACGGAATTAAAAGATTTTCAAAACTTGTACTTATCGAAGTAACACTGCTAGTCCTATTATCACGTAGGACATTAAGCCTCATCCCATCCCCAGCTTCCGCTATAGCTGCACATGTTCATGAAGAAAATTTCTTCACACTAACTTCTACAAATACTATTAGCTGTGCAAAAAAGTCTCCCCTGTATCTCCAAAATAAAGAGTTGTTTTATAATTTTATGTTAAAAACATTATCGATTTACGCGTTACAGGTTGGAATAGCGTCCCGTTCTAACACTCCAAAACATAATGTTCTTGAAAGATTTCATGAAAAGTTGATGCATACTATAATCTTCATCTTTTTGTCAACTAAGAGGTCGGTAGGCTTGCAGTTTCTTTCCTTCTAAAAGCAGTGTCTTAGTCACTACATATGTTTTCATTCTTTGCTTTTATCCGTCTACGTACTGTCTGGCCACGACTGGATGATCGAGGCTGCTCTCCCCCACCACGCGGCCGCTTGTAAGCGAGGTAGGGTGAAATATGTGTACTAGCCGTTTGGTTTACCCCCACGTAGCCTACCGTAGTGCCCGGCCATGCTTCTCCACCTTACACAATGCTCAATCATGGAATCGCGGCCAGACAGTATGTGTAGAACGTTCTACAAACTATGCCTTAAGTTCTACAAACTAATACCCCTCTTCACACTTTTCTATGGGTCTGAGAATTGGACTTTAACGAAATCCGAGGGCAGTCGTATTTGAGTGGCATAAATGACATTTCTCAGACACCTGGCAGGGTTTACGGTTTACGATAGCACAAGAAATGTCGATTTATGGCAGGAACTGAATACTGTGAGTGTACTTGATAAAATTGACCAATATCGGCTGAAATGGCTGGAAGATCTTAACCGAATGAGTAACTGCCGTGTTCATAAATACTACTGAATACAAGCCAAAAGGACGGAGAGGCGAGGAACGCCCGAAGAAGCATTGGTGTGACAAACAGTAGTCTGTTTGATTAGGACCGGAACTAAACACTTTTGGTTTAATCCTTGTTAAAGATGATGACGATTAAAAGGGTACTGAGATATTACAGTTGACATAACAACATAAAAAGCTGTTTTGTTATTTATATTGCGTTGTTCTGATATAAGATAGAAATGGTCGCTGTAACATCGCAGTTATGGAAATAGTGGCGCTGTCTAACGATGTCGACTTTATTGCCGCCATCAGTGTAGAAGTATTAAAAATAATGATTTGCCAACGATCGATAGGTCAAAGCACTGATCGCCCATAAACGCCAACTAATCTTTAAATTTAATTTCACGGAACAGAAAACTTACACAACTAGTTGGAAACAGCGATATAGTTCCCCGTTTACAATAAAAAAGTTACTATTCAGTTGTTACTGACATTAACAACAATATTTTAAATTTACGATGTAGTTTGACCAACAGAATGTATCCAGTAGAAATACTAAGAATAAGTTTTGCGGGAGAAACACACGTTATTGGTCTCCTGGGAATGATTAAGCTTCCAAAATCTTTACATCTTTGCATCGTAATAAAACGGAATTTATATTCTTTGGTTGTTTGTCTTTAGTAGTCTAGAGCTATTTCTGTTTTAGTCGTCATAAATGCTGAAATTACTTTCAGTGCTGGAATATTACTGATTTGTACTTTAAGCATTCATCAGGAGTTAAGATATTGTTACGACGGTCTCCTTGATCGTCGTATGGTTCAGTGGAAAACAAAATACAAGACACCAGTGAAGTCCCTAAAAACCAGATTTAATTATCACAATTAATAGTTTGTAATCAGCAAGTTATTCAACAAAATTATACTCGTACAGAAATTCAAGTTAATCTGTCCACACAAATGATAATATCAACTATAAAGCCTATCGCACTGTAATCACTATTCACTAATACACCACTTGAGACGCACTGTGTAAATCGCCCGACGTAAACTCAACTCAGTAATCGCCGACGTAAGACAGACTCTAAGCGGCAGCTGTCGTTGTTTAAACAGATAGCATAAGTGTTCCAGAATAATCCATAATACGCGTAAACACTACTCGAAAACACGAGAGTGTAATTGATTGCGGCCTTGAACACAGTACGCCGACCGGTATGGTCTGGAATAGCCTCGTTTGTTGACGCATGTCAAGTGTCACGTACGCACACAAACATTACAGCTGGTTCTACTGGGATAACCGACAGACATGTAGAACGTTCTGTAATGGCGTAACAGTACATATGAATGTGTAAACTGGAGCTTGCAGTGAATCGAGTCCTATGTAAAGAAGCTGAACGTCGCAGCAAGCATTCTTGTGAAGAAGTACTTCTGACATTCCTGTGAAGGGATACTACAGCGTAAACTAGAACCGTAAAGTATGCATTACAGATAGGACCAGTAAAAAACAGTGAAATGGAATATTTTTAAAAGCGTTGAAATGTTTCTGCGAGAAAAAATGAAACATATTAAATAATAAAGAATGAGAATTATCCCTTACTTTTTGTGAGGCAACTATCAGCAGGCACCCGTTCCACGTATGTAGCGTTTCCATGCAGTTAGCCCACATGTACAGTGACCCATTGCAATATGATGTCTCCTGTTGAATTTCTGTAGAGATTTTTGTATAATTTTTTGTGCGTTTCTGAGAGCTATACTGATAGATGTAATGTATGAAAGAACAGTTTGTATTGCTGCCTTGGAACCCGTCAATAGTTGAAATCAACATTTCGATAGTTGAGTTTGTAATGCAATACGGCCAAAAGATCCTATGATATGATTTCGATCTCTACATCGAACATTTTTCTAATCAGGCCTACAGAGAAATTGTTTGAAAACAGGGATAAATAGATTTCCCGTTTCAGTATTGACTCTGTCATCCTTTGATTTATCTGAGATAACTTTCGGCCACTGGACTGATGGATATCTCGTTCCTATTGTGCAGATAGCGAGTTGATTGAAACTACTAGGCGCTAATTTTAATCCTTATACCTTCTAAAATTAAAGGATTTTAATTTACCTGTGAAGAGTCTATTGGACTAATTGGTAGCATGTAAATTTCTGTTGAAAATGGCAACTGGTTTTCTTTAAGATATTCTGATATCAGGGAGAGGTGAACATTTTGGCTTTTTATATTGTTAATTTTGGATGATTCAATTATATTATAGTATAATTATTAGATGACTTAATACAACTATGCCTAATAATTTCAATTGTAAAGACACTTCTGAAGTAAGCTTTTACTTGTAGCCTTGATTAATTTTTGTTTCATTCCTTCAACAGTCGGAAAGCGTTGTACTTTCATGGTTTCTTAATTCTGGGTAAAGGAAAAATAATCCTTGGGACCAAAACTTTTAGAACGTTGCTACGGTGTGACAACGACGTTGTTATTACTGGAATTCTTATAGAAGTAATGAATATGGCAGCTTTTTGAGGTACGATTTCTATCACAAATCTGGACGGTTTTTAAAAATAGTTTCTAATCCAAATAGCAACTATGCCGTACTCGTACTATTTATTTACCAAGCACGTAGTGACAAAATTTTCGGCAAATCTTTATTTTATTGTCACGATGTTCAACTCATTCACGACTGTTTTTGAAGACTCCGTTCCATTTACCAACCGTTTGTTCATATGTGTTGCAATTTTATTAAATAACAGTAGTTTGTATTAATTTTTGTTCAACATTTAGTTCAATTTTTTAAACTATCATTGTAGTATGTTGAAAAAATTTATTATTAAGCACTAAACACAACTGACTCAATTAGCTATCAAACCTTATGTTCGTGCATCCTAATGTGTCAAACCTAATACATAAATGTGCATCCAATATGGGTAAAACTAAAACAATTGTTGTTTGTAGTAATATCGCCATAAAAAATAGTGTTGACTGCACATTTTTGTGCGAGACGTTTCACATGTGCATGAAATTGTTTCCAAAATCTCGTATATGAACGACCTTTTACGATAATAGTATACAAGACTTATGGTGATATTCTGGTAGTTGTTAGTTTTAGAATTCTAAGCGATTACGTTTTAATAAACAGTAGACAATAAAAATCAGTGAAAGAAATTTACACATTAAATAAGCTAATGAAGAAATATGAAATCCTGGAAAAGTAGAAATTTTATTAAATTTAAATTTACGAAGATAGTAAATGTGTATACTAAGTTTTATACCTTACTTGTAATTAACTAATTTCATATATTTAAACAAACAAAAAATCTATTTCACTTTATACCTTTCTTTCATTTGCTTATAGCTTTGTTATTTGCAACAATTTTAGTATGGGACTAAAATTAGCACTGGATTTAAAAAGTAATATTCTGATATAAAGTCATTTTATTTTACAAAAATAGCATTTTTGTATTTCAAAACATTGCTTGAAATGCAATTTTGAATTGGCCTTGGTGCATTCCTAACTGCAATCATTGCTATATTGTGCAGTTAACAAAATAATGTATACTCCCCAAATACATAATTAGGTACTGGTAAAACTACAGGAAATATAATTGTACATTTTTTTTATTTAAATGTGTACTGAAAATTTTGGTTTTACTCAATTTTAATAGTTTATATCAATAAGTAAAAACTTTCCTAGTCCGAAGCGCCCCCGCATTGCATGCCCTGCGTGTTTGGCAGTGCCGCCACTCCAGGTTTCAAAACTAGCATCACATCTTATACGCAGAAATTTGTAACTATTTCCCTCAGTTCTTCAGAAAGGCGAAAAATATGAGGCTATGATAAGCTAGAATTAGTTTGCTCTAAGGCATTCAGTGGTAAACACAGATTGTTTATAAACAAACACCGTTGACAGCAAACGGTAATGCGTTGACATCAATTTCTCCGAACTCAATGCAACCACGTAACACCGAGGTTTGCGCTGGGCCTGCGAAACTCATTACCTGATATCCAACCTGACCATCTGAAACGCCCTACATGTCCGTTCCTTGAGCACCACATAGAAACACTTTCCCGTAAATTCTACCACCGTTGTACCCGTTTCCAGGGCAATCCCGTCATAAACGCTCTCTGTCAACCCCCATCGGTGCGAGGTTTATCTTGGACGGCGAACACTGACCCTGAATTAGACCACGAAACCTCACGGTCGGTAGCAGGCCGCACCTACGGATCCCCAGCATTCGATTTTCCCCGCGACGAGGGCTGTTTTGAAGCTCCAGACATAGTGTAATGTCGGGGGCGACGAGCTTGCCCGTAGCTTGCACGGCCCCGAATCGTAACACTACAGACTCTCTATGAAATTTCTCCGCAACAAACGTCATTATTAACATTGCTGTAGGATCGCGCATACAACTGCGGCAGCATTGCATACAAACGGTATCACGTTGCTATGACAACAACGTTATGCCTGTTACATAACACACCGTCCACAAATAGCAAAACCGTACTGTAAATAACAAAGGTATAAACGGATTAAATTTTGTTAATGCGCATTTTGTGTTTATCACTTTAATGTATACGTACATTTTGTTATCACATTGAGTGGCGTAAATATCAATCAGTTTGTGAAACAGTCGTTTCATATTTTATGAAAACCGAATTCTGGCGAACAAAAGTAATAATGTTTGCTGTTATTATAAAAAACTGCAATAAAACTGGTATTTTAAATTCGAATGTAATGTAAGATTAAATAATTATTCAATAGCATTATAAAATGTTATCAACATGTACTCATTGTTTTATTACGTTAAATAATATCCATTAGGTTCGAGCATTAAATTGTCAATATGATCTTTGTTTTACTATTTGTAACTTTCAACGTCATTCCAAAGTAGAGTGTAGTGCAAATTATTCTGAGCTAAAGTATATTTTGTCAGGGTACCACTACAAGTATATTTTATCTTTGGACCAATTAAAAAATTTTAAAATAGGGGCTGACTTAAATATTTTGATTCTTAAGTTAATAACAATCAGTACATAAAACAAAAAATATTACATAAAACAAACCCTTTTATTCATAATCAAATGGCACCCTGTTTATGGCAACATATTGTTACGACGGTATAACGATCGTCGCATGTACAATGGAAAACAAAATACAAAACACCAGTTACGTCACTAATCACCAGCTTTAATTATCACAATTAAACAGTTTGTAATCAAGAAGATAGTCTCTTACAACAAATCAAATAAAAATTGTTCAAACGCAATAAAAATGTCTACTAATATAAAATACAATTGCATTACAATCGTCCCTCACAATTATAAAACACATAACACTTCGCCACAATACTACAAACCGCACTCCAATAATTCGCAACTCGTGTATTCCCCCGACAATAACTATCTTTACCGTTGCTGAATGGCTGTATTCATACCCCGCTGATTACCAGAATTATCTGTAACTTTGTTAAACAAACAGGCGCTCTCGAGAATCCACTAGAAACAGTATCATTGAACACACTGCGCTGACCGGTATGGTCCGGTATAGACTCGATAGTTGACGCGTAACTGTCTTTCACCGTAAAGTAGCAGCATTATGTACACACACACACACACACACACACATTAGACCTGGAGTATTCGAGATACTAATAGAACAATCCGTATTACATAACACTTTTTCCGCATTACGTAACAATATTTCATTTCTTTTCTGACAAAACTGGTCCCATATACTAATTGTACACAGGAGATATTCCGAAACGTGACGAGATGTCAATATTTACTGACAATACTGCATTACTACCTGCCGGTAGCGATATGGAAACAGCAACAAACATTCTACGGTTAGCAGTTAATAATATCACTAAGCGGACGATAAAAATGGCGTACCACACTGAATGAGGCACAATCCGCTTATGCCAACGCCACGAAAAGAAAAATAGAGGACTTTCAATCAATCAGAAAATAATTTTACACACAAACTCAGCAACGAAGCAGATTGTACTTGTTTCAGCATGACCATATATGTCAAGATCAGATGGAAAGAAATAGTTAAAGAGGAAATGGAAAGAACTTGATATACAATTCAAAGAAATGCTGTAACACCTTAAAGGAAATTCTGAACACTCACAGGACAATAAACCGTTATAGCACAAACAAGTTCTCAAACCAGTGTGGGTTTATGGTGTGCAGTTTTTGGTGTTACACATACAACGCTGAAAAAAAAGATTGAAATCTTTGAAAATAAAGTGTTTCGCTGTATTGTTGAGGAAAGGGTTCTGTTAATGAAAATATGCTAAATGTTTTGTCAAAAAAGATGTGAAATATGGTGCCATAAATATGACGTCATTCGATTACGAATATATGAGTTAATTTTTTATCTAATATTTTTTGTTGTATGTACTGATTTTTGTGAACATAAGAATTAAAATATTTCAATCGGCTTCTACATATCCTAGAAATTTTGTATTTCAAACATATTGGTTAGTTTTCTAATTTCTAAGAAATGTTAAACGTACTTTGCATACCAAATTTCAAATCCACACCTCATTCCGTTTAGCAGCACTTAATTTTAAGAAACACACAGATACATACTGGAAGAAAAGCATTTTTTGTCAAATATTTGTTGTTCACTTTTCCTTCAGTTTAATGAGCAGAAACAAGTCCCAAAATTTGGCATCATTCTTTGGAACATTCTGTACACATATGTGTGTAGGGGCCTATACATGCGTGTGCATGTGTGTTCACCTTTTTGCTTCCAGTCCAGAACAGTTTAATTTTATATATGTATACACACACACACACACACACACCTATATATATTGTAATGTAACAGAATGGGGGGACTAAACAAATGTAAAAACCCATAAAAACCAATAAGAATAAATATAAAAACAAAACCATTCTAAAATGATACTGAAGTACAATACAGTTAATAAATAAACTAATGTACATTAATTTTAAGAAAATACTATATGTAAGATTACATGATAAAAGTGGAAATAATACTTACATAAGAAGGTAACAAATAATTAATCAAACAATCAAAACTGGATAGATTAATTATTTCTAAGTGTGACAAAATCCAAACAGTGCAATACTAACCAGTGATAAAATAATAAACCAAGTGTCTTTTGAACAAGTATCACCAGTCAAGTGCTAATATTAAGTATATAGATAACAATTGGGAGAATATTTGTTTATATTCCCAATTCCTTAAACCTATGGGAATGTGACTATGTTAAAGGGGAAAGGGATACCATTAATTATGGTACCAAACAGTAATCAATTAATTAACAAAGCAAAGTGGACTAAAAAAAAAAGATGTTATTGCTAAGTGTTAAACAATCGTATAGATTAATTAAAAAGCAGCTTATTTGTTCAAATGTTTAGTAGAATCATAGCCATGTGGGCATGAGATTAAACTAATAGGAGAGTATACATTTTTGTTTTGTTAAGATAGTGTTATGATATGTTAAACAGTTTTTATGGTTGTTAAAAGTTAATTTTACTGTTAAAGGTTTACTAAAATATCAGTCATGAAAAATGACATTAAGGTAAAATGTTTATAAACATGGTGATGAAGATAACACCAGAACATAGGCCAATATCAAATTCAACAAACTATTGTAAAAATAGCAAATAAGGTAACAAAACAATGTAAATTAAAGCAGTGTAGTAAATTTAACAGACGAGCAAGCTTTTATAAATGTAATCATATTTTTTGAAATACTCAAATGAGTTAGAAAATGTTTTCAGAAAATGTCAAACTGTATAAAAAAAAACATGACCTAGGCAAAACTTAAACATAAAAGGTAGTGGCAAAATTAATTAACAAAAAGGTCAAACCACTGTTATTTAGTGAAAATAAGCCAGAATTGTTAAGTAGATGTTCTTTATTATAATAATCGCAATGTAGTAAATAACGTAAGGAATTTTAACATGATTTTGTGACAGTCAAATGACTAAAAGGCCTATAAACAGAATTTTTGTAAAGATGATAAAACATCTAATATTTGGTCAAGATATATCATAAAGGGTATCAAATTGTTTGTAATTAAATTATGAAAATAACTATGTAAATTAAATTAAGTGAAATTAGGTAATAATTAGGGGTAACTTATACTGGAAAGTGAAAAAATCATTTATATAGAATAATACTAGTTATGTGACCCAGAGTTCAGCTGAATTGGCCAATCAGGAATTAGCAAAATTTGGTCAAGACCGTTTGAAAGAGTAAGAAAACGAGAGAGTTGATTGTTAGACATAAATACGAGCAGGGCAGCTCCGTATAGCGAAGAACAAAAGTTCAACTAAGTATCAATTCCGAGTGTGCCCGAAAAGAAGAAATAATTGTAAAAAAATAAGACGTTATTAAAAAATGAAGACAATATAAATCAACAAGCATAAAAAGAAGAAAAGAACGAATAATAAGTAAAGTATAATAAAAAAGTGAAATATTAATTCAAGGAGGATTGGTGAGATAACCTTATAATAAAACGCACTCTTAACAGCTACACTACACTAAGAATAACGTC
Source organism: Magicicada septendecula (assembly GCA_034769895.1). Lineage (NCBI taxonomy): Eukaryota > Metazoa > Arthropoda > Insecta > Hemiptera > Cicadidae > Magicicada > Magicicada septendecula. The sequence goes on from CM068373.1 coordinate 119,139,021, forward strand.
ACCAACACTTTTAAACAACACCACAGTGAAAGCAAAAGGATAAATAACCATTATTACATTGAACACTTAAAATAAATTCATTTATTCAAAAAAAAAAGTGACGAAAATCATTTGCATTAATCGAGGTGGAACACAGGCGGCCAACTTTAAAACTGTCGTCGTCATACAAACGAGGCAAAGCGACGCCATACTTAATGGACTCTGGTCACACAAATTAAATATTTATTGCTTTATATTTTGAACAAAATCAACCATTTATGTATTAGTAAGTAAGATTTTAGTTATTTGTAAGTATTGTACCTCTTAAAACGCATTTATGACTTTTCGTAGCAGTTAAAAGGGCACCCGATAATTCTTATAATGAAATTAGAAAAAATTAAGTTTGTTACAATCGACCCGAGATAAAGAGCCGATCCGGGAACCAACACTTTCGACCCAAAAGTCGTGTAACTGAATAAGAAAAGAATAAAAGTAAATAAAAAAGAATTAGTTATCATTGAATTGAGTTTTATTTGTTAAATAAATTTAGTTTAAACGATTTCTAGGTACAAGAGGAAGAGTGAACACAAGCTGGTAATTGAACAGCGTCGAGAAGGAGTGAATAAGCAGATAACCTATATCCTACGAATCGATTCTACAATCGAACCGAACTCACTCAAAACATTTCTTTAAAAAAAAATTTTTCCCAAACCGATGAAACCAAATAGACTTTGATTAATAATTTTTTTTAACAAATAGTCTCGTATTAAATAATTTGAACAACGAATTAAATCAAATTAAATACAATAAAATAAATAATAAAATAATAAAATATAAAAAATAAATTTTAATTTAAAAAAAAATATATATATATTAAGTAATAAAAAATAATAAGAATGAAGAGAGCAAGATAAATAAGTTTAATATATTACAATATATATAAAGAAATGATACGACTGCTAAACGTACCTCAAACGGGTTCTTATATCGAAGTACTGTTACTGGTCCTTTAACTCGAGTAACTATTACTTTATTTTGTGATAGAACTTTTATACTATTGAATAGTGCGTTTCTGTTTTGCTTTGTATATAACGCTTCCTATTTAAAAAATAATAAACGAATTTTCTATTTTAAAACGAATCCTCGGAACTTTATGAAAAAGTTTTACATTTTTGTGTATTATTTTTATGTCTACTTTCGGGTGGTTTATGCACTAAACAGTTATTTAAAATCATTATACTAAATTCGCGTATTTAAATGTGTTATATTAAATGATTAATGTTAAATATCTATTTAAATTACACCAAATTTATCTTAATTTTTTTTAAATATCAATTTAAATATGAATTACTCCTTAAATATTTCTTTTCTAATATACTAGTAATCTTATATTTTAAAACATTTATACTTTGTACATTTAAAGTATTAAAAAAATATGAAGTGTACATAAAAGATAGATAAATAGGAATTCATTAAATGCATTATAATTACTTTACAGTTTTACCCAAGTGTTCAATAATTTAAAATAATCAGTTACTATAATATATAGAAACAAGCCAATTTAATATAATGCTTTAATTACAGTGTATAACTGATGTTAATTAACATTACACGTAACAAAAACACACACTAAAATTTAATAAATTATCAGAGAAAGTTGTAACAAATGGTCAGAGACTTTTATGCTCTAACAAAAGCATGTGTGTGTGTGTGTGTGTGTGTGTGTGTGTGTGTGTGTGTGTGTGTGTGTGTGTGTGTGTGTGTGTGTGTGTGTGTGTGTGTGTGTGTGTGTAAAACCATAAATAGTCTTTTCTATCTCTTTGTATTTTTTAATTATATTTATGATTGATTGATAAATAAAACTTGTCAAATGAACATATTTCTTAATTTCTTATTAAAATTGTTATACAGCGTTCAGTTTGTTTTAAATATCCTCAAATTTATACAACATTTTTGTTATTAATTTTTCGTAATTTTGTAATAATAATATTAATAGCAATGTAAATAACAGTAATATCGATGAGTATAATACAGAACAACCTTTACTTAAAAATATGTAATTACTGTAAGTAATAAATTAAAAAACAAATATTCATGTCAAACTTTTTACTTTTAATTAATTATAGACTTCAAGATATTGCAAATTGAATATCAATGTCTTTTAAATAATTATAAGTAGTCACTACAAATTTTTGATAAAATAGTTTAAGAATGTTTTTATATATTTTTTTATACTTTAAAAAAACCTATTCATGTTAAAGTTTTTAGTTTTACTTAGTATAAACTTCAAGGTATTGTAAATTAAATATCGATATCATTTAAATAATAATAAGTTTTCGATATATTACTTTAAGGATTGTTATTATCATAACTTAATAATTATATCATAATTTAATCATATACAGTAATAAATTAACTGATTAATTATTATACTTTTCAATTAATTGTAAATAATTATTATTATTTTAATGTTTTAAAATATATACATTATACATTTATAATTATAAACAACCTTTTATTAGTTAATTGTAAACAATTAATGCTTATAATTATAAATTTAAATAGCATATATTTTAATTAAAACTACATACCATTATCAACAGAAAGATAATAATTTACAGTAATTAAAGTTATAATTTTTAATAATGTATTTTTATTTAAGCCATGTGTATTACTTTTATTACAACTTTAAAAACTAAAATGTTAGTGATGACTTACCGATGCACACGTTTATTTCTGTCAAATTATTAATTCACGTGCACCAACTCATCACTTCAAAGGCAACAATTAATAATTCCACTAATTCTCTTAACTGCGACCAAAGTTTTCAGTATTTACTGTGCGTGATGTTACGATGACAAAATTAAATAAATTGTAAACTTTCACTGTAATATATATAATCATTACTACGATACCATGTGCACATTTTATAAACACAATAAAAATTTACAGATGACGTATAATATAAGTAATATAATTGATATAATTGGCATTTTCAATTCGCGTGTAATTTCAGTCAACATGCCAATTGTTAACAGTTTACTAAACAGTTAAACGACAAATAAACAGTAATCGATCCCGCGTAAATTCCCAAATATCACTGTCACAACAGCCGAACGCAGGCTACTGGTTACAACGACTGGGCTTGTGCGCCTACTGTGGTGAAATCTATCAGGAAAGTATTGAAACAACAGACTTCGTACAATGCATAATACGCGAACCGTTTCCGTGCAGTGCTGAGTAGCGGCTGTTTGATACGTGCGTAATATATTTTAAATAATTATTATGTCACACAGCTTCATGAATAACGTTTATTTTCTCCACTTCGTCTCTCTCTCTCTCTCTCTCTCTCTCTCTCTCTCTCTCTCTCTCTCTCTCTCTCTCTCTCTCTCTCTCTCTCTCTCTCTCTCTCTCTCACGCACACACACACACACACACACACACATTGTATTTCTATCTGCGCCTATTTGAGTCTTAAGTAAAACTGATTAATGAAATTGCAATTTTTATCCTCCCCTAGACTCAGAAAATGTCACTGTCCCCAGAGTAGAGGCTGCCCTGTTAGTCACTTGGCGCTACAAATTTAGTTCAGTAGTGTCTACAAATTAACGAGTATGCACCATGATTTTGAACTCACGTATTGACTCACGAACTGCAGAACTCACTTACTATTTTGAATGAAGTAGTCCAGCATTTATTGTTACATGAATTTTGACATTAGATCATTTTTTAGTTATGAGAAAGAATTACAAAAATCTCAGTTTTTCTATTACGTCTTTAGCAATATAACATGTGTAGACCACACAGTCATTCAATAACTAGTAATAATTTGAAACATTCCGATTTAGGTTAGGTTACAGTTTTTTTTTATTCTGACACTGCTGGATTTTCACGATTTTATAAAATTGTGTTCTCTTTTCTGGATCTTGTGGTCACAAAGTTTTGAAATTTCCAAAATTTAACATATATTTGGGTGTTAGTTAAAATTCAATTTAATTTAATATTTGACATGAATTTTTACGTGTTTTTACCTATTTTCACCTAGTTTTTAAGCCGTCACGTCAGAAAATATTGACATTTTTCAGAAATTAACCATTTAATGCATTTTTCCGTTTAAAATTCTCTTCAATTTGGTACAGCGATTGAGGATTCTCTATATATGAGATTGCTGCAATTTTTTAAAACTATTTTGACCTCCTTACATGTTTAGGTACCTAATCTTATGTTTTGCTTCTTCTTCTTTCCTTTTTTTTTGTCTGAGTGCGATCTCGATAATTGCTTTCGCTTGGTTCCAACTGTTTCCGCTGAATAACATGATCCCGCACCCACTTGATACATTAAAAAAAAGTGTATTCGGCGTTGTGGAGGTCAGAATTACCACACAGGTATGCCGGAGTATTTGCTTTTGCTGTAAACAAGTAGTCACCAAAATACCCGTGTCATATCAGAAACTGTGTGAGGTAGAAGTTTACCTCGCCAAACCGGCGCAATCCAGCCACTCCCTCACACTCCCTAGTAGCCGAGCGGTCCATCTACCTCTGGTGTCGTTGTACTAGCAGTCCTGCCAACAGTGGATAGTTAGATCCCATGTTGCTATCTTGCTGCACCTCCCCATACCCTCGCCTTGAGTTCACATATCTTCTTCCTCTCTTGCGCCATAAAATCGATAGACACACCCCGCCACTACCAAGGCCGCTGGATCATACAGAGCGTGATAGGAGCATGCCACTGTAAAGATTCCTTTCCGCTGCACTCAGGCCCATTTTTTCTATATTTTCTTTCTTCAGTCCGTCAGCCTACACCTTACAACAGTACAGGAGAAAGGTATGCACAACCGCCATCAGGAGATTCTTCCTGCTAGGCGAGGGTCCGTCCACTCTGTCCATAAGCCCGCTGAAGTCTGTTGTCTTTTTGGCAGCCTTATCTGCTCCACACTTTATCAAAGTCTGGTACGTTAATAATAATAACCATAACTTTATTAATAATATTATATATATACAAACTTTCACTAGTGAACACTTACTTTTGGTTTTATGTCCCAAACGTTTCGACGTGGTGTCCGTCTTCCTCAGTGGGATTTGAAATACAGAGTGTCAGTACAAAGTAACCGTTATGGGTTGTAGGTGTGTGTGGTGGGGGTTGCTGGTGGGAGGGAATTGTCGCTGGGATTCAAAGTGTGTGTTTGAACAAGTGTATCAAAAAGTATATGTGATCTATAGTGTAATTGGTTATTTAATATGTTGTTTGGTTGTAGTGTATGATGTCTGTATATTTCATATTGTTCTGCTGTGTTTAGTTTTCTACTTTTAGGTAAGTAGTGTAGTAGTTTCCATGTTGTGTTCTATGTTTGTGTAACCGTGGTTTTCATTTTGTAAATGTGTGGCGAATGTGGAGTGTACGTAGTTTGTGGTGAGGGCTTTTAAATGTTCAGAGTATCTTGAGGAAAAAAATCTTCCCGTCTGGCCGATGTAGAACTGGTTACAATCACTACAGTAATTTATAAACACCTGTTTTAGTGTATGTGTCTGTGTCTTCGTTAGTATTATTTATGTGTTTTCTGATGGTGTTGTTAATTTGTAGGCTACTTTATAATTGTGTTTCCTGAATGTGTTAGCAATTTTGTGTGTGTTGGAATTGTAGTATGAGTGTGATGTATTTACTGGGTTGTGTACTTTTGGTTTTATGTGTTTTACTTTTCGTGTTTAGGATACGTTTGTGTAGTTTGTTTATTAAATAAACAAACATGTTCAAATAAATTTGAAACACTTGTTCAAAGACACTTTGAATCCCAGCGCCAATTCCCTCCCACCAGCAACCCCCACCACACACACCTACAACCCACAACGGTTACTTTGTACTGACACTCTGTATTTCAAATCTCACTGACGAAGACGAACACCACGTCGAAACCTTTGGGACATAAAACCAAAAGTAAGTGTTCACTAGTGAAGGTTTGTGTATATTTAATATTTAAAAAAGTGAATGAAGAGGATGTATCAACAACACAATTATTATAATAATAGTAGTAGTAGTAGTACTAGTAATAGTAAATTTAATAGAAGGAAAGAGATCTCGCCCCAAAATATCACTAGAATAATGCTGGAGAGCGAACGCCATTGGAATCAGGTGGCAGCCTACATAGAGAAGGTACTAAGGCAAAATAAGGAAGCCGAAGATGATCTTGCTAGGGCCGCTGACAGAATAGCAGAAAACAGGTAACGTGGACCCGCTGAAGATTTAAAACAGATGAACGTCCACAGGACGAAGTACAAGTGGCACCACTTTGAAGTATTACGAAAGATGAGTCCCGAGGTGGATCCATGGCGTGGGCAATAGGGTTGTGGTTTTGGTGGGTGCGAGTCCCACACACCGTAGGAGTGCGGACCCTCCTGCGGCGAACATTAGTTTTCCACAGACTCCCTCGTAAAAAAAAAAATAGTAGTAGTAGTAGCTGTTTTTGTTGTTGTAGCAGCAGCAGTAGTAGTATGAATGAACGAGATGAAGGAGAGGAAGAACGAGAGGAGAAGAAGGGAGGAACCAGTTGAACCAAACGTAGTCCACAGTGGGTTATACGCCAAAAAAAAATACTATTATTATTATTTGCATATAATATTATAATTATATTTGTATTAAAACAAATATATTCTTCGATAAAAATACTATGTATTATTAATATTGAATATCATTATTAATATACTACATTTTCGCTTATGTTATTTGTGGAATAGTATTACATTTAGATTCAAATTTACGCAATATTCTGGCAATTTCATACCCATAGTTAAACAGCGAACGACTCTCTGTCTGTCTGTCTGTCTACCTATCGCTCTTGCTGTCTCTCTCTCTCTCTCTCTCTCTCTAACACACACACGCGCGCGCACACGCACACACGCGCACACACACCACACGCTTACTCGCTCACACAGTATATCTCTCTCTGTATATATCTTTCCAGCTCTCTGATGAAACTTGTCATTATTTAATTTGTCTCTCCAGCTAATCTTTTTCGTTCTTCTTTGACAGCATTGTTGAAATGACATTAATTACTGTTTCGTATAATTTATTGTCTCGTCCACGTCCATTCATTGTAGTCCAGTTGTGTTTTCCATCGACAAAAGCTGTACTCAGCAAACCGCTTCAACTCGACACACTTTTTTTATCCGAGTTGATTCACACATTCTGTTCTTTATCGCCCCTGACAATATCTTCCTTGGATATCTCCCTCTACTAATGTATTCGAGGAATACCCAGGTTTGCTCTATACAAACTTACCCAATCTTTAATGTAATGTGTTTCCGTAAGGCATAACCTTTATCGTCAACCATTCTGCAAACTACGTCGATTCGTTCGTTATCTTATCAGCGTTATGTTTATCAGAAAACACCACGTCTCCTGAAATACTTCTAATTTTCTTCACGCTTCATCACTACGCTTATAAAATGGTATATTGTACAAAAACGTCTGCGTAAAATGTTACAGCATAAAAGTTAATTATATGTCTAACTCAATTTTGATAATTTTTTACGTTTGTAATGATGTAGTATAATTATTACTCTACTACGTAAATATTGTAAGAGGATGGTGGTTTGGGGGTTGAAATAAAAGGTGCCTTAGATTTCGATAGGATTTATTTCAATTATTAATTTGGTCTAAACTATTAGCAAATAACGATATTTTATTTAGTTGGAGAGAGAAATACAATGTTATTAATAATAATGAAGCAAAAATCTTTTAATATAATATAAACTCCTTAAGCCTGATTTCTATTATTATTTTTTCAATGTATTACCATATTTATTACCATTATTTTTGTATTAAATATCATTTTAAAACTCGTACATAATTTACAAGAGAATAAGCCACTCTAAATAAAACATTTGCCACTCTCTGTAATTCACATCTTGAGTTTAAACAGATAACTTAATTTTTTTTACAGTTTGTTCCTGCGGGCCATGTTGCTAACACCCCCAGACTTCACGGGCCCATCTTTTTTCTTTAACTCTTTCCAGGAATTCCTCCTACATAATTATGTAGGCCTAACTCTTAATGATTAACTCCTTTTCTTCCATTTTTCATTTAGTTGTTGATTGGTTGTTAGGAAGGCAAGAAGGGAAAGGTGTTTTTGGTCAAAAATGTCCCACGCGTAAAACTAAAGTTGCCGACACGTTGGTTCCCATGACAAGTTGTCTGACTGTTCTCACTGACGTGAGATTCCTGTTGTTTTATTACTAATTTGTTTTTTTTTGCTACTAATTTTACTTTCCGCATTTTCAAAGATCAACTGTACTAGCTCAGTATTTTAGTGCTCTAAAAGCATCTTTAACAACGCGTTTTGATCTAATTCTTCATCATCTCCACATGAGGGCGTAGGCGATTTGCTGTCTGTTTTGCTTTCAAAGATCCTCCATGCATCTCTTCCTGGGTCTACACACACACACACATGTGTCCTATGTTTATATTTCCACACTTGTTTTGACAGTCTTGAATCTGACATTCTTTGTAAGTGTTTTTTCTACAGCAGTTTATGATTCCTTAGTCTTTATATATATATAACTAGATGAATGTCTCGTGTTGCAGCAAATTTAATATAATTTAAATTTGTGGAGCCCCACGATATTGGAGCGCTATTTATAACATCGATAAATGTGTGACGTTGTTGTTTTTGCAATGTAATGTTTTCTGTGTTTAATGAGCACCTACTTGCTGTCCGTTCTTGCGGCTTCTTCCGACTATGGGCGTGTGGATTTGTGATTTGAATTCGCAAGTAAGTTAACGCAAGTGTACAACAACGAAACGCTAATCTTGTTATAATAATTGTGAAGAGTTTTGTGAGGTTGGTAGGCTCCGTAGTACAGCAATAAAAATACAGTGTGGGGTAATAAAATCGGGGTTTATTATACTAATCACACATAAGAATGAAAAACTTATAGTTACAACAATTCTTACGAACTAAAAATGTTTTCTGAATGGTTACTATTATTCAGAAAATGAGCTTGTTATTTCAAATTATATTAATTGTATTTTTCTTGATTTCAAAGAAGTTAGTTTTAATTAATTTAATTTATGGATTTCAAAATAATTTAATTTAATTTGCTATGCTTTTAAAATGATTTTAATTACTCTAAAATGCTTGTAAATATTCTGAAATAAACTAGCCGTGAATCTAGTTCAACGTGCCTTTATTCGCTAGTGATTTGACTCACGTATACTACAGTATAAGTAATTAATTAATTCTCTAATAAGATTTGTATAGCGCTTTTCTTTTTATCTATATCTAATTCTTAGCTAGGGCTTATTAGTTACTCATACATGCTATACAGATGATCACTGTTGCAATCATTCGTCTCCTGCCGAATGCAACAATCCGCGAATTGTACCTTGCCCGACGCACTGACGTCACGCCCTCCCCTTTACCAACCCTATCGCTTGCTTTGTAAAATCTAGTCAGTCTCCCATCAAACGCTGTGAGCTGAGCGGCCCGTCGCCGGAATTTCGTCAAGTATGGGAGCCTCAATAACCAAGGTAACTATGATTGTTTTTGAGCTATCGTAAATCAATGCTAGTGGCTAATAATTTTGTGTATTACGTTTGTAACAAAAAAGAAAACTTGTAATAGATGTAAAAAGATTGTTATCCGTAACCAACCAAGATGTATCTTGTCTGTAATGGTCAGCCTCGCCTAAATTTAAATTTCAGTCAGTCAATTTGATGAAAAGACCTAAGATATGTAAGGTTGAGTGTCAGTACTCGTTATATATGTAATTTAAAGTCATAGCCTTGTAATGCTATTTCGTAATGTTGTAAATTGTAACACGCACTGTATGAATGCATGCGTGCGTGTTAATCGAACGATGTGGGTATAAAAGTGTACTAAAACATGTGAAAACTTTCAGTTCGAAACTTGGTTCAACGTTCCGGACCGAAGACACGAGAACACGAAATTCGTACAGTTTTGCACGATCTTCCAGCACAGACATAGCAGTGGTTCAAACCAGGTACTGAGGAACACGCAGCCGTAGCGACCAGATACAGCAGGTTGCAAAACGACTTATCTGGATTGCCAAGTAACATTTTTACCTTTAACAACTTACGGTGGCAAGTGTTGCATAATCACGAAGCAAAGAACGAAACAAACTAGTTACTTACAAGTGTCTGAAACAATTTTATAAACCTTTCCGATAGATAACAGTGTCAGAAATTTTAAGTAGATCACAGCGTGTACGCTGAACACATCTTGTAAACTAGCATTGATTTATGCGACACCCACATAATTAGCATTTAACATTTTTTATATTCAGTTTTTCAAAAGAAAATTAGCTCAGTACTGACCGCTGCTGACTGGCACATAATTAGATAAATTTTGAGGCTCGTAATGTTTTTTAAATAAACGGGTCGCAACCGACTCTGCTCACAGATTGACGCATTCAACAATTTCTTTTACTTACACCTCCTCCCTTTACAGAATTATATTAATTATAGAAATACTTGAGAGGTAAGTCACAACACAGAAAAAGTGTCTTAAGCATTTTGGTGTACTTAGATATTAAATTATGTCATTTGTGTGTAGTGCTGCCGCGTCATTTTAACTTTCTGACCATATACTCGAGATCTTCTCAGCCCCATGCTGTTACACTTCTTTGTCCATCTTACTAGAGATCTGTCCTTAGTCTTTCATTCAAGTAAAAACTTTTAATTCTTCTCTTATAGCCTCATTTCTTATACGGTCAAGTTTATAACACCTTTTAACGGTTTTCAAGAACGCCATATCTGAAGCCTGTATTTTACTTTCTTGTTTCTTGGTTGTTGTCAATAATTCATATCCATAAGACAGAAGAGGGACTTCAGTACCTTTGTGAAACTTTAATTTTTTATGTCAACGTACGTTGTTTCTAAAAATACGGTTCATTTTCCTACCGATCGTCTGGAACTTACCTAACTTACCATACCAGTTATATATCATAATTCTTATAATTTCCTAAATAGTTAAAACGGTTCACCTGTTCCAACATTGTATCATTAATCATAATTTTTGTTCTTATTAGTTGCTTCCCTGGAAATACCATTTCCTTTGTATTTGTAGTAAATATTTTTATATTATATTGTTTGCAAATCAAATGAAACTGAAAAACAGATTTTGTTAAGGCAGATTCTGTATTTTGAAATACAAGCAAGTCGTCAGTGGACAAGAGTATATTCCAATATCTGTTTTGTGACATATTAATACCGGGGTTTACTAGATGTTTATATTTCATTATTATATAGTTAATAGAAATGTCTGTCGACAATACTTTTCGTCTATTTATAAAGTCTATTCATCAGCAAAGACTTGGTATATATGCTTCCTGTTCTACTGACACTTGAAAGTCTTATAGCTTTCGCCAGTGCCAGGGTGAAGATTAAACACTACACCGCATCTTCCTGTCTGAAGCCGCTGTAAGCTTCAAACAGCTCGTAGAGGTCACTGTTGCTTTACACTACATTTTACCCATTTGAAGCTCTACAACCTTTACCAAATAATTTGGTATTTCGAATTCTCTATGGCTTCCTATAATTTCTGTCTACTTACCGAAACGTAGGCACCCGTTATATCTACAAAGATGTGAAGAGTAAAGTAATAAAATACCATACTTCAAGGATCTTTCCAGTCCTTCTCTGATGGTTGATACTTGGCTTATAGTTGACTTCCCAACCCCTGAAACCTGCTTGGTCACCTTCTATAAACGGCATATGGCCGAACGCGGTTGTAAAGTATTTTGGCGAATGCATTGCAAGCCGTATTTAGCAATTAAATTCCTCGATTGTTGGAGCATACCCTGTTATCTCTGTTCTTGTGCAGTTTGCAGATAATTCCCATATCCGTAATTACAGGTAATTCTCATTTCCACTCACCGTGTTGGGGGGACCTTCTGAATCCAGATTTCCCGTTCATGTATAGAATTCCTCAGTGTCTCACCTCCATTGTTAGTCAGCTATTCTGGAATATTATCACTTCCCAGGCTCTTATTATTTGAATGTCCTTGACATGTCCTCCTAATAATTTAAATTCACAGATATTTGATCCACTGAACAATCAAAGAATTACCGAGGGAACTGTTGAAGTACCAGCTGTTGAGTGTAGCTACCGTAACGTTTTACCTGGGTGGAAGGTGGTACTCGCCCGTCCCTAACTGGGAGGGATTAAAACATTAAGAGTTATTGTTTTTGCATCGCAGATATTAACAAAATGTTTAATCAATTAACATTATTTTAATCGGTTGAAGTTACTTATAAAACTGGTTACTTCTTGCAGTGTAATTGTTTTAATAAATACACAAATAATAAAAGTGTAGTGTAACAAAGTATCTGTACAAATGCATCTAAAATAATTTTTAATTAAACGAGCAAAGCGAGTTCTCAGTTTTCACTGGATCATTTGGTATGTGTCTGTCTGTCTGTCTGTCCATTTGCCTACCCGTCTGTCTTTGTGGGGTACGTCTCACGACAACTTTTGAATCGTTCAACCAATTTTCATAAATCCTGGCAAGCGTGTCCATAATTTTATCCTAAAGAACCACATTGTTATTGAGATCGATAACCCCTCCCACCCCCAAACAGGGAAGGTAGGAAGCAAAAATGTAAGGGGATCAAAATTCTGAAAATAACGCAAATTTAATCTGTATCAGATTAAAAGAAATTTAAAATAAAATATTAATTTAATATTAAATTTTTTAAATGTGAAAATTTTGGCTCTCCAGCGGCTAAAAGTGGGGTAGAAACTTGATAAAATCACAAAAATTCATGTAGTGTATCAAACTATAAAAACCCTAAAATCTAAAAGTAGTTTTATGTTTTGTAAATTTCAATATTTTTGTGTCCTAGGAGCCAGTAAATGGAAGAAAATATTTTTTAATTGTTAAAATCCAGCAGGGTATGAAGGAGATGAAGAACGTAAACTTCAAATACGAAAGTTTCTAATTATTAGAACATATTGTATGATTGTGTGTAGCAGTAGAGTAACTTTTTTATTTTTCCTATAACTGAAGTATTATAAAATATCATAATTTATGTAATGATGAATGTTGTTAGTTCAAATAGTAAGTGAGTTTTCCACCCAAGGGATCAAACCAGTGTTACAATTATGTATGCTATTACAAAAAGCTATTATTTTAATGTACCATTAAATTTAAATAAATTTAAATTAAAAATATTACTGTCTAATTCTAAGCGAAGTTATTTTCGACCTCTATAAAAATCACCACCTTTTCACATAGAAACGATGAGGAAGAAAAGAATGAAGATAACGAGGTGGGGTGATGGGAATGGAGAACTAAATTTAAACGAGGTACATTAAATGGGATTATATTGGGCACAGATGTTTTGTACTGTGGAGAGTCTAACTGCCGATGTATCATTAAAATCACTTTGATGCTGAATTTGCAATTTTGTCGGAAACTGTAAAGGGTATTTTAAAAGTTAAACATTCCAGTAAAACGGAATTTTGTTTCCACGTTTATACTGAACAAATTGGTAGACAATTAGCTTTGTGCCCGGCCGGCAGGTCGCGTTGCGATCGTTTCGACTTTAATTGACCCATTTGTTAAACATTGTTTGAAGTTAACTTGTTTGCATTGGAATTAAAATTTATTCTCGTTCATTTATTGTTTACTTTGTTGGTTAGTATTTTGAAGTTCCGTTGAAGCGGAAAAACTGTCTGCGTAAAGTGTCGTAGCGCAATTCAATTAAATAAAAACTATTTAAATTAATTTTATATATGTATGTGTGTGTGTGTGTGTGTTGTAGCAGGTTTTTGGGCATATCTACACATTTTTGTAGGATTGTACGTTCTATATAGGTTTTTGTAGTGTTTTATATATTGCTTCCCTTGTGATTTTTACTGTGGGAGTGTGCGACAGTGGGGGTAAGCGTGTTGTGCCCTTATGTTGTTTGTTAATTTGTGAATTGTCAGTTAGAAATTTCCAAGTTGTCGCTAAGTTTGTATATTCATGTCGTGACAAATTGGTAGCCATTGAGGTATAGAAAATTTTGAGACATGATTTATATCAGAATAATCGTAATAAAAAGGCCTCTCTGATGACAATACTTAATTTAAAAATTATTATTCAAATGCATGAGTTTTTTTTTTAAGTAAAAAGGTTTTGTAGCTCATAAAATTGGCTATAAAATATTTCATGTTTTTGAACATGAATTATTCTGTTCCGAAACCTTGCACATGAAAGCCTGTTATCTTCAAGAGTGCCATAAGAACAGGTCTCCGAAGAACGAATAAAATTACGAGAAATTCATTTTCAAGAATGAGACTGTGGCATACAAATAGTATCTCTTCGGAATCAATAACGAGTGAACGCTGCTCTGGTCCATGACGTTTCGTCTGCCAGTTGCGACGAACGCAAGTTGAATATCTTGTACAGTTACTGGAATAATTATTATACTCGTGTGCTCTCCGGCAAAGTACAAGATACTCCGTTTAGGAGTAAGTAAACACTTCAGGCTAACTGGAAAGTGTAAGCCCAATACACTAGTTAAGCAGTAACGGTATCGGTTCTCACTCTCAAATCGTATTTATCCGTCCCCGAGAGAATATCTACACGTCCGGAAGCGACCCTGAAGCCGGACAGAGTAAATTAACCCACCCACTACATCTAGATCATCAACCCGTCGTCTGTAGTCGACAGTACATGGAACTAACAGAGAAGTGAACTTACATTACTTTATGTAGACTTATAAAAACGAATTTAAAATAAAGTCCATTACAAGTAATATCAGGAAAGATATTGTATTAAAGTAGACAAACTTTTTGAACAGTAAATTACCGGTACTCTATTTAACAAAAATTAAATTTTATTTTATGTTACGGTCAATACAGACATTTTAAGTACGCCTCTTGTTGTAAACTGTATTAAAGACACAGTAGATTATATAAATAATCAATAGCATCGTTCATAAATCCGTTTTATTCCAATCACATTCTATTTATATAAATATATATATATATATATACCAATTTTATAGCCGTTTATGATAGCAATTCATTAGTTTATATATTGTTAATTAAACTTTTTTATCTGCAATTAATTTTTCCTATTATTGTTTAACACCTTACTTTCGTTTTCCAGAGATAATCTGTATCGGCATGGAGTATAAGTTGAATGTAATATATAAATGCCTGCCGTTCTACGATGCGTGTTATTTCTGTGACAAGAGCTAAGTTGAACATTACTAATAAACTTTTAATAGCAGAAATTTATAACTTGCTAATAAAACATGATATTTTGTGTTCTCTCTCTCTCTCTCTCTCTCTCTCTCTCTCTCTCTCTCTCTCTCTCTCTCTCTCTCTCTCTCTCTCTCTCTCTCTCTCTCTCTCTCTCTCTCTCTCTCTCTCTCTCTCTCACTCTCTCTCTCTCTCTTTCTCTGTCAGAATCCATAATATTATCATGTTGTCAATTAATTTAGTTGTACCAATATTTTGTTGTTAATAACTTTGAAGCTACTTTGTTCGTTTCGTTTCAATGACATATTAGAGGTACTGGTAGCATTTTATCTGCCTTCACAAAATATTCGTAAATGTGTATGATTGTGTGTGTGCGTGTGTATAAACTGGATGGTTATATGGTTATTATCGCACTGAAACATATATATACTCGGTTCTGATAATTTATGCATAACAAACAGAATTAATCAATACTTGGTTCGTGGGTCAGCGGTGTAAGGAATTCCTACACAGCCTTAATGTTTGTATACACACTGTGCGTTTACAGGAAAGAGTGAGTATTGTGTATAGTAGCAGTGAATGTGTGTGTATTGGGGGGGGGGGTGTTGATGTTTTAGTGAACATGTGCGCTCATACTGATATATGTCTTTTAAAGTGAACATCATAAGAAAATGTTTTACATAATATCAAAAATCCTTTAAGAATATTTGCTAGGCGACTCGGCCATGTCTGGCTTGACTTATCTCAACCGTCTAGTAAACGGTAATTTTCTACCCCTGTGCCTATATTTGTGGGTTATTATATGAAATCTGTCACTCGAAATCTTATTCAGGTATTTCTTTGTATTAGAACTCAGTGAGTTCTAGGTAACTTTATCGTGACTTCTCCGTCTGTCCTCTCTCTGTAGTCCATAGCTCTCATACACCAAATTCCTTCTACACTGATCGAATAGTTGCTCGGAACTTGGTAGGAAATTTTATTAGTACAGTAGAACTTGGCAAATTCGGAAGTACATGATTTGAATTCGTGGATAATTTGAACATGTGGTCACTTGAAATACCTAAGTAAAATCATACAAAACCTTCGTCGTGTAATCATGTAAGCGATGAGTCGTGACCGGCTCGTATAACGGTACCGCCTGCCATTGTGTGTTGTTCCATGAAACGCCCATAGTTGCTTTTAGTTTAGTCGTCATCGTCTTCTTCAAGGATGGTTTGGTCCTGTCTCAAACAGTCAAAGAGTCTAGAGCTGATCACTTCAGCGCTTCCTCGGACGTCCCACACCTCTCCGTCCCTTCGGCTTATAGTTTCATTTTAGTTTACCCTTTATACATTGGTGAAAGTGTTAAGTGTTTTTAGTATCTACCGTGCGTACTGTGTCATATAGCGAGAGACAATGACTTCCTTGATACAGTGCCGTATACTTTATACAGACTAGTGTGTATTAGCGACGCTAATTGTGCAATTTTATTGTGTTGTGTGTTCATCATGTCTCTTTCAAATCAACACGGACACAATACAAATAACTGACATCAGCGGGAAAAGTTCGCGTCATTTGGGAAGTAGAGAAGGAACAAATCAAAGAAATCTGAAATTGCCAAGGAATTCGCAATAACGCCAAATACATTGTTAACGTATTAAAAAATTAAAAAAGAAAATCAGAATAGTGTGTGTGAAGCCGGTGACAAAGATAGCAAAAGAGCGAAAGGGCCAGAAAATCGTGACGTAGATGAATGTGTAATGAAGTGGTTTAAGGAAGCAAGATTCCTTCAGTGGGCTTCTCGTTGGAGCCAATACTAAGGAATTCGCTTATAGCACAGGAAAAAATAATTTCAATGCCAGCTCGAGGGTTTTAAAGAAAAAAAGTGGCATTTCTTTCAAAAGAATTTGTGGGGAAAGTGGATATGCGGACGTTAAAGCTGCAAATTTTTGGAAAGACGATTTGTTGCAAATTATTTCCCATAGAGAGGCCAAAAACAGTTTTAACGCTGACGAGACGTGTTATTTTTTAAATACACCACGGACAAAACACTTACTTTTACAGAGAAAACTTTGTAGTGACGGGAAACACAGCAAGGAGTTTGTAACACTGTTGTTTGGAGCAAACATGGACGGTTCAGAAAAAGTTCCTTTGCTAATGGTAGGAAATCAGCCAACCCACGTTGTTTTAAAAATATAAAACGAAACCATTCGAGTATGAATCAAACAGAAAGCTTGAATTAGAAGTAAAATTTACCGAAAATGACTTTTGAAAATTGACAGGAAACTTTCGAAAAAAAACAGAAGAATCGTTTTGTTTATTGAGAAGTGTACAGCATACAACACTATTCCTGTGACGGAAAGTGTAAAGGTTGTGTTTTCCCCGAGACAAGATTTCAGTGGTTCACTCTCTAGAGTAGGGTCTCTCTCTTCTAGGCTAGCAGCCCATAGGCTGGTTGGCAGCATCTCTCCATTTTTCATGCTTCTCTGCTTTCCTTTTCAACTCACAATATGATGTGCAGTTCATATTGACTATAAGCTGTCTCATGTAATCAAAACGGGGTCGATCTCTGTTATTCTTCCCTTTAATTGTTCCTTCTAGTATTCTTTTACCAACCAATTGTGTAGTGTATGCCCTATAAACTTAGTTTATCTGCCTTTTGAATTTCGCAGAAAACTCTTCTCTTCCTGAGCTCTTCTAAAGGCTTCCTCATTCGTTATCTTCTCCCCCCAGCTTATCTTGAATAGTTTTCTGTAGCAACAGGTCTCAAATGTTTGGAGTCTTTTTTTGTCTTTTTCCCCAATTGTCCATGGTGTTTAAGTGGACTAACCTCTAGAGTAGTCCCCACCCGGAGATCCTAACAGGGGACCGTTTTACCTCCGGAATACTGTACAAGAGAACCATCCATCATAGAGCTGCTGATACTAGGCATATCTTAAACAGTTCTTTAATCCAGTGGTTTCCTCTTGCCTTCTGCATCCTATGCCGTAGACGTATACCCGTTTTTCTGCCTTTAGGGGTGATTTCTCACCCCCCCTAGTGCAATAGGGTGCCCTGTCCTCTACCCGCTCATCTGCCCCCCAAAGGAGGCCATTGGCACTTGATAGAGAGGATCACCTTATCCTGGGTAATACTCGGTCCTTGTGTTCGTTAGCCACTTGATATACAAACATTGCCCCCTCTCTACCCCGGGGAGGTGAACAAGATCAGGGTATAACAACAAATTTTAAGCATTTTGACAAGCGGCTTGTGGTCCAAAACTTCTGTCAGATGCTTACTTAGGTGAGCACGTGCTGCAGAGCTTAGGACGGAGTTACACAGAAAACAATCGCTAATTGCTTTTGTAAAAGTGGTTTCCGCAACACAAAAGATAAGGGTGAGAGGATAATGCTTATATAGAAATCGCACCCACTGTGGACAAATGGGACGATATTTAGCATAACGCAGGAGTTTGTTACAAAGATTTTGTGAACATTGATGAAGACTTGGCGGTGTGTGGCGAAATGACGGAACCGGAGATCGTGGTTGATGTTATAAACAAACAACATGATGATGCATTTTCAGGTAAAGACGAAAACTAGTCAGAACTTACAGAGATACAGATTCACAGGAATTAAATTATGTTGACGACTTTAGACGGTTTGTCGAAGGACAGCAGAATTAAAATAACATACCATTTCCAAAGACTTAATAAACAGGTAAATTTTTCTACAAGTAAGTATATTAATTCAAAATAGAGTAAAAAGATTATAGCTTTTTTAAAAAAAGTAAAATATTCTGTAATGAACATACAGGTGACACATACATATGTAAAAAACGCTTTTAATAAAATGGCATATTGTTTTTAACTTGGGACCAGACAACCTGGGATCAAAATATTTCGTGGATACAATTTGCATTCAATTCAGCGTATCATGAAGGTCATAAATCAACACCATTCGATTTACTGTACAAGTACAAACCCAACCATCCTTTAACCACAAAGTGGAAAATCCATGAGTTATTACCCCGCGACGTGAGTGGGAATAAAATACGAAAAATATGGAACGAAGCTCGTGCAAATTTGAGAGCGAATTTACAAAAATCAAGGAAGTATCATGAGCATAATAATAGGCAAATAAAGTATAAAATAGGTAATTTAGTAATGTATAAAACTCATCCTATGAGTAAAGCAGTTGATAGGACCACTTCGAAACTATCATATCGATGGTGTGGCCCCTACCAAATTCATAAGTTCATCACCCCCGTTACTGTAGCTCTGTATGAACCCAATACAGAAAATTACGTTCGCAGAAGCCATCTGTCTCAAATAAAAAAAATGTTTTTCGTGTAAAATACAGAAGAAAGACTACGAGAAAGATAGAAATCCTAGAATACTATCTAAGTATTAAGAATAAAATATGTTGTATATACTTATACCGAAATAGGATAAGATTGTGCAACATCCTATACCATAAGTGAGTATAAGCTCAAAACCCCCTCGAACGAATACAAGCGAGGCCTGATCAACCTTAGCTAATGTCCTGCGAGAATGATATAATACATGACAAATCTGATGACGATGATAATGAAGATGAAGAGAGAGAAAGTAGAGAAAGAAAAATAATCCCTAGCGCTGTAAACTAAAAGTAATTCGATTGTTATTACAATACGTGATTATTATTAGTAACATACTCATGAGTATAACTCCTAATATAATAGATATTTACCATATATCCGTCGTGCGACTTCGTTTTTCTCGTCTTATTTTGACGCGTTTCGGCAACTAATTGCCATCTTCAGAAATCTTAATCACTCATATGAGATCGTTAAAAAATTAAAAACACTAAAATCATTACGGTAAAAGTGCACTTTTACGACATTGGAAACTCACAGACGCGAACATGAAAGTTTATGTTTCTCGCGTGGACTATATCGATCGACTGCTTTCGCGTGGACAATATCGATCAACTGATTCACTGTTTATATAGCCACTGATAAACCTGTTTTGCTTATTATAGCTCGTATGTACTGTGACATTTCATTTACCGGCGCCCGTGTGCAAGTATTGCCGTGTCGTACAACCTGTTATGTGAAAATGTAAGTTTATCATTCAAGACATAATCACTGTTGATTTTGACGGCTTTATATATTTCGTATTCCTCAAGCGCGTCCATGTATTTTCCTTTCCTGCAGCAATGCAAAGGCTGGAAATTTGTCTCAAAATCACTGTAGTTATGATTACATAGTATCAGGTGCCTGGCAAAATTAGATGTTGTTTTATGTAATTCCCTTCTGGGAAGATGTTCGTTATATCTTTCTTCAAATGGTCTGCCTGTTTGGCCTATGTAGAACATGTCGCATGAGCTGCAATTCATCTTGTATACGCCGGTTCTTTTTCTTTCTGGTATACTGTTTTTCCGGCTAAGAAGTCTCTGAATGTTGTTATTTGTACGGAAAGTTACAATTACATGGTGTTTCTTGAGTTCGTTAACTAGAATATTTGGTAAAATGTTTGTGTAATCTGCAGATATGTATTTGTTAACCGGAAGTGTGTTATCATTGTTCGACTTTTTTAATTTCTTCTCTTTGTGTTTACTTATTAATTTATCCACTAATGAACTTTTATATCCGTTAGCCGCTGCTATGTGCTTGATGGTATTAACCTCTTCAATGTAGTCTTTTTCACTTAACGGTATAGTTAGCAATCTGTGCACAAAACTATTGTAAGCTGCCATTTTATGCGAGGTGGGATGATATGAATCGGCATGAATTGTGATGTCCGTTGTTGTGGCCTTTCTATAGATTTTAAATTGAGTTTTCCTTCGTTTTTTAAAATGGTTAAATCTAAGAAATTTAATTGATTTTCTTCTTCTATTTCAGATGTGAATTTAATCTTATGGTGTATGCTGTTTATGTGACTATTTAAGTTTTGTATTTGTCTTTTTGTTCCATTAAATATCATAAACGTATCGTCGACGTATCTACAATAAAAAATTATTTTATTCTTGTATAATTTATTCGATATTATGTTCATATTCTCATAATAATTTAAATATATATCAGCTAATAGTCCTGACAGTGGCGAACCCATAGCCAGACCGTCATCTTGTGTAAAAAACCCGTTGTCAAATGTAAAGTAATTTTGTTCCAAGACGACTGTAAGTAGTTTTATAAGTTCGTTGATTTTTTGCATGCTAAGTTGAGCTACTTCCTTTAAATTGTTATTTACAATTTCTATAGTTTCCCTCACGGGGATATTAGTGTACAAATTAGTTACGTCTAACGATACTAATTTATATTGTGGTAGTATTTCTATCTTTTTAAGTTTTTCAACAAACTCATAACTGTTCTTTATACTGTAATTATTTGCTATCCTGATATTATTCTTAATTAAAGTCACTAACAATTTAGCAGCTTTGTATCCGGTAGCTGTGGTGTAGTTTATTACTGGTCTGATTGGTGTACTTTCCTTGTGGATTTTAGGTAGTCCTGTGAATTTTGGTGCCGTGGCATTAATTGGTTTTAAATATCTGCGTGTTTTCTCATCTAACAAAAAATTACATTGATTAATGGTGTTATTCAAAGTTTTTACATAAGCCTTTGTGGGATCCCGGTCTATTTTCTTAATATTATTATTATTTATGAAATCAAATACCTTTTGAGTATACTCTCTTTTCTGCATGACCACCAATGTGTCACCCTTATCTGCCTTACTTATAATTGCATCATTTTTCTCAAGTTTACTTTTTATGGTTTTAAGATTCATGATATCCTGCTTATATTTACTTTTTAAAAAATTGTTTTGACTTTTACATTTATTACTATTAATTGCGTTATTGAGTTTGTTGTTGATAAAAACCCTTGCTTCATTCTGTGCAATGGAACCATTTAATCTTTTAATAGCAGCTTCAGCATTAACCACCTCATGGACAATTTCGTTTGTCGTATTAAATCTTGGTACATTATATTTCAGACCTTCATTAAGCATGTTTATTTCTTGGTTAGTGAACTCTAAGTTGGTTGTATTCGTTACACGTTCATAGAACACATGTTTACAATCTATTGGTCTATTTTCTTTTTTATGCTGAGTACGATATAAATTTTGCATTTTCTTATTATGAGTTAATACTTTATGATAAAAATAATTGGATATTAAAGCGTTAATTTTGGTCATGATAACATCTATAACTGCAGGGTGAATTTCCTTTAACATTTCTAAATGCGCTTTATAAAGATCCGTATTTAACCTGTTTTTCTTTTTGTATACTTGTCTAATTTCTTGCGTTAACCACATTTTTTCTGCTATTTGTTTCGTCTTGAGTGCCGCCGGTGTTCTTGAATTAATATTTATGCGTGCATATTTTGGTATGATATTCATTTTTATACACATTTTATTAAATTTAATGTTTTGTGCAACTTTTAGCATTTTGATTTTAACATTTTTGTATTTGTAGACAACACTTGCCTGACGGGCTTCAATATAATACATTTTAGGTTAGTTGTCTCCAAGTCGCTTATATTAATATAATAGATATTTACCATATATCCGTCGTGCGACTTCGTTTTTCTCGTCTTATTTTGACGCGTTTCGGCAACGAATTGCCATCTTCAGAAATCTTAATCACTCATATGAGATCGTTAAAAAATTAAAAACACTAAAATCATTACGATAAGCGACTTGGAGACAACTAACCTAAAATGTATTATATTGAAGCCCGTCAGGCAAGTGTTGTCTACAAATACAAAAATGTTAAAATCAAAATGCTAAAAGTTGCACAAAACATTAAATTTAATAAAATGTGTATAAAAATGAATATCATACCAAAATATGCACGCATAAATATTAATTCAAGAACACCGGCGGCACTCAAGACGAAACAAATAGCAGAAAAAATGTGGTTAACGCAAGAAATTAGACAATTATACAAAAAGAAAAACAGGTTAAATACGGATCTTTATAAACCGCATTTAGAAATGTTAAAGGAGATTCACCCTGCAGTTATAGATGTTATCATGACCAAAATTAACGCTTTAATATCCAATTATTTTTATCATAAAGTATTAACCCATAATAAGAAAATGCAAAATTTATATCGTACTCAGCATAAAAAAGAAAATAGACCAATAGATTGTAAACATGTGTTCTATGAACGTGTAACGAATACAACCAACATAGAGTTCACTAACCAAGAAATAAACATGCTTAATGAAGGTCTGAAATATAATGTACCAAGATTTAATACGACAAACGAAATTGTCCATGAGGTGGTTAATGCTGAAGCTGCTATTAAAAGATTAAATGGTTCCATTGCACAGAATGAAGCAAGGGTTTTTATCAACAACAAACTCAATAACGCAATTAATAGTAATAAATGTAAAAGTCAAAACAATTTTTTAAAAAGTAAATATAAGCAGGATATCATGAATCTTAAAACCATAAAAAGTAAACTTGAGAAAAATGATGCAATTATAAGTAAGGCAGATAAGGGTGACACATTGGTGGTCATGCAGAAAAGAGAGTATACTCAAAAGGTATTTGATTTCATAAATAATAATAATATTAAGAAAATAGACCGGGATCCCACAAAGGCTTATGTAAAAACTTTGAATAACACCATTAATCAATGTAATTTTTTGTTAGATGAGAAAACACGCAGATATTTAAAACCAATTAATGCCACGGCACCAAAATTCACAGGACTACCTAAAATCCACAAGGAAAGTACACCAATCAGACCAGTAATAAACTACACCACAGCTACCGGATACAAAGCTGCTAAATTGTTAGTGACTTTAATTAAGAATAATATCAGGATAGCAAATAATTACAGTATAAAGAACAGTTATGAGTTTGTTGAAAAACTTAAAAAGATAGAAATACTACCACAATATAAATTAGTATCGTTAGACGTAACTAATTTGTACACTAATATCCCCGTGAGGGAAACTATAG
The DNA here is from genome assembly GCA_034769895.1 of Magicicada septendecula. NCBI lineage: Eukaryota > Metazoa > Arthropoda > Insecta > Hemiptera > Cicadidae > Magicicada > Magicicada septendecula. The sequence continues at coordinate 119,163,122 of CM068373.1, forward strand.
AAATTGTAAATAACAATTTAAAGGAAGTAGCTCAACTTAGCATGCAAAAAATCAACGAACTTATAAAACTACTTACAGTCGTCTTGGAACAAAATTACTTTACATTTGACAACGGGTTTTTTACACAAGATGACGGTCTGGCTATGGGTTCGCCACTGTCAGGACTATTAGCTGATATATATTTAAATTATTATGAGAATATGAACATAATATCGAATAAATTATACAAGAATAAAATAATTTTTTATTGTAGATACGTCGACGATACGTTTATGATATTTAATGGAACAAAAAGACAAATACAAAACTTAAATAGTCACATAAACAGCATACACCATAAGATTAAATTCACATCTGAAATAGAAGAAGAAAATCAATTAAATTTCTTAGATTTAACCATTTTAAAAAACGAAGGAAAACTCAATTTAAAATCTATAGAAAGGCCACAACAACGGACATCACAATTCATGCCGATTCATATCATCCCACCTCGCATAAAATGGCAGCTTACAATAGTTTTGTGCACAGATTGCTAACTATACCGTTAAGTGAAAAAGACTACATTGAAGAGGTTAATACCATCAAGCACATAGCAGCGGCTAACGGATATAAAAGTTCATTAGTGGATAAATTAATAAGTAAACACAAAGAGAAGAAATTAAAAAAGTCGAACAATGATAACACACTTCCGGTTAATAAATACATATCTGCAGATTACACAAACATTTTACCAAATATTCTAGTTAACGAACTCAAGAAACACCATGTAATTGTAACTTTCCGTACAAATAACAACATTCAGAGACTTCTTAGCCGGAAAAACAGTATACCAGAAAGAAAAAGAACCGGCGTATACAAGATGAATTGCAGCTCATGCGACATGTTCTACATAGGCCAAACAGGCAGACCATTTGAAGAAAGATATAACGAACATCTTCCCAGAAGGGAATTACATAAAACAACATCTAATTTTGCCAGGCACCTGATACTATGTAATCATAACTACAGTGATTTTGAGACAAATTTCCAGCCTTTGCATTGCTGCAGGAAAGGAAAATACATGGACGCGCTTGAGGAATACGAAATATATAAAGCCGTCAAAATCAACAGTGATTATGTCTTGAATGATAAACTTACATTTTCACATAACATGTTGTACGACACGGCAATACTTGCACACGGGCGCCGGTAAATGAAATGTCACAGTACATACGAGCTATAATAAGCAAAACAGGTTTATCAGTGGCTATATAAACAGTGAATCAGTTGATCGATATTGTCCACGCGAAAGCAGTCGATCGATATAGTCCACGCGAGAAACATAAACTTTCATGTTCGCGTCTGTGAGTTTCCAGTGTCGTAAAAGTGCACTTTTACCGTAATGATTTTAGTGTTTTTAATTTTTTAACGATCTCATATGAGTGATTAAGATTTCTGAAGATGGCAATTCGTTGCCGAAACGCGTCAAAATAAGACGAGAAAAACGAAGTCGCACGACGGATATATGGTAAATATCTATTATATTAATATAAGCGACTTGGAGACAACTAACCTAAAATGTATTATATTGTAATATATAGTATAACTCCGTAAAACGAGTGACCAATTCAAGAAAAAACCGGTAGTAGATGTAAGAATTAAAATAAGGTAGATTTACGTTTTGTGTATTTTATGTATAGTAGATGTAGTAGAATTTAGATGTTACGTAAGTGTAAGATAATCAATTGATGAATAGAAATAATCTGAGAGAGAGAAATTTCAGTATGGAATTCTGTGTCCAAATATAATTGTTTATTAGACTTTCTATTACTATTCCACCCACCCCCGCGTTTTTCGTAGTTAAGTGCAGGAGGATGTGACGATTTAAAAATATCGAAAATCGCACAAATAAAAAATTTTAATTTCTAATAAGTAAGAGTATTATCCACCCTTACCTATACCCAGATTCCTGAATCAAATTGAAATTGTCCAGTACCAACACGCCAAGAAAGGTATTAAGTGAAGAATAATAATAATAATTACTTTAATTATTAAAAATGCGACTATAAATAAAGAAATCTCTAAGTCGTAATAAAGTTAACATAAAGTATTTACATTCTAATTAATGAATAATTAATAATATATAAAAGTACGAACTATTTTCTTAGTGCGTAAATACGCACCAGCTTACTGAGCCCTCGCCCCTAAACTATACGCGCAGTCGCCAGTAGAACTTCGTCATGAAAAGATGTGAGTTTTGTGTTGTCTACATACACGTAAGTGTATGCCGTTAAACGAATATCCAGTGTAAGATGATTTTATTTTGAAAAATGTAGTGTGTGTAGAGTTAGGAAGAATATACAGAAAGGAAAAATTAGCCAATACATCTCTTTTAAAAATATAAAACTGTAAGTTGTAAGATATGTAACTACCAGACTTTAGTACTGCAAAGCAAGAACTATAATTCAGGTGTAAAATGTGAACTACAAAATCCGGACGAAGAAACCTCCAACTACAACAGTATGAACTTCAAGTAAAAAAACCGATCGTCGAGAGCAGATATAATCAACCCGATGTAGCTTCAAGAGGAACCACGTACTCCACCCTAGAAGACGACAGGAGATGACACCCAAGGACCCAACAACAACCTCATATTAAATTTAGGTGATATCCAAACACAACATTTGTAAATTTTCGTTTCAATAAGAGAAGTAACGAAAGAACACTAAAGAACTTTAATAATGTAAAGAAGAAATTATCAGATTTGTAATTCTTGTAATGTAGTAGTAGTAACAGCAATATATATATATATATATATATATATATATATATAAATGTAAGATAATAATGTAGATTACCACCAATATTATTCTTCCAATAATTTGGTTGAAGTTTGTGATAAATTAATTATTTTGAGAAAGTTCAGACCCGGATCCGAGGTATTTAAAACAAACATCTAGATGAGTATTTTTGAGAAAAAAGAAATAATAAACTTAATATCTTCAAAGCATTAAAAGCAGAATTTACTAAAGAAATTTTTCTTTAAAAAGAAATAAAGTCAAACATAATATTTGAATAGTAATAATGAGATGTTTTCGCTAACACCAAGTGAGTGAATAAATTTTTGCAAATCTTGTCAATTTCCTATGTCATAATTGTGTTGTAATTTGTTGGTAAGGATGTTTTACTAACAACGGTAGCTAGTTTAATTAACGGGTAAAGAATTGAACTAGTTCCCGACTTTTGTGTTGTCTTAACAAGGGAGACGTCACAAATGACAGGAAGTACAATATTTAAGGCCTACATTCAAATATACTGTAAATATGACTTTTTGAGTTACAAAATACTCTAAGGTATATCATGTTTGGTATTAAATAACACAGAATTAACTAAGGAAAGTGATTATGTAATTAGTATTTAGTAAAATTAAATAATAGTAAAAATGTAACTAATCATATAATTTGAAAGTCAATTATTTTGGCGGAAATGCCATCTGGTTAAAACGATGTTGATTTAATATTAAATTCGTCAGGACCTATTGTATGGAGAAGAAAGAGCGTTAGTTGATTGTTACACGTTGAGACGTACACTTCAGAACGAGCTCACGCAATTTAATTCATTAAAAGAGAGAAGAAAACATTTTTTGACATGAACTAAACCTAGTAAAATTAAACCTGAGAAATTTAAAAAATATGAGTCAACACTGATTTCCAATGGAATAAACCAGATTAAACTATTTATGAAGATTGAAAAGTGCAATCCCGATAATAGAAAATATAAACGTTAATTCTGAATTTTATCAAGACGAAATTTGCCATAGTCAACCTTATGAACTAAATGGAACAAGAACACTTTTGAACACTGATTGTCGAGCCCAATAACTGACCACTAATCCAGAACAAATACACTGATACGAAGAGAAATTAATCACTAGTGCTTGGATGAGGAACACCTAGAGAAGAAACATTTATTTGAAGAAATTCCGTTGTGAAGACGCCTACTACATAAGCAGCACGGGAGCCGCCATTTTTGGAATGTTTCGAGTCGAGCACAGCTGAGATGACGTCACCTTCACTCAACGCCGTTGGTTCGAGAAATTTAACTTATTAACATTTTCTATTCAATAATATTTTGTATTTTTTGATAATTAAGAATTTTTTATTGTAAGTGTTATACTTTTCAGCTTTGCCCTTTCTCTATTTAAATAACAGCTAAAAGAACCTGTAATTTAACTTTAATAATTTATATAACGAAACCAATTTGCCCTGAGATATGACTTTGTGAGCTGTCGATTAGCCGATCGATTCAGAAACGATTAATTTCTATAATACTAATAAAATCATTGAAAATTATAATTTTGAGTTATAATTATTTGTAAATATATAGATAGAAGAATTTTAGATAATATCTGACACCTGGACTCCAAGAAAAGAAGAAAATAACATCTTTGAAGGAGTACACTCATAGAATAACGGAAGACCAATAATCAATTATTACGTTTTATATTCTAGTTAACGCGGAAAAGCAATTCTTGTTATTCTAAGGTATCAAATTAATTAAATTAATAATTAAAAAATTAATAATTATTAAATAAATAAATAATTAAACCTACAAATAATTAAATAAATAAATATAATACAATTTTTTTACTTTTTTAAACAAAAGTTTTTTATTACAATTTTTTGTAACTCCGAAAATCCAACTTTTAAATTTTGTTACAACATTTATATCAATTTATATATATATTTATTTATACTTATATATATTTATTATATTCAATTATGTATCAAGCTTAGTTTTTGTTTACTTATGAATTACTAGGAAGTAAAAACTTGCTTCGAAACAAAACCCACATAACCTATGAATTTCTATATTTCTACATTTTATATTTCATATAATGTGTAGCATAGAATAGTGTCTAATAATTACCTATATAAAAATCATAAATCTGTGTTTGAATGTGAGTTATAAAAATAAATTGTAACTTAAAATGTCTTTTTAATTTTTGTAGTGCAGTTGTAATTTAATTTTTTGTTTTAAATAGTGAAAAATTGTAACGTGTTATACATCAGATTAAAGAGGAAGAATGGAACTAAAAGCCAGTATAAGGTAAGTTGACAAAATAGAATTGGTTAAGTCGTAGCATAACAATGAAATACACTAAAAACCACCAGGCCACCGTGGGTTAACACCCCTTAAGACCCAGGTCTTGGTTTTCAGAAGCAATTTGATAATGACTCCACTCTACGGTTTTCTGTCTTTAAGGATCGTCCGTCAGATGAGTCCCATCAAGCCTCACCTTATCTGCCAAAAAGCGTTCATACACATGTTCGAAAATCGATTTACCTCTGTATTGCCGGTTCTGTATGGGGTAGCTATGCATACTGACAAACAATATATCCCCATCCCAATGTGTACGTATGTTACGGTCTGATAAATTTTTTAATTCCATAATGAAAGCTGCTGACTCGGCCACCATCTGTCCTCTGCAACATGGCTTTGTTTCGCCCGTTCCAGTTTCGCTGAGCACCGTACACTTTGTTGCACAATTTTATGCAGCGTTATTCATTTATTTGAATTTTACTGTAAACATTTAAAAGCATACATTGTAAATAAATGCAATTGTGTTTTAAATAAACACGCAAAGAGGCTAAAACACATTTACTGAACCAGTAAATGATTTTTATCTAAGTAAAGTGTAAAAAATAACAGTAGTGCAAAAAATCGAATAAAAAATATTGAAGAATAGACTAGTTAACAGGCTTATATGCTTGCTCATAAAGATACATACAACATATGTGGCTACGTGACACTTCGCAAGTGTTGTTGTGATTAGGGAACGGTCTAGATTCTACCATAAACGCATTACACACGTCTGTCGTCTGTCTACCAGTATCCCAGGAAGTTCCCACTAATTAGGCGGTAAGACAAGGCTGCTGTATATTGCCGAAGCTTTTCAATATGTATGTAGACGGCATGCTTAAACATGGAAATCTTGTGTTGACCCAGGGATTCTTCTGAATGGAATGTTTTTAACCTCCATTTTGTACGCAGATGATATGGTAATAATTCAGTACAGCGAGGATAAACTACAAAAATCAATGTACATACTAAATAGAATAGCGGATGAATATTGCTTTCAAATATCAGCGGACAACACTAAAACAATGGCAATTCAGAGGGAAGCAGCTGCTAAGGACCAAGATATTTACAGGTGGAAAGATTATGGAACAAGTGCAGCATTTCAGTTACCTTAGATATTACGTTACGTATAGGACAGAAATTGGTGTGACTAATTAAATATTTTAGAAATTTAGGAATATCTGTGGAACAATTCACAGATATCTTAAGAATAAGACAAATAAGGATACAAGAATAAGGATTTTTAACACTGTAGCGGTACCGGTTTTGATGTATGGAGATGAAGCCAGAGTTATGAGAGAAAGAGACAAAGCAAAGATTCAGGCAGCGGAGACGAAGTTTATGAGGAGTACTCTGGGCTGTACCATTCTTGATAGAAAGAATAATGTGGATATAAGGACCCGGTCGACCCATTGCTGAAGCAGCTACGGTTCAACAAAAGAAGGTGGTGTGAACATTTGGGCAGAATGGCGGGAGACAGGATTCCAGTGCTAACAATGAAATATAGATTGGTGGGGAAACATATGTAGGACGGCCGAGAGCGAAGTGGGTCCCGCAACAGTTCAGGATGAGCCTAATCCTTGAGGCTGATGATGATGGTATCCCAGGTCATTACACTACACAGGCAAGTTATGAATGCACCGCTTCCTAAGCAGACAGTTGAGTTTTCGACGTGCAATATTACAGTGCGTTATCGGAATGTTCCTTGTTGTGACTTACGGTTGAGTGATTATTGTGCATTACTTAGTGTGACAGTGTTAGTAAAGTTGCATTTACTGTTTGTTACCTTACTGCATGTTGAACTATCTTTAGCTTGAAGAATTGTACACAAGTGGTTTCGTTTATTGTTAACTGTACTGACAGTTATAATTAGTGCCTTCAACTGGTGTCAGTTATTCAGTTTCCCCTATACAACACGGCGATCCGTGCGATAGTATCAACGGATCTTAATGTTACATTGTTTATTTTGAGTAATTTAATTTTTCGACATTTCTGACGTATCTTTATGAATAAATTATTTAAACAGCGTATAGGCCGTAAGTTTGAATTTGTTAAATTTACTTTTTAAATAGAGTATACCCTCTTTAATCCGGTACTGCAGTAATTCGGCCCCTTCCGTAGTCTGGCGTTTTCAGGCGGATGCTGGCGAGCGAGGAAGAGGAAACCAGTCACTGACCGTAGACGTCAGTTGCATCATTAGTCCCTCGCTGTGTACTTATTTGCAGTTGTTTTATTGGAATAGTCATGGCAGAGGATGAAATAGTCTATGTGATAACCAGAGAATAGGAGGAGAAGGAGAAAGAGGAAGAAGCAGCGAAAGCTGTTCATACAGTAGGGCATGACTTAGCAGTGGACGTCCTCACAATTTCTATTAAAACTAATTTGAACAATTTTAAGATAAAATAGAACATGGTTTACTAAATTTTTAATCCGATGTTTCAATTAGGTGTGAGTTTTTTCATGTTTTACCATTATGTACAATACACGCTACTATTTGTCATTTAAATGTCTTTCTTTCTAATAATCATCTACTAATCCGCCATTTACACTGATCCGGAACTAGTCTGAGAGTGTTCTGTATAAACTACAAGTGCTGACAAAACTAATGAACCACTGATTAAGAAAAATAAAGATTTTCAATTTTAGTGTTTAATTGTTTTCCACATTGTTTAAGTTTATAACACAGACTTTATCGTGTTAATTTAACATAATGTTTTGTAATAAAATAAACGTTTTTTATGTTTATTATGTATGTTGGTAACACTGTGAGAGTGTTTACATCCTGTTGCTACATTTAAATAACGTTTATGTCAGTTGTGAGGCCCTGTGCCTCACGTCATAACTTTAAAACTTTTGTATTGCCGCTTTTAAAATTAAAAGAAGAACATCATTTACAAAGAATAATTATTTGGGAGGATAATTGACACTGAAACCATAGTGATTTAGAAACTATACTAAAATATAATGAATGGAATGTGTCTCCGTGTATTAAAATATGGAGGCATAAGATAATTACATAGTAGAAAAATTAAAGTAGTCCTTACGATAGCATTTCTCGATGAAGAAAACTATCTAGCTACACCTCTAAGCGGTGGGCGACTCGAAAAACCTACAGGTGGCTAACGCGCCTCTAAAACTCCCTACCCGGCGTTCGATGTAGGTGACAAGAATACACCACCACATTGAAGACCCTTACGGACATCTCAGACATAGAAAACCTGGTCTCTTTAGTCCGGTAAGACAGCCAATTTATATGAAACAACCGAGACAGAAAATCGGGCTAAACGTTACGTCAGAAGGTTGTAATCCCTCCATGGCCTTACTCTGCGATATATCACAAAATACCTAAAGGACACGTTATTTACTAAGCTGTTTCAAGTAATAAGTAATAGCACTGATGTGACCAACTACAGTCTAATGGTTGGGACCAGGAAACAAACATTTTTTGGCTTAATCCTTGCAGAAGAAGAAAATGCGAAGAAAGTGATGATGAAAAATTAAATTGTCATTGCTTTTGGTAACTGAGATGCATAGAAGAAATTGGAAGTACTATCTGGAGCGTTTGGATGTTCGAAGACTACCAAAAGCATCAAGTAGGTAAAAACCAGCTGGAAGAAGAAGCGTAGGCATACCAAAGAAAAGATGGGAATAAATCTTATGGTACTGGAACAGGTCCAAGGCCTAATTCTTGTTGAGGAAGAAGAAGAAGAAGAAGAAGAAAAAGAAGAAGATTGTTTTATATAACTTAAGCTTACGTAAAAATATATGTTCTCAATACTTTATTACTATTACTTATTGTTTAATGAAAATGCCAAGTTATTGAAAATTTTCATTTTTTCTTCTAGTGGTCAAATTATTTGACCAAAGTACTGTAAATGTTACCAGTTATGTAATAGTGCTGTTCATACCATCGCATAAACTATAGACGTAAAACTAGTAAACTCCCTCAGCTGCAGAAATCGCTCACTATTTTCAAGAAAGCATTATTTGTTATTAAGTAAATTTTGATATTATATAATATTTAAATTATAGGAAACATTACAAAAATCAAGATTTCAATACTACTGCTTTACGAGTATAACAATTGTACAGCACACAATTATACAATAAACACTAAAAATTTGAAACATTCGGATTTTCGTAACAATTGCTTTCAGTCTGACACCTGCAAAATTTTCACTAACTTTTTCAAACGTTTGATTCCTTTTTCAGCTTTTGGTGTCCTAACATTTAGAAATTTTTAAAACTTAACGTTACCAGTATATTCAGATGTTAGTTAAATTATCTTTAATTTGATAACCTATGCAAATTTTTGCAATTTTATCAAAATTTTCACTAACTTTTGTTAGCTCTGACTTTCATAAATTAAAAAAATTTTTAAAATTAATACTATATTCACATTGTGCCTTAAATTTTCTTTAATTTGATACACAACATGAGCTTTTGTTAATTTTTCACAGATTTTACCATTCCACATTTTTGCCTCCCTCCTTCCGATTTTTAGAGGAATAAATCTAAAAAAACATTATGGTTTTTCAAGATAGAGGTATTAATGCGCATGAAAATTTTCACGAAAATCGATATGTGTATACGTTCAATAGTTATTGTGAGACATCTTCCAGACAGACAGACAAATTCGAGCGGTCGTGTCAAAACTGAGAACTTGCTTCTCTGGTTCAATTAATTTTTTAATTTTTATTATGAAAGAAGTATTTTTTTTTTTCGTATCGGCCATCTAAGGACCACATGCCAATTTCAATTCTTTACTCTTATTTCTTTCCTTTTTTACCAATATTCTTTCATCTTCTCGCTGTCTCTTCTTCCTGTCTTCAGTCCACTTTGAACCTGCGTTTTTTATCTCTCCTACACTGGAGTCCCTCCATTTTCAACACTTTTGCTCGAAAAACGTCTCTGTCAATTGCTTCTTCTGCTCGTATATTATTGTTTTTCTAAATCCATTTGGACTTCTTTAATCCAACTTGATGTTGACTTCTTCCCCCACAGATATTTGAAGATTTGCTTTGTCAACCTATTGTCATCCATTCTATATAAATGTCCAAAAAATAATAGTCTTCTTTTTCTCATTGTTTCTGTTATATTTTCTATACTTTGATATATTTTATCATTACTTCTTAATTTCCAACCTTCTGAAGTTTTTCGTGGGCCTAATATTTTCTTAATAATTCGTCTTACCAATATTTCTAGTTTGTCTAAATTATAATTCAATGCTAGACATTGACTTGCATATAGGCATTCTGGCTTCACTACTGTATTGTAATCCCTTATTTTCGCATTAAATAAAAAATATTTTATTTATAACATTCTTACTATTACCAAAGAGTAAATATTAAACTCATCTTATGTGTATTAGACACATTTAATTTATGTGTATGAATCAAAATACCAGTTTTGAAATACAGTGCTGGAGAAATCAATTAACATAAGAACTCAACACATCATAGCTACAGGTTTTCCGAGTGTTAACCAATATCTGGAGCTATATCATGGAGTTTCCGCCGAGTTGGAAAGTTTTAATGACGCGGAAACTGGCAGCGCCCAGTTGTGTAATGTGGTTTGTCGGTGTCAAATTAACGTTTGCATGCAATGTAAATTGGAAATAATGTTGTTGTATTTTGAACACGGTATATTGAAGGGAAAACGTTCGAAATTCGATCAATCGCGTGCGCTGCTTTCTTTTCAACTCAAAGTAAAATCGATGATGATACTGAAGATTCAATTCAAATTCAATACATATTTAAGAAAGGAAAATATTTAGACATTAATCAATGTAAATACAAAACTCGGCGCAAGGTAAATGCAAAACAAACTGGAAGGTTCACATGGCCTTCAAAGGAAACTGGCCAATGCGTTCAAAGTGGTTGAGTGTGTGGAGTATAGTGTTTGTCACAATACGAATTATGATGGGGTTATTAAGATACTTAAGTTTAAGAGCCTGTGTGGGACCATTAGCAAAACTATGAAATCAGCAAGTAAAGAAACATGTCTAAGGTTCTAAAAAGTGACGGTCATTCCCATACTTTATTTGTAGATCTGAGAAATCAACTTTGACAAATTAAAAAACAAGCCAATCGTACTCAAGGGACCGAAATAGGGATTTTTCAGGATATACTTTTCAAGATTAAAAAGAAAGAAGCAGCAAAAACTGTATAAGTTTATTAGACAGGATTATGCTGTGCAGGTTAAACTGGTTAAAGTATCTCAACTAATGTTAACCTTGTGAGACGCCAAACAAGCGCTACAGTGACCAGCAGCTGCCTAACTATAATAATAATAATATTCTTATTGTTACGACGGTCTACTGATCGTCGTATGGTACAGTAGAAAACAAAATACAAGACACCAATTAAGTCACTAATCACCAGCTTTAATTATCACAATTAAACAGTTTGTAATCTACAAGATCCTCTCTTACAACAAATCAAATAAAAATTGTTCACACGCAAAAATAATGTCTACTAATATAAAAAACATTTGTATTACAATTGTCCCGCCAATTATGAAACACATAACACTTCACCTCAACACTACGAACCGCACTCCAATAAACCGCAACTCAAAACTGACTGAGCGTCGCTGAGTACTTGTATTTATACCCCGCCGAAATACCAGAATATTCCATACTGTGCGTCCAGAATGCTACTAGAAAACAACAGAACATAATTGGTTGCGGCCTTACAGACAGCAGGCGCGGACCGGTGAGTCCGGAACAATCTTGCAACGCATGTTGAGAATCGCGTACGCACACATCACAGCCGGATTCCATTGGATCGTTCGAAAAACACGTAGATTGTTCTCTAATGTCGTAACAATATGTTTATACCCATTATTAAAGTTTACAACATTCATTACATTTACAGTATTATTTATCTCCCTGCTCACCTCATACTATGAGCAGTGACTAATTAATGTTTATTAATGTTTTTGTTATATATTTAATTTAACAAAAAACATTCTTTCATAGGTGCGATTAGCTCTTATCGCCAACAGTGTTTATCACATATTTATTGTACAGTCACTGAAACCATGTACACACTACATTAAATACTAACAGAGGCCTATACAAGGAAATAGATTTTTGATATTTCAAAGTTAACCCTAACTAACATAATAAATTTTAACATTAATTCACATCAATTATTACCTTAAATATAGTATTAATAAAGAATATTAGTGATACAAAATAACCTAATATTTGGCTGTTACGACAATTTTCAAAATAAAATCAAAACTTTCATTTTCAACTAAATCTGATATACTTTTTCCAAACTAAATAAATTATTATGATAATTGTTAAACAATTTTAGTAACAATTTCTAGAGTCATGAAAACGTTTACATCACATCCAAATCTAACTATACGCTTTAAAAATTACATAACTATATAAATTCAGTTTCGTCTTTAAACGATAGAATTTCGTGGGATTAAATTTATTGTTAATCATATGCAGGATGATAAAGTTATTTAAATGACCTGATATTCTTTACTAAAGATTTAAAATATTTGAAAAATTGATTTTTTTTTCTACGTCAGTAGGAAACGATTATAGAATCTAGGATATAAAACATAAATAAACTTGTTATATATTTTCTTTTCAGCTAAAGATATCAAAAGAATTTTATTTCCACATCTTGGTTGCCGAACGTTCATTTTTCCATAATCTCCACTTCCTTTGAAATATGTTTTAAGAACTTTATATAAGTAAAAAATCATAAACATAAATAGTTAATTTTTTAAGACAAAGAAAATGTGTTACACCTTATGTTTTTTTTTTGAAGAGTTTCAAATATAATGTTTTTCTAACTTAGGGGGGATTCTGCGAACAATTCTCCTTCACAGCTATAAAAAATTTATCAAAATTGCATAGATCTATTTCTAAGCTTGTTGTATGTGTTAAATTAAGGTTTGTACATAGCTGTGAAAACAATAAAATGAGAATATTCCATTTGTCGTCGTCATTATCATCAAAATCTTCAATGATTAAACCAAGGATAGTTTGTTCTGGCCTCAAAACAAGCAAAGATTGGAGTTAGTCACTCCAGCGTTCCCTCGGACGTCCCACACTCCCCGTCCCTTCGGCTTATAGTTTCGTAGTTGTTTGGGGATGCGGCAGTCATCCATTCGGCAAAGATGTTCCCACCAACTCACCCGATACTGGGCGATCATGTTGAGTATCAATCCTTAATATTCAGTTCCTGCCGTATATCTGTGTTTCTTCTATAATCATGGAGAGTATCCCCTGCCACGTTCCTGAGAAATCTCAATTCAGCCGCTTAGTATCCCAGTTGTCGTGTAGAAAATAATGTAAAGGAAAAATAAAGTAAAAGTAAAGGAGTCAACCTTCCAGTAGTCTCATCCTTCTCCCCCAAAAGCAGCTGCTAGTTACGCAACCAATGACCAGTTCTAGTGTTGAAACACAAGCAAATCAACCTTGATTTAATCCGTCTAGCTGATTATGGTGATGATAAATAACGCTTATATTGTCTAATAACGTTGTTACAGAATTTCACACCGCTCTATGAACTCGATAAATATAGCGCATTTAGATGAAAAATTGTTGAAGACCAATTTGTGTGAGAGCAATCAATTGTAGCGGTCCAGCAGTATCCGGCGGACAAATGGCGGCCATGAAGTAGACTCACTAACATATATTGCCTTAAATAGACGGTCATTTTTCTGTCCACGCTAATGTCTGGCGATTTGTTTGTTTCACAAGATTCTGGCAGACTCCCAAATGCGAAAGTCCTCTGTTAAATGAATTTTACCGGTTTTTGTTTCTATTTTCTTTTTCTTCAAGTGAAATGTTTTGATTTTCCGACAGTTTTAGTTTAGCGTCTAGACAGCGCTGCCTATATTAATACAGTAGTAGTAATTTTCTGAAAATGGGCCCGCTAGAGTTTGCTACTATGTGTAACGTAAAAATAAATTTCACAAAATTTCTTCTTGGCTGTATACGAATGCATTGGATCTTGATGTAATATTGTTTGATTAATTTACTTTAGCTTTTTTAATTACTTGTGTCGTCATCGTCGTCCTTTACGGCTTAGGCTAGTAGGCTGTTCCAATCTCAATGGAAGTCATCCGACCATCGTTTACGGGGTCTTCCCACAATTCTATTATCCCTTGGATTATAGTCAAAGTCTGTTGTCGGAAATGTAGTTGATATACACGTCACTGAGTTTGTACCGGGGTATTTTATGAATTAAGGTTTTACCTACGCCTAGTTCCATTCTAATAAAATTATTTCTGATAATATCTCTCCTGATACAGCCCTTCGCAGACCTCGAGGCTCTTCTTTCTGCCCCGTATATTTTAGATATATCTCTTCCCTTTCTAATCTAAGTTTCACTACAATATAGTAGTTACAGTTAAGCCAATATATTATTAAACTTCAATTTCGCCTCTTTTCCTGTTTTTTTTTCTTAAGTATTTAATGATACCTTCACAGAGCGACTGAAAAATACTAATTTAGCTTTCAACCATTTGTCATCTTGATATGTAATTATGGAGATTGCTACATGTGGAAAAATCTGACACATTATTATTGGCGAGTCCTGTATGACAATTTTTACCCTAGTATAGTTTGCACCAGAGAAAGCCATAACTTTTGTTTTTTATAAGAAAATTTTTTGATTAAAATCTCCTAAAGTATTGTTATAGGCCTAATAATACAACTTTTTTTGGAGGCCGTTTTCGTTCCTTTGGATGATCACGAAATTGTCTGCATATATTAAGATAGTTACATAAATCCTTTTCCTCACTATAATCCTTTGGGACGTTTAATTTTTATTAATTTATGGCATCATGTGTACAAATAACTTATTTAATAAAACGGGAGAGAGACTGCAGCCTAGCCGAACACCTTGTGTTATTTCAATGAGCTCTGATAACCTGTTCCAATAAACAGTTGTTTCTCAACTGTAGCTACCATTGTTTAATCTAAAGTTTCTCTATAATACCATCTGTGCTACCATTAATGTCTCTATGCATTAAGTTGTTTGCTGAATTGCTTCGTACCAAATCTTAGATGGATCCATGGTTTGTATACTCTTTGTCAAGTTTTCCGTTAAATTCTAACGTACAATAGACCTCGAGAAAAGCAAAAACAAGTGAAATCGTGTATAAGGCAAAATGAACAGTTCCACACGGGTCAAGAGAATTTGAAGAGCTAGCACGTTTATTCCAGGTTGACTGGGCAATGATTCTCGCACATTTCTAAGGCTAAACGATACAACGTTTGATCTCAATAGAGTAAGTTCCTGTCTGCCAACACCGTACTGTGTGTATAGTACCCACGTCCTACACGGGACAACACCACCGACACATAGCCTTACGGACCCATACCTAAAGAATTTGTTATATTCCTGATTAAGGATACCAGTGCCCACCAGTATCAGGATAGGGACTACGGGAAAACCATCTTGGACAGGCATATCATAGGATTAAGACAAGCGTAAAGCTGGTTAGGTATGGTCGCCTGTAATACTCCGTCCTATTGTTTGTAATTACGGATGCCATATCAAGAAATGAAGCGACCGGGCCCATGATAGGAAAGCGGGTAGGAAGCCTGCGAGACCTACCCTTGGGCAGAAAACACGTGTTACTTCCTTTCCTTAATCTGCTCGGACGACTTCGCCCTTCCACCATTGGTAGAAGTTTCTACCATTTTTCACAACTAACATAATCTTACAAATTGTAAGAAACTCTGCTTGAAATTGTATAAATATTTACTTTTTTTAACAGAAACCTGTAACAGGTAAATGAAATCCTGCAAAATTAATCAAGGTGAGGAAATTAAATCTGACGGGGGGGCACAGAGTAAAGGGGCGCAGGAAATTGAACATCGGATTGGTTTAATGACAACGGTGCGGCGTGCTGAACGAGCTGAATTATACACATAACGAAGAATACAGAATTACTTATTATACGGAAGATTTTGTTGCAAGAAATTTTGATGAAAAGAGGCAAATAATACAGCAAAAAAATATTTGTTTCTTAATCGCTCCTTTATAAACTATAAATGTATTTAAGTTGTCGGAAATAATGTAAGTCGGTTGTTATTACTGTTGTTGTTGTTGTTGTTGTTGTTGTTGTTGTTGTTGTTGTTGTTGTTGTTGTTGTTGTTGTTGTTGTTGTTGTTGTTCCTCTTCTTCTTCTTCTTCTTCTTCTTCTTCTTCTTCTTCTTCTTCTTCTTCTTCTTCTTCTTCTTCTTCTTTACCAGGCCTTGTACCTTACAGTTTGTTGTGCACTCATTGATCTGACAACATTTTCTCCTCTCTTCCTCCTGCGATTTCCCCTGTTAGTGTTGTTTTGGTTCTGTCCTGTCCTGACGCATCCTTTGCACACAGTCCGTCGTCCAACTCTAACTACACTGCTTGGTCCTGCCATACAGTAGTTGTAAATCCCGAGGGCGTTCCTTATATCACCATTCCTTAGCTGGTCCTAGAGAAGTTAGTAGGGAAGTAAAGTATAGGCTTCAGGAAATTTTAAATCAATGTTAGAGGGAAACAGTAACGCTTCCAGACTGGAAAACGGCCCTTGTAGTGTCTGTGTTTATAAAAAGTTCGTCAACATGCTATGAAAACTGCAGGGGTTTTATCTTACTTAATAGAGCGTATAAAATCTTTGTCAAAACTGTTATCAATAGATTGAAACCTATTGTAGATACCACCTTGCTGAAAGAACAATCAGGGTTTAGGAAGGAAAGACCGTATTTATATTAATGTATTTATCCGACTGAACGTCCCGTGAGTAAGAACGGGCGTAGGCAGATTTATTCTAATTTTCCTAAAAGTGTGTTCTTGGGATTTATTTATAGTCATAGCAGCTGTTAGTGCTAATAGAAACTGCTGCCTTGACATACAGAATGACATGTTTGCGTTGGTTGGTGTATGCTTTATACTTGCAATGAATACAATATTGCTTTCTCCAAGCCCTCTAAGAACTCCCGTAGAGAACTACGCAATTTTGTGTTCCTTACGAAATTGTATACGTAGATATTTAGACGATAGTGTAAGATAACGGAAGCAGAGAATGAAAATGATTAATAAACCTATCAAGATTTAAACTAAGTTGTTAAAGAGCATCACGACATGTTCAAAAAGCGAAAAACTCTAAAAAGTTGTTGTGCAAAGAGTCAAACACATTAACATAAGAAGAGGCGACAGAAACAAATAAGTGTTAAGGAGAAATGTGGCAAATGAAAATTAGTGTTAACTAGCAAGGAATTTTTGTACATAGACGTTGATAACATGTGGAAATATTGCAGGTAAAGGACGAAGAAGACTAAGATGATATGTATTACCGACGGATATGGTGATGGAGAGAAATTGATAGAAACTTTTAAAGACACGGCAGTTGTGTAGTGATTAGTTCTAGCTG
This sequence comes from Magicicada septendecula, assembly GCA_034769895.1. Classification (NCBI taxonomy): domain Eukaryota; kingdom Metazoa; phylum Arthropoda; class Insecta; order Hemiptera; family Cicadidae; genus Magicicada; species Magicicada septendecula. The sequence continues at coordinate 119,180,642 of CM068373.1, forward strand.
AGTCTGTCTTTGGAAAGAATTGCCCAAGTTATAATTACTTTTTTGAAGAAAACGACAAAGGGAAACTTGTCAAAACGTGGAGCTGACGACAAAACCCGACGCAGTTAAACATGAGTGAACAGCCACTGCTAGAGACCTGGCTGAGGAATCAGAAGTACAGACGTACATTTTTTTGTATTCGGTGTCAAAACGTCCTACGACGTTGTCCAATGCCTAATCTCTATTGTTGGCTGTTGCAGTTTTCGTCGTTTAGTCCTGTATCGCTCATTGATTTTCTTGTGCAGTCTATCCATGTTTTCTTGCGTCTTCGCTTCTTTATGTGCTCTCTAGGTATCCATCTCATTATTTTCTTCGATCTTGTCCCATTTTACTTCCATGTTCCATAAGGAAATGGAAGTATGGTCATGGCGAAAAAAAAATCGTGTTCGAGATAACGGCAGATTCTGATTGTACTACCCTAAAAACATGAAAAAAAATCATTTTTCGAAAAGTGTTTGTGTGTAGAATTTTTTCTATGGCGAACGATAACAGTCTCAAATTCAATCAGAATCAAATAATGATTTGCATACAGCCATGAATTGTAGAGGACTCGAGGTTTATTGCTTCTGGTGAAGATCGGTTAAGGGAAAGGGGTAGTTTACCTGCAACGATTTACGTTTTAACAAGAGTAAAGTGCTTAATTCTGATAAATAAAGTATCCTGAAAAGTAGGTCACAACAATCCACTGTAGAAAGGTAGATGAAATATCTATAAATAAAAAGGGTAGTTGAAGTGGGGAGGGGGTTATTTTTTTATAAATTAAAATAGTAGTTGATGATGGAGGAGGTAAATTTTTATAAGTTTTATATGTGTACTGCGTTATTGACAACAAATAAATAGTTTCTATGGAAACATTTCATTTCACTTTAACAAAATTCTATATTTTTCATTTTAATTTAAATCACGTACGAGTGAAAGTATATCGTTCCTAGCAGGCAAGCATATCTCAATTATGTAATGTTTACTTTTCCAAAGTTTTATTATTGTGATTACCGCAATAAAAAGGCCGGCAGGACACACACACACACACACACACATACAAAATTCGCGTTCTTTCTGGCCTCACTCATGTTTACTTTTTATGTTTGCACGCTTTTTAAATGGAAAGTGCCGAAACCCACACCAACACAACGCGTGCAAGCCGAAAAGATGGACATCGATTTGCTTCCTGTGGATCGCTGGGCAGTGTTGTTGTATTAAAGCAGTTAATACAATCTGTGTACGTATTTCTATTATATTATGAGAATTATAAACTAATATGTGCATGGGTGTATGTATGAAAAATATATAAATATTTTTCTCTTTTGGAAAATTGTTTGCCCCTCTTTGAAAATATTTTGACCTGCCTGATGGCTAGTTATTTACTAGCCTGTGTGGAATATAGCGTTATGACATAGATCAGAATGGTGGGTGTTAAACGGGAGACACAAACGTATTAAGGAATAAATGTTTTGCTGAGAAATTTATAATTATACGGGTGAACACTACAGTGTGAACACAGAATAGTCGTTCAGGAAATAAGAAGACAAATGGAAAGAAAGAAATCAAGACTCCATTTAAAAAAAGAAAAATTACTAGTATAGTATTGACAGGAAAGACTTTGATAACACTATAGACATCCTTCGGCCCCTCGCAGCTAGAGTCCAATTTCATTACAGGAATCAGATCGCAGCTACCTTTAGTTCGACCTACAGACATTTTATCCAAAAGTACAGTCCTTCCTCACGAAGGCTGAGGATAGTCTTAATCCACCTGACATGGTGATACCATTTTAGCTGATACGTATTTCCTCAGCACTCAAGCATCCACTTATTTAATTAATATTTAAATAATTTTAAATATAAATTTTAGGACATGGAAGTCATGTAGGTTTCTCCATACCGATTTTTTGTACGCGTCAGTACCAGATTCGTTGTTTTCCTTTAATGCAGTCGATGATTGCCTTTTGTACGCATATTTCTTCTTTGATCGTTTCATTTCGTACTCGCTGTAGCCTTGAAGTTCTAGCAGCTGGTCTGAGAGCATCCACTGCTGTAGCTTCAACTTCCTTTTTACCTGTTCTTTTGTCCTCCATGTTTCGGATCCGTATACCAACGTGCTTTTACTCATACTATCGTATATTCGTATCATATTTTCTTTTCCAATTCCTGTGCTCCATATAAACCCATTCAATGATGTAGTTATTTGTTTTGCTTTGTTTATTGTTGATTTTATTTCAACATCATGTATTTCCTCTCCATTAAAGTTTATTCCTAAGTATTTGTAGCTGTTCCATTTTTTATACGTTCCTTGTTTTCTAAGATCAAATCTTAGAAGGAAAGCATAAAACGGATGATGATTTTTGGAACTTTAAAATTCACAGATGTACGTGCGGACAGAATATAACCTACCCTGTGACTAGCAATTAGCGTTTCGCGACGACATATGTATAATCGTGATGAAATAAAGCAATAAATAATAATATTGTACCGCAGATACGTCATAAACATTCATTATGGCGACCCACGTTATGCGTCCACCGCCTAATCATTATTAATGCCAGTGATGCGTCCAACAAAGCAACGTGACATGTCAACGCCGGGAATACTTGAATTTAGTAGACATGTTTTTCGTGGGCACAAAACGAACAGAGTACTGGCTAAAAACTAAACAGCGATAGTTATAATAACTTGCGAGAAGAAGATGGGGACTGTTAAACTCGAAGTTGGTAATTACGGGATGAAGATGGGGACTGTTAAACTCAAAGTCGGTAATTGCGGGATGAAGTTGGGGACTGTTAAACTCGAAATTGGTAATTAAGGGATGAAGATGGGGACTGTTAAACTCGAAGTTGGTAATTACGGGATGAAGATGGGGACTGTTAAACTCGAAGTCGGTAATTACGGGATGAAGTTAGGGACTGTTAAACTCGAAGTTGGTAAATACGGGATGAAGATGGGGACGGTTAAGAGGAAGACCGAGAGTAAGACTGTGAGTTATACTGTGAGGACAGGACAGGCAACGAGTATAATTCGTGAAGTAACAAAGAAGAAGAATAAGTAGAAGAAGAAGAGAGAGGTGTTAACGTTTACCTGAAACAGCTTTTCTCTGATCACGAATGCTTCCTAGGTTATTTTGGAAAAAATTTGGACATAAACTGCATTCAAATTATTCACAATGTCAAGATATAATTTAGGATGTGGAACACGTTTTCCCCGAGATATTTTGTAACAGTTGTTGGAAACACAGGTAAACTTCTGTTTCCATCAGATATAGTAAGTTCCTTCCTAGGTAGTACGGGTTAGTCCATTGCCACTAGCGTCCAAATTACAAATGCGTGAAGTGACTCGTTCGTTATCTACGGCCAAGGATGTATACATTTAATGAAATTCATCGCCAATTAAATGTTCTGTATGGTGACAAAATATTCATTTTTCATTTAATAATTTTCCTGCACAGTAATATGTTTCTCTGCTCTTACTTAGTACGGCATAGCGGTCCTTCCACTGGACAGATTCTTTTATTATCAAGTTTTTCTTTCTTTCATCTACCCTTAGGCTTCTATAACTGTCGTGTGTGTGAGTGTGTGAAGGCGCCTACCAGCGTAAGAGGTAAAGCATTTTATGCACGATAGATTTATATAATAGTCTCTGTGTAATATTTGTATTCGCATAAAATTCATTAACTGACTAATTTAGAAACTATTAACTTATGCACACACACACACACACACACACACACACTCATGAGTCTGGTCAAGTAAACGTGTTTTCCGTTTAGTGTAATAATTAGTTTTGGTTTTGTGTATTCATGCAGTAAATGCACGCGGTTTTTCAAACAACATACAATAAAGTATTTGCAAAGAGAAAACATATTGTATAAATGTAAAGAAGAAAATTAAATTAATAAACATATGATAAGTTAATTACCGGTAAAACAGTAAATACACCATTGTGTAGTTCTGCTTGTTCATTTTTTTAAACCGTTATACTTTTTCACTATTAATTCCCATGTAATTCCTACATTGGTTTCTGTCTCCCTTTCTATTTGATGTTGCAAATGGTTTGGTGAGTCTAGTGCACACGGACGAAAGAGTGGATAAAATTTAATATAAATGCTTTAAAAATGAAATAATCACTTGAACTGTGATTACTTAATCATGTAGGCTCTCCAAAGTATGTTAACGTAGGATGTGAAAAATTACTGGCTATACACAGTTGGCAGAGCGAATGTTTTTGATGTTTTAATTATGTGTCACATTCCTGGAATTTGTTGTACATAACAAAAATATTTGAAGGTTTTAAAAAGATATTTTATACTGTGCTAACGTTTCTAATCTTATAGTATGTAATTTGTGTTGAATTTTTTAAAGTCTGGTTAATAAATATTTTCAATTCATTGTTATATAATGTTCTTGTTTGCATTTATCACACAACTGTCGATTGTACAGAAAATGGTACACAAAATTAAATATTTACAACTAGTGTCTGGAACAACCTAACCGAACTGAATGGTCTGGTTACAAGTGTTCTATTGGGAGTGCAGTTGATAAACTGTTACTTCTCAACTGTTTTCCAGGTTCCTTGATCTTTTCTTTGTTTCTGTTACAAATTTCCGAAGTCAGCCGTCTACAATAGCAAGTTAATAAACACATCATTGTTGAATTCACAACTATTTACACATGATAAATATATAACACATTTATAATAACTGTGTTAAGATTAGTGAATATAAATGATGTAACAAAAGTTCCAAATGATTAATCATGACGATAATCATAAATGATGATTGTAAGCTGAATACTACGAATGGTAACAGTGGACATAAGTGGATGGGTCTCCTACTGGTGAATCTCTGTTTCCAAACGTTCCCTCCGGAAGCTACTAGTGTAAAGGACCAATACTCGTCTAGTTACGTCAAATTGAAACAATTCAACGAACACAAATCATAAAGGTGACGTTAAACTGAAAATCTTAAAGACCACTGTTGTCGAACCTTTAGTCTGACACGTCCCTGCAACGAACACAAAATTTCCCTCCATTTTCCTCAGACGTTTTACTATTAATGAGTCTTAGTGGCGTTAAATATTGGCAAAACATAATAACTTATTGCTAAATAAGTATATTCAACAGCTTATAATTTAGTGACTTATTTCTGACACTTTCTTATATTTTTGTATGATTCTTCTATTTGAAATTAATGGTATAATAAGAGTAGTACAAGTTCACTGAACATATATAAAGAGGTGCTTGATAGTAACAGTTATAAAAAACTCGAAATATTTGTAATATTATTACAGAACTCGTAATCGGTGTATTATTATTAATTTTATAAGTTGTGATAAAATGTTGTAAATAGTGTATCAGTTGTTCGTGAATTATTTATGTTGCGTGTTCTGTAACGTGATTTCATATATAAGTTTGAGAAATGAATTATTCTGCCTTCGTTTAATAATCAGAATTATTGTTATTCCAATTCAGCAGTTAAAACTTCAAAATTAATTCAAAAATAGCGGTCGAGTCGTCCCAAACAATTCTCAAAGTTCACCTTCGATATTAGGCTTAACCCTATTATTTGAGGTTAATCTTGGTTTTGTAGTTTGCGTAATTCCAACGACTCCCCGACGTCTTCTTAGTCTTGGTAATTATAAAATAAATGTTGATAATATCTTATGTTCATGAAATAATAACGCATGGATATGATTTATTAACATTAACGTTTAATCTTTATAATTGGAGTTCAAATTGATAGAAATTTTCATTCGATACACACGTTAGTAACAATCGATAGTTATCTCAGGAGTGAATAATAAAATAGGTTTAACATATTTCGTGGGAATTCTTGTGGCTGCTACGAAAAGTTCCATTACATGATAAATAACAATATAGAGTACATTTACAAATCTTTCTAGTACTTATAATCTAAAAAGAGAGTACAAAAATTATTAAGAAGACATACAATGTCTGATGTTATTCAGTACACCTCGTATAAAGCATGCTGGTTAGAGTGACGTCATCATCATGGCTGCCTTCGTCCGTTCCAGATAATAACTGAAGTTTTTACTAATGTGTCAAATAAATGTGTTCCTTGTAACCCCTGATTTTTATATATGTAATTTGTTTTTCACTTATTAAAATGTTCACTAGTGATTAGTGGTAGTGTGAATTATAGTGTTGTCTAGTGTTTGTTCGTTTTGGATAAAAAATATTGTCAGTTATTAAGTATTAAGTACGTTACACATCTAGGCGATGTTCGCTGAACGTCTCCTTGTTTTTGCTTGGTATTTTCTTTATTGTGGTTGTTCCTGGTTAGTGATATGATTGAAGTTAAGGAATTTTTTATCTTCAGTGGTGGTCATAAAAATTTTCCTTCACAAAACTGTTCTAAGTTTAGATTTCCTTGTTTTAATAATATCTCGGCAAGCACTCTTAAACTGTTCTCGATCACAATTAACAATTAAGTGTCATTTCTTCTTTTTTAGTCACCCAACTGATCAAAACTTCTTAAAATTTGATTGGCCACTTATGTACAGATTAAGTGTTATATGATCACTACCCATTAACTACTTTACATTTTACAAATTTCCTTTAACATACAATATTATTATTATATCCTAATGATACATACAATGTTTATATGATTATTAATTATACAATTACAAACAATTTGGTACCAAACATGCCTCAAGTTATAACTGTAAAACCTTAGTACTTAGTGAATTTCTCTGATATATGATGGGACAATTTATAATGGTTGATTGTAAGTTATACCTTGACTCCATGAGATAAATATATTTAAATTATTAACTAATAACATGAACTCTTATAATATATAACAAAACTCTTAATAATAATACTTGATTTGACAGTTTTAATTTATTCATACTGTTGGACTATTGTCTGTATGATAAACTATTTTTACTTGCTGTTAATAATAACAAAACACTTTTTATAAAAATTAAATAGCACACCGTTTAACAGTAGTTTGTGTCACTATTATTATTATGTCACTTATATCATATCACTGTAAGGGGTTGTGTCCCCTTCTCTCTCCTTGATTATATACAATTTTGTTTAATACAATTTTTATACTAGAGTTAATAAAATTAATACAATTTATAGCAGTTAATACAATGTTATTTTATGAACTTATACCCTTTATCGGGTTTGGTTGGGTTACTCATGGCAAGTTATTTAGGCCTACTAGGTTTATTTATTTAAATTTTGGTTTGCTTACTGCCCTATTCTACTGGGTAAATACTAGCTGGGTCTTGATGATATTAAATAAGTCAAAGGTTGATGTTGTTTAGTTATATTTGGTTCCTTAGTGATTTCTCAAAACTTGATATTTTCTTTTAATTGGCTATTGATTAGGATTTCTTATTCCCTCTCTGGATGGGGTTTCATTATTATAATTATAATTTCCTTTACAACATTTTGTTTTTTTACAATATTGATATACAGAATTAAGTAAATAATCCGAGTATTTGCTACAGATATTATTATTATTAGCGGGGGGCTTACAGTCTATGCCGCATCCCGCACTTCGATCGCCATTTCTCCCTATCCTTCCAGTCATCATCTTCAATAGCTAGACCTCTCATGTTTTTCCTAATTCCTGTTTTCCATTTTGTTGTCAGACTTCCTTTTCTTCTCCCGTTTTGTGGTGTGTAAGTCAAAGCTTTTTTTGGCCATCGCTTCTCCTCCATCTTCATTACGTGATCATACCATAGCAACTGTCTGGATTCTATTCTTTCTCCTGTTGTAAATACGCGCCCTGTTTTCCTTCTTATATCTTTGTTTCTAATGTGTTGCATTCTAAAAATATTACACGATCTCCTTAAGAAGTCCATTTCTATCATCTTTATCTGAAAGTTGCCAGCATTCGCAGCCGAAAGTTAAAGTTTGGTAAAGTTAAGTTAAGGCAGCTACAGGTTGTTAAAGGTATTGGGAGCTGTGTAGACTGCTGATCTCAATACAGTAACAAAACTCTGAGAAGTGCATACTGATTCCTGACAAACGAGTCGGGGGTTCGAGAAATCGAATTCAGCTCTGCCAACAAATCCTACTCTCACGTCCTCGTAGAGATACACGTATCTCGCGCAGCTGCTGGGTACATGGCAAATAATGGGTGGGTGTTATGTAGCAGATGAGAGAGGGTGAAAAGCGAGTCCCTGGCGCCCTACAGATATCTGGAACATATCAGCTAATGGAGAAAACCCTTACAGAAAATCCTGGCCCTGCAAGTCTGAAGGTTGAATCGACGTGCCAGCGACTCGTCATTCGTAAAAAAATAATAAAGTGCTAAAAGTTTCGACAAATCGCCTCGGAATAAGGATGGATTTGCTACAGACAACACATTGTTTAAAAATAAAAAAATTATTAATGACTATGCTAATCATTACAATATATTTTATTTGCACTTCAGAATTTTATATGCGGAGATCATACAAACTCTTGATTTTAAAATGTGGTACGCAACACTTCTTTACTTTGTTTTGTTGGTCGATGTCAATAACAAGGTATTTTGTTTTTGTGTTGTTGTTTTTGAGTGTTTTTTCTAGCACGTATTTACCTGTACTTTTCAGTCTTTTGGTCATGCACTATGTAGTAAAGTTTTGTTATTATTTTTTCTTTAAGTCTATCAGTCGTTGCTAGAATATTGTTTGTTACGTATAAACATGGATTAGTTACTACCTGAAGACGGCTGCTGATTGTTTAGGCGGCCAAATAGTCACGCTCATATTTTTTTGTGATGGTAAAGTCCGTCACTTATATTAAAATGTACAAAATCTATCACAGAAAATCTATCTTTAAGAAATTCCTTTATCTTTTAAACAAATTTCATAACATTGTTTGAAAATAAAATGGGGAAAATATTAAATCATTAATAGATTAGTAACAGTTTTCTTTTGTGATGTTTGAGACTTGTCTAGAAGGACAAGCCTTGGGTTGATCTGGGGCAAGCCCCCTTCAGCCAGATGGTAGGATATGAGCAGACGCACACCGGAAGCAAAGGAGATGGAGGCACATTGAAGGTAGAGTAGTTCGTGTGTGTAGATGTAGTTTGTAACCAATATAGGTAAAGGAAGTGTCATTAAGTTTGGTTTATACATGAGGGCGGCCAAGACAGGGCGCAGGTATAAATCCTGGAAGGAGGCGAAAGAGAGGCGACAAGGCGGGGGACACAGAAAATGGCTGAAGACTTTGTAAGAAGTTAGGGAAAATTTAAGTTGTTATGTGATCAGGAAGGATGGCAGGGTGAGTATGTTTGAAGTTAGGAGTTAAGTGTTTCTATTTCTATGACGATGGCGGCGAGGAGTTCTGGGAGGAGGTTCATCGGCTATAGTAAGGAGGCAGTTTGTGAGGAAGGAAGGTCTGAGGGTATTGCGGGTAGTTCTGTTGATGGAGGTCGCTATGGATTGTAGGGAAGTGCGTTGTTTTGCGGTTTGCTTTGTACAATTTATTTCCAGTTTTTTTTGTACAGGAAGGAGTCAAGGTTGGAAAGAGTTTGTTGAGTGCCTACAGAGCGTTATTAGAGGTTTTGGTGACGGTATTGGAAGTGAGGTTTTAGTAACAGACTGTCATTTTGTAAATTATACGCAAATATGTTATCATTGTTAACATTAAAAGTTGCTTATTTCAGTGAATACAATTGTTTGCAAACAACCATACAGATAAGTTTAAAACGATAAGAAGCCATCTTTTACAGGCACAAAACATTGTAAGTTTTATTAAGACATCAAATTAAAGCCAATTTTACCTAAAATCTGAATGCGATATAGAGATTTATAAACTTTAAAATTCATTGACCCCAAAGATAAAAATTTAAAATAAATTGTAAAACCCAGCCAAATATAAGACTTTCGGGCACTTAACATAAACCTAATCGTTAGGAATTTTAGCATTTATTGTACGATTGCACAACAATTGTCGGGAATCTGGTAAATCATCATCATCTTCTTCTTCTTCTTCACAACACAGCATATGCAAGGTGCTTCCTGTTCCGCCTTCAAAGATCCTCCAGCTCTCCGTTTAGTTGTGTTCTTTGAAACTCGTTAGTAAATTAAATTAATTTCACTATTATAGGGTACCAGCCTATAGATGGGTAAGACGTGGGAAGGGGCCGCCACCATATGGGCCATGGTTCCTGGTAATTTTTAATATAGAATATTGAACTTTCACTTGTGAAACTTGTGAAAGTTCAATATTCTATATTAATTTAGTACTGTGAAAAAAGAAGCTAAACTATCAAAACAACTGGTAATTTTAATTCAGGATTGTCTTCCCCTAGCCTTTCTGGTCCAACACCTAAATGCAACGAATCAGCAGAATGTAATCCTATAACGAAAGCACGCAATACTACAGCCGACTAAATCCAACTAGATTCCCGCCTGTAATACTATAAAGATAAGCCGCCCAGGATCATTCCCCTAACGCCCTAACTTGGTAATGGTGGCTACTGCTGCCCTCCACTAGGAATGTTTAACGACCTTCCGGTCTAGATCCGTACCGTTCTGTATCAATAGGATCGTCTCTTGTAGGATGTGGCACTTCACCACGCAGTACGGTCTTGGTTAAAGGCTCCTTTGGGAGCTAACCTCCCGTCATCCAACCCTGGGAATGTACGATGACCAGTGCCCAGTCAATTCGGTAGAAAAGTACAACCTCTTTAAATTTTCTTGGCCCCATTCTAATAAATATTTTGATAAATGAAACAATTTGTATGGGTTCCCTCCTATATGCGGATGACATAGTACTTATTCAAGAAAACGAGGATGATTTACAAAGGGCTATGTTTCAAATACAAGAAGTAGGGAGAGAGTACAAGTACTTTAGAACAAGTGAGTTGTTTCAAATATCTCGGCTGTGCAGTAAGCTGTGAATCTGAATATGATTTAAGAGAGAAGATAAATAAATTTAGAAATATTTTTGGTACGATTCATAGAAATCTTAGAAATAAAACAATACCCAGCACAAGGATTAAATTTTATAAGAGAATTGCAATACCCTCATGGATTTATGCGAGTGAGGCATGGCCCTTGACAAAAACGAATGCGGCAAGATTCAAAGTGTTGAAATGCAGTTTCTTCGAAATACTTTAAATTTGCAAAGATAGAATAAGGAATGAGGATATCAGAACAGAACTCAAAGTAAAGGACATAAGTTAAATTATTTCAATTTACAGAAGACAATGGTGAGATCATCTGCAAAACATGACAGAGGATCGATTGCCGAAGGGGGGACTGAACTGTAAAGCCATTGGTAGAAGAGATGTGGGTCGTCCGAGGATGAGATGGGTGCCGGAACAGGTTTATATAACCTAATCCTTGAAGAGGAGAAGAAGAAGAAGACGGTAATTGAAACATTATAGTGTTAATAGTTATTTAATATTAAAATTTATCCAAAAATGAATGCACTTCCTTCAAAACAGTGAGCGAATTCTGCAGCTTAGGAAATTTAGTACTTTGTTATTATGCAACGTGTAAACAGTTCGTTTTGGGCTAATGTACGAATTAACACTGCTTATGCTATTACGTCAGTGCCAACCAAAACCCATAAAATATAAATTTGTATATACAATACTGCCATCCACACAATACAAGTATTATATAAATACATACACTTGTTCGCCTTTTGCCCTTCACGCAAGCCTCAAAATCAATTTTTCCACTCTCGCAGATGGCAGGCCTACATTTGATACCGTATTATTGTGTACACAAGTAACACACGCGTCCCAAGTGTAAATATAATTTTAATTCACTAGTTCGCTTCTTGGGCTAGAGCAGTCGCTCAGTATTTTTAACGAAGTTCATATACACACGTATATTACATAAACTTTAATATTAGATAGTTTTTACTTTATAGGAAGAATTACAAAAATTTAGATTTCACTATCTATTTATTAATGTATCAATTGTAGAGCACGCATCGTACAATAAACACTAAAAATTCAAAACAATCGAATTAGGATTACAATTATTTTTAGTCAAACACTACTGGATTTTCAAAATTTTTGCAATTTTTATTTCTTTTTTAAGCCCCAAAATTTTTAAATCTCCAAAAATTTACATTACATTCAGATATTAGTTGAATTTCTATTTAATTTGATACCCCTCATGATTTTTTTTGAGATCTCATCACAAACCCACTTATTTAAAAAACCCTGGCGTCCGCGGATTTAAAAATTATATTCAAAATATGGTTAAGCTTTCCTTTAATTTCATACCTCGCATGAACTTTTGCGATTTGTTTGCAATTTTTATCCTATGACACTTTAACATTTCTCCTATTTATGGAGGGGAAAAGAAGTACATTTCTCCAACTCCAAAAGAGTACTGTTCTGCAGGGTGCAGGGTAAAGGTATAGGGACTCATGCCAAATTTTACAAAAATCGGTTGATACGTTCAAAATTTATCGTTGAGAGTACGTTGAGACGTACCTCAATTAGATAGTCACAGACACAGAGAGACTGGCATACAGATAGATAGACAGACTAGGAGACAAATGGCAAACGGTCGAATCAAAACTGAGAACGTGTTTCGCTTGTTCAATAATAATAATAATAATAATAATAATAATAATAATAATAATAATAATAATAATAATAATAATTATTATGACGACGACGATAATGATGATTACTATGACGATAATGATGATGGTGATAATGACGGTGATGATGATGATGATGTTGGTGACGACGACGAGGACGACGATGATGATTGTGGCGACGACTACGACTACGACGACGACGACGACGACGACGACGATGATGATGATGATGATGATGATGATGATGATGATGATGATGATGATGATGATGATGCCTTATGTGAGCAGAAGTAAGGTAGTGTTAAGAGGAGTGCTCTTCAGCCGCATTTTATTGTCACAGAAATCTATTACAGAAACTCATTTCAACAAGTTCACTTGGTCTGACGGCTGAAAAATGCATTTTGTCGCACCCGAAAATCAAACAACTTTATATCAGTAGGCACGCATCATACTAACGGGTCTGTTAAGCTCCTGAAATACAGACTAATATAATTTAAATAAATATGTAGTTATACAAAAAAGAACAAATAATTATTACTCAATAATTTTATGAACAAAATCAACAACAAGGCATCGTGTATCCTTACCTTTTTGAAACAAATCTAATAAAGAAATTAAGTCTTTAAAAACATGTAATGTAAATAATTTTATAAAATATATTAATTAGGTGAACATCGTTTACACCAGCAGTTTATCAGCTGCTCCGAGTGTATTGTTTACGGTTCGTTCTCTTTATTCATAGCTCGACGTTTCAGTTCATTTCTCTAAAAGACTGAGCAAACAATATTACCGCGAGGCGGGAAGTACTTTACACCCGTGTGATTAATGACAGCGCTCGCTTTGTACAAGCGCCTTTAATTTACATTTACGTAACATGCACGCACGCGCGTATTCGTGACTCTGCTTGCCTGCTTTTGTAAATGGAAACGTCGTAAATTAGGTTTAGGCCATAGGTTTTGTACCCTTCTACTCTTTTTTGGTTACAATCGCAAAACGAACACGGAGCCACATCACGGTCTGTGTCCTTAAGTTTAAGTACAATCGATACTTGGTAACGGGCGAGTCTTACTCACATAGAACTCCTTTACCTATACCTGTTTGAAAAACTGGGCTACAGTGCGTCTTATAATACAAGCAACGACGTTGTGAACAAGTTGCATAAGTTTAACCTTATGTGCTGGACCGTCAGGCGAACCCTTACGTCAGTAAGTAGAAAAACACGCTTAAAGTACTACAGGGTGATGGCTCTTCCCACACTTCTTTATGGGTCTGAGAATTGGACTTTAACTAAAAGCTAGGCCATTCGTATCCAAGCGGCTGAAATGAGATTTCTCAGGCACGTGGCAGGGAATACTTTCCATGATAATAAAAGAAACAGAAGCAGGAACTGAATATTATGAGTATACTCGATAGGATTGCACAGTATCGGCTGAATTAGTGGGGACATCATTGCCGAATGGATGACTCCCGCATTTCCAAACAACTGTGAAACTATACGCCGAGGGGACGGAGAGTTGTGGGACGTCCGAGGAAGCGCTGGAGTGACCCTTTGTCTGTTTGAGACCGGAACAATCCATCCTTGAAGATGATGATGATGATAACCTATACCTATTCTAAACGCTGTAAAACAAATATTCAGAGCATTAACACAACCTGACCTATAGAATAAATAATGTATTCGTGGCCTCACCCAGAACCCGAATTAATCGTTTATCATTTAATCTGCAACAGGCTGCCAAAAACTGTCTTTGTTAGCATATAGACACTCACTCTAGGTGTCCGTGATGATATGATTCACTGTAGGTAACATTAGAAAATTCCAAGCTGTAGAGAAGCTGGGAATCAATCCTGGAGCAAACGTGGTGTTTAGAATGAATAAATTTGAAAAACTTCGGCTATCAAGCAGTCAGAAGCTGTAGAAGCATTAGTCAAGAAAGCAAGGGAAACCAACATTCGAACAAAGAAAAGGCTAGTGACAGAATTAGCAGACAATCCACATTGTGCACCTTGTTTATTCTAAATGTAATGGTTAGTTTTAATACTTGTTTTATACTAATTTTATTTGCTAATTTCCCGCAAAACTTGGAAAATCAAAGAAAGAGGCCCATGAAAGAAACGCCCATGAAAGAGGCCCTTACGAGATGGCGATATCACATGGATGAAGAAGTCCAAAATACAGACAGAGAGACAGAGGATGCACGGGGTCTTGCGCCCTAATTTGTGTGCGTTGTCCAGGCCTAGGCCTGATGAACGCCAGGTGACAACAGGTCAGCCGGGTCGTTTGCTCTGCACAAGGGAGTTATGATGCAGTCCGCGGGTACATCATTTATTAACATTGCCACCACAGAAGCAAGCATGTGCTTTTGCTTCAGCCAATTGTCACGCCGAGACGCGGCACCATGGTCCCCTCGGGCATCGCCTTTGGGAACGTAGTGACGCAGTGGCGATGACAAGACGCTCGAGCCCCCTAGGGCGTCGGCCGAAACGATGGGGAAAGACTCCGAGACAGCCAGCACGCGGAAGGAAGGCACTTGCACAACCTCGCGGGAGCCCGTGTCTCGGGTCATTACCCTGCCGAGTCAGCAAAGCAGGTGCTGACGGGGATCACAGTTGAAATGGCTTCAGCCAATTGCCACGCCTGGGCGCGGCTCCGTGGTCCCCGAGGGCATCGCCCACGGAAACTTAGAGGCGCGCTGACGAGGACAAGAGGCTCGACCGCCCGAAGGCGGCGGCCGAGTCGAAGGGACGCAACACCGGGGCAGACGGCTCACGCAAGGAAGGCATTTACACAACCTGGCGGGTACCCATGTCCCCGATCACAGTCCTGCCGAGTCGGCAAAGCCGATGCTGGCAATTTTATTCTATCCAATCTGCCGCAGCATGATTGACTACAGAGTCGGCAGTCGCAGGTAGGGAATGCTAGGTGATCGGTTCAGAATTCCAGAAGGTTGGGGGGTTCGTTGCTGAGGGGTTCATGTCATGAACTAAGGGGAGTCGTCTAACAGCGCCCTAGGGCGACTGACGCGGCGAGGGGGCGGTGCATTGTCCATGCTGTTCAGCCTTAGGAGGTGCGTATAAGGGAACTCGCCGGCCTTGGCGAACAAATTCGTTGCCAAGGACCAGACGATGGCTCTAAGGTGGGAACACGGACCCCTGTGAATGGCGGAAATTCGCACAAACCACGGGGACCCCGTGAGGGAGCGTAAGGTCCAGTTCTGGAACGTCGTCAGCCTATGCCTGTTGTTGGCCGACAGGAGAGGCCACCAAGCGGGCGCCGCATACGTAAGTACTGTCCGGAGGAACAGTAGATATATCGTCAGTTTAGTACGTACAGCCAGGCGGCTGTTCCGCGAAAGCGTAGGTGATAGCTTGGCTCTGACGCCACGAGCCTTGTTGAGAGTTGCGGTCACGTGGGCGTTGAAGTTTAGGCGCCGATCAAGCCAAACGCCTAGGTACTTCACCGTCGCGGTCCAGTTGATGGGTCTCCCCTCTAAAGAGAGGGATCGGCATCGGGAAATGGACTTACGAGTAAAGCAGATCGCCTCGGATTTCTCCGTATTGATCGCTACCCGCCATTTCCTTAGCCAGTCCGGAAACATAGCCAACTGGCGTTGTAACATTACGCTCGTCCGCCAAGGCGAAAGCGAGCTAAAATGAAACATCGCATCGTCGGCAAATAGAGACAACGTGACCCCGGGATAAACAATCAGATCGTTCGTGTACAGGACGTACAGAACGGGGCCGAGGACAGATCCTTGAGGGACGCCGGCGGCGACAGGGCGAACCCGAGAGAACGCCTTATCAACGCTGATCCTGAAGGTGCGATCCGTCAGATAGGATCGGCGCAAGTGGACGATAGATGCCGGGAGTGACGAATGCGCCAGTTTGTAGAGCAGGCCTTCGTGCCAGACTTTAAGTCCAAAATAAAGCGCAAAAGACATTTAAAAAAAAAAAACACGAGTCACGGTAATAAATGTGTAATTGGAGTTGGAGATTTTGTAGAAAAGTAGATCTCTAATTCCAGATAGTTAAAATAATTTTTAAAAACATTCAACACTTCCATTTTGTTATGTAGTGTGTACTACCATTCTGACTGCACCTCTTATAACACATGCTGCTGCTGAGTAATATTTTCGTCTGCGGAAATATTGTCAGTCGTTAAGTAAATTTGATTCTATAACCGTAGCTGACTAATACTTGTTTTCTATTTGTATAATAACAATTAAATAGCGTGGAGTAATAAACGTAAAAACTCTGTTAAGTGCTCTGAACGTTCTCATCATTCTACTGTATAGCGGGTTGATACCAGGAAAGGACAAAGAATTACCATTCAAATTCAGGATGGAAAAAAATGAAGAGTAAAACAATGGGGCAAACAATGGAAGTAGAAAGCACGGTTGTGGAATTGATAGACCAAAAATATTTATGTGGTACGAGCATCTTAGAAAAATGAAAGAAGGCAGACTGATGGAATGAATCCCCAAAAGAGTGGCAGACTGGGAGCCAGAGTGCAAAAGAAGGAGGAGGAGCCAAGAAAAAAATTGATTGTGTACAGAAGAATATGAACAAGTATGGCCATCGATTAGAAGATGCTGAAGATACACATAAGTGCAGAACCATGACTAAAGAATAATGACTGAGTGTATTGGAAAATTCCTTGTATATGTTTAATGTGCATAATGCAATGCAATCTGTTTAATTGTTGAGTATTTAATATATATACTTTGTTTTTTGTTTTTGTAGTGTATTGGTAGGAGAAACCCTCTGAAATGAGGAAATACTCTAATAAAAAATAAAGGTTAACAAACATTTTATAGCTAAAATCTTTTCAAATAAAATTGTATCAGTAGGTGTTGTAAGTAATCATATTTAATTGTTCATTCTTTGTCTGTTGTTTTCACGACATTATTAGAGAGTAATAAAACAGAGCGTAATAAAGTAATAACAGAGCGTCATTTATTACGGCAATAATACTAAACACTTGATGAGTGCGTTTGTATAAATGTTATGTGTAAACAGTCCATTGTGTCTACGGGTGTGTCGTAAAGCAATGATAGCTACAATAAAATTAGAACAACCACGGCCCCAGTAAAGTGATTAAAGGCAGCACTACACGACTCTAACACTAAGTTTATTAATGTATAGTCACGTATATGTATGCATTTGAATTGTTTGTTTTTATTTAATTAATACTTCATACGCTTGATACGATGTCGTTATTGTTTCCTTATTTCCGGAGTACAGAACAACAGTGACTACGGGTGACCCTCATATTGTTGAGAGTAGCACACTTATTCAGAATTCCCAACCCATATCTTAACCTACATCCTCACGCAACACAGACATAGAATGTTAATCCTATGAAGTTGGAATGTAAGGTTAGAAAAATGAAAGGCGATATTGGAAATATTAAGTTTTCCTAAGTTCGTCTCTATATTGTACTGTATATTGTATGAGGCCTTTCTGTGTTAGTATAACAAAGCTTGTTTAATGTGTCTAGAACACGTTTGAAATTAGTTCTTACAGCTCTTTATATTGAAAAAACTGTAAGCTTGAAAATCTGACTCTTGAATAGTAATTTTTCTGGATATAATTTAATAATATTTTTTATTTTAAAATGGCATGTTCCTGTAGTGGAACCAGTACTGAGCCAGTCTAAGCAAAATATTGTATTTTATACTTATATTTGTGACATGAAAATTTAATCATAGACTGGGATGACTGCATTACTATGGTTACATCGTATCATCAGCTTATGTTACTTCAAATCATGGCGAAATACTGTACCGAGGTCTTCAATACCCACAAAAAGCATACAGCACGATACACATCTGGATGTTGCTCTCCCTTTGACTCTCTAGCATGTAAATCAAGCAACCGAATTTTTTATATCTCTCTGTTTTTCTGTATATTCCATAGCTGCTGAAAATGAATTACCAGTAAGAATTTTATACTTATGATTTTTAGAAAAAACGAACAAAATATTTTTCAAATTTGGAAAACCTTTGTTACTTTGATTCATTAATATGACTCTCAATACATTAGAATTCATTCAATGATTATTTAAAATGAAACCGTCGCTAAGGTTTGTCATCAAGTATTTAGACTTACTCTTGAGTCATTGTTAAACATTTTTCTCTGCAGAATTATGATTTTCTCTCAATTATAAACTCTCTCTAAATACCTATCAACTATTATAACTATGTAATCTATGCCACTTATAGTCAAAATATTTGGATCTAATGAGAAAAAATCTACACAGGCAACTGCTGCTATCCCAGTATACTGTTTACCACGTGACTCGATGTTTAACCGTTCATCACCTTGATGGAATGAACCACGTAAAATCGACATGTTATCGTCTATAGTTAAATATTTTTTAACTGATCAACGGATACTTTGATTTTTTTTTTTTTTTGGATCCCTTAAGTCTGCATTTGAATGATATCTCTGTATTCATCATTTTATATCACCTGGACTATCTCAGAAAATATTGTAATTCAGTACATTCGTAAAACGTTAAAATATAAATTGTTACGCTTTAATCACCACTGAAGTCAAATTCTTAGTCGTTCAATATTTATTTGAAATTCTCTGCGGTGCTACTGAATTTTGCGACTCTCTACTATAATTACTAATCCTGAGTTAAAAAAAATAAATAATGGCCGTTGTTAAGCAACGCCTACGACGTCTCGAGTAAATAAACTAATTGCACTATACATCAAATTTCTCTAAATCTATTCTGTACTCTCATGTTCTTTTTAATAGAATTATTCATACCAGCATTCGTTGCTTTATATCCAATAATCAATAATTCTTCAATTATGGCGATACAGGCATGACGTCCATTTATTCCAAAAGGCTTGAGAAGGAACTCCGTCAGAGAAACGAGTGCATTCCGCTTCATTAGGCAATTCAACTAAATCATTGTTACAAAATAAGGCACAGGACGACGTTTCAAGTTTACAACGATTCCTCGGGAACACGTAGCAGATAGACTACGAGCGAATTCAATTATTGATGACATAAAAGTATCTTCATTAATACAATGTCGTTGATCATTTTCACATATCTTTTCTAAGCGTTGTGTTCTTTGCTCCCCTGTTTCGTTTTGTCTTACTTTTCGACTACGTTCACGTGCTGTCATCAACCTTTTATTTCGTTTATGAGGAAGCTCATAAGCTCATCCATACGAAGATGAATCAAATAAAGGAAATTATGACGCTATATATCTGATTCGTGACCTAATCTGTCACGAATCAACCTAAATATATACTCACGCTGATCGCTTCATTAATTCCTCCACGGATCCACTGATACAATTGAGGCAGGATAGCTTTTGAAATAATCTAGAAAGCATACAATCTCTCATTTGCAACAACCAAGCTTGTCTAACAACAGAGGCCTCTTGAGAGAGTGATTTAGCGTTACGCTACGCATTCTTTAATAGACTATATTTTTTTGTTTTTTAGATTCCTTAGCCCAGTGTGTACCTAATTTAAAATATTTGTTTTTCTAGATATAAATTTTATTTATTAAAAAATAATTTAACGGATTATATAAGCAAAATTATTAAATTATTACTAAAAATTATAAAATTAAACTTAAAAAGAAACACCTGAGAAATAAAAAAAGTATATTAACACGCCTGAAATTATTTTAATTTTATAAATCGTTTATAAAAAGGGAAAAAGAATTTTTACATTCAATGCTATGTAATATGGAAATTATGAGATTTTGTAAAAAACACTCTGTACCGGAACATTTATTATGAATTTACATATTTTGTACCTTAATCTCTGTGGTTGAAAAAACAAGCTTCACATAACTTCATCCTAATACACTTGTTGTAAGGTTAGGTATGTTATTTTCAGTTAAAATATAATCCCACTGTAATAATCTAAGTTAGCTTTAGCAAGTTTATGAACTGAGAGAAGAAAACACTTGAATATCACAACATTATTTGTACTTTTTTACGTGGTGATATTTTTACCAATTGTTAGTCAGTTATAATTATTGTATTTTCTTATTAAACGTTAGATGTTGTCAACAATGAGTTCTGTTTACTGCAAACAATAAACTAAAAAACCGAAACATTCTTACTTAACCACACGGATTAACACAATACGTATTTTTGCGTTCCATTCAGCAATACAATATTTTACAGTTCTTGCACTACTTCTTATTCTTCACTGTGTGGTATATAGATAATATCGCGTACTTATAACATCGAAAATGTAGTGTAGGTACGGTTAAAGAAAATGTAACATGCTACTCTACTTAGAACGTAGCGAGTGCTTGAACCCTCGGCTAACCAATAAAGATGGTTTTAAAATTACAACAGTATTTACTTATAACAGTATTGTAGCGTCTTTGCAGCTGCACAGCGAGCAAAACTGTTGTCTCAGTGCAACTATTAACCTCTCTGCAGTTAGTATATTTCAATATTTGCTCTTGTAAAATAACAAAACGATGACAACGCGCAATCCATTAAAAATACAAAAGTTTTAAACGTAAATGTAAATTAACAATTTGTTTTTACAATCAGAATTATTACTGTTGCACACCACTATAGAAAAATTATTCCGATTAGCACTTTCAAGCTTCACAGCTCATCGTCAGATCGGCATTAACAAGAGGAAGTAAGAACCAAACCCTTCACACCCCCACCCCTCCCATCGGAACACACAAGGTTTTTACTTCCTCTTGTTAATGCCGATCTGACGATGAGCTGTGAAGCTTGAAAGCGCTAATCGGAATAATTTTTTTATAGTGGTGTGAACAGTAATAATTCTGATTGTGATTATAACCACTAACACAACTTTCTTCATTAAATTTGTTTTTAGTAATTTAAACGCAAACTTGGTACTATTCAGGCGAATTGCATTACAGACAACGAGACTTGCAGCCGCAGTTGAAATTCAAACAAGCAAAAACAAATCAAGTTTGAGGATAAATTGTATTTTGTGCAAGTCGTAGACTGGCTGATTGCCAGGAGCATGGACCAGGAGCGTATTCGGTTTGTGCGCACGTGTATGTGTGTGTCTAAAGGAAATACGAGGTACAGTCTCAGAGTGATTTGAGTTACAAAAGGAAAAACGATTTTGTTTGTATACGTAGCGATGTGTATAAATATTTTTATTTATTTTGTTTGTTTGGAATAACAGTGTGTAACATATTACCTGAAAATAATGTATTTTGTTCTTTCTGTTTGGCGTTTGCCTTAAAGGAACCAAAGAAGGAGAAGAAACGTATACTATTTATGTTCATACCACACTGTGCCGGGATTTGAAATTTCTCGGCGAGATTTGAAAGGTCGTCCCGCCAGCACAACGCTGGGCGAGGAGCAAAGCTGACTTGATTAGCATGCCGACCTTGAACGACGACGCGATATAGTTAGCCGGTTGACCGAACAGCTGATCCCTCGCTGGCCGTAGTTAGGTTAAACAATCTGTAACAAGTCTCTATTCTGTGTCTTCGTGGGCTGGCAACACAAGCTGTTCGCTCTCATTTCATTTCCATCCTTTCGACTGGACGTTTTAAAGGTCTGACGGCGTGGCAAACGATTTGTTCTACTACTATGAGTTCGTAATTTTATAAAGTGTCTCAGGGTGCTCGCCTAGCCGAGGGAACGGGAAATGCCGAGATGATGACAACAACATCCGTCACCATCGGCAGACCTGTACACTTGAACGCTCCCCATCGCCGTCAGACTTAGAGATGCTCGACAACACCAAAAGACAGCTGCCTAGAAGCAGACAAGCAGGAGTTCGGAATACGCGAACACCACCACCACACTGTTTCTCACAGGCTCTAACGGGTATCACCAATTCTTCGAAAGCACAGGCGGGAGGATTCCATTTATTAAACCTCTACAACAACACTCCATCGGTTTTCAAAGCATAAAAAAGCGCATGAACATACAAACAGTATTTCATATTTGTGATGTTTAAAAATTTGTTAGAACAAGTCCTGTGGATATATATCTGTGATCTATATTCTTAACTGTGTTAAAAGGCATCCACTTGTGTACTGCTTAATTAATTTTCATTGTTGATAATATTAATAATTGTGATTGATACAGATTGAATATATATATATATATATATATATATTGGTTGATATAAAAAGCATACACATAGATAGTATTTTCATATTTATAATGATTAAAATTTTGTTAGAACATGTCCTATGTATGTATATTTCTGATTTGTATTATGAACTGTGTTAAAGGCATCTAATTGTTATACTGTTTGATTAATTTTTATTAGTAATTGTTAATAATGCAATTTGAAAATATATATATATATATATATATTTCAACGGTTCAAATTTAATTACAACTAATAAGGATATTGTGTTGTATGGAGTGTTTTAACTTACGGGTGTGAATCGTGGACCTTAGGGAAGGTGGAGAGTGACAGACTTCAGGCAATGGAGATGTGGATTTGGCGGAGAATGAAAAAAACTAGTTGGACAGATAGGAAGACGAATGAACAGATCTTAGAGGAAATAAATGAGAATAGAACACTGCTTAGGAGTATAGAGGTGAGGAAGATTAAGTTGATAGGGCATGTGATCAGACATAGTGCTTTTTTAACTAACATCTTTGAGGGCAAAGTAGTGGGGAAGAAGCCCAAAGGAAGACCAAGAACTGCTTACTTCCGCAGCACAATGAGTGTCGTGAATAGTGGGTCCTATGGAGAAATGAAGAATATCGCAAGGGATAGAGTGACGTGGCTACAGCGACAAGGCATTGCCTTTAGGAGATGATTGAAGGATATTGTGAGTGTGTAAAAGTTACACACTATTATGGACGTTAAACACGTCTATTATGGAGGAGATGAAAAATTATTTATTATACACAAGAATATAGTGTTTCAAGATGTATATTGTATTACTAAATGTCATGCATTTATATTTGGAATAATAGTTTATATTGTTCGATAATATATCGATTTTACTTGGTTGATGATACGTCCTCCGTACATGCGATCCTCCTCTTCCTATCGTCGCTCCCGTCCTGGCGTCCTCTTCTTCAGCGTCACACTCCTTCCTGGCGTCCTCTTCGTTCTGGCATCCTCTTCGTCTTGTCGTCCTCTTCTACGGCGGGTTGCTCCAGCGGCGATATTTTGATGAGTCTCGTTGATGATTATGTCTAATTGTTAACATTAATTAGACTCTTCACAAATTGTAAAAATGATTATTGTTTTTACTCGAACAGTTTATTATTAATTGATACGTTAAATTTTATCAATCTCAGGGTGAATATGGGTATTATTTGAATGCGGTGTATTAGTCGTACACCTTCCAAGAAAGCTTGATGTGTCTTTAATTCCCTATGCGGATATCTTAGACTAACACGAAAAAGCACTATAATATTCTATAATTTTTACATTACTAATTAACCCACTCGGTTCTTTACGCTGAACTTCGTAAAGAATACCAAGGTTATTTTAAGTTAGATCTTCCTATGTTCGTACGAGAAAAACTCTCGAACGCCGAGCACAACTTCACCTTGCAGATGCTACAGAAGAACTGTGTCGATCCTTACCCTACAGAGTATGAATGTTACTGAATTTAGCGTCTTCCTGTTGGTTAATTTGAGATCACATGTTTGGTGAGTGCAAAAGATACAAAGTTTTCCTGAAACAGTTTGTATAAATCCGCACTAGCTTGCACTGAATTTATCTACAAATTTTATTACCATACCCTATTAATGATAAGCGTTTCAAATTGAGTTTTTCCCTACTTAAAAAACCGTATTTCTAAAATAGTTATGAACCTCAGAGTACAAACAAATTAAAGCTATTTACATAAATAATCCATTGTCAAAGTTTCACGTCGATCGGTTAATTACCGCGGAAGATATAGCGATCACAAGTTATCACACCCGCACACGCGCACAAATTCACCCAAAAAATACATGGCAATAAAGAACACCTTTTTATGAAGAATTTGGTATACTCTACATGCTTATACATTTCTAAATACAAAACTTACGGTTGAAAGACAAAATATTACATAAAACCAATTTAAACATGCAAATGTTCGTCATCCATGTGCTTAGATACAAACAACATAGCTTATCATCCTGTGTTCCGTTGCAATATACGTGTCGATAAAATGAAAACTAAGAACTGCTATCAAAAATACAAGATTTCAACCGTTTGGTAAAACATGTTATGATGATGAAATGAGGAAGCACTAATAAAAAGATTGTTACGGTTGAAATGAGTGTTTTATTGCAAGTCCTGTCACTCTGGGCTCCAGCACATTTTCGCTTCATCTAAGCCAAGCGTCTAGTTTTAAATTTTAAGTAACGGCCGTAACCTTATAGGCCGTTACAACACTATAACATTGTTTTTTATTTAAAAATCTTGAGCTCCATTTTGTTGTTGTGCTAGCTTGTTTTGTATTTAGATGTATCCATCCAGATATAGCTGAGAACGTTTGGAAGAAGTATTGATTGATTGAAGAACAGGTGAACATTAATTGAATAAGTTTGTTCAACGTCCTTACACGACACTCACAAGTTTTGCATGCATATCTGGAGTTTACACAGCGGAAATCATTAAACTGAACACCGTAGAAATGCTTGTTAAAAACTTTCGTGGCAAATTACTTAAACAAAAAAACAGATACTCGTATGCCTACAGTTTTTCAAGTTTACAATTGTCCAACACATACTAACTTAACACACAACAAATGTCACCTGGTTAACAGCGCCACAGTAAATATTACAAGTCCGTAACAATGAATCATTAGATAAAGATGACACGAAAGAGGGTAACAGTGATAATGCAATTGGTAAGAAGGCTGATCAAGCCATCCACAGTTATTTAAAGTTTTACAGAGATTAAGGAGCTAAAAAAATGAATATTATTGACCGCTTTGAACAGGAAACTATTTCAAAATTTATTACAAATAAAAAGATTCCTGATCTTAAAGCCGGTGATACCGTTAAAGTTATTCTTTATTTCCTTATACTGAACGCTCTCTGGATCGCAGGCTTAAACTGGCCCACTAGACGCTTCAGAATCCCGTATATATAAACTGCGGAAGTTACGAGACTAATCTGCCGCTATCTGGATGATGTGTCAAGAATAATCGCGTAGTTGTGCCGGCGCCTGGAACTACGTCGTTACCTAATTTGTACACATCTCTATGACGCACACGACCATGCAGGTTCCCTAACTTATAGACATAACTACAGCCTTAAACGTTTACACTACTTTGTTGCCTGAGTTGTACACACCTCTATGACGCACACGACCATGCAGGTTCCCTAACTTATAGACATAACTACAGCCTTAAACGTTTACACTACTTTGTTGCCTGACTGACTTGTACACACCTCTATGACGCACACGACCAAGCAGGTTGCCTAACTTATAGGCATAAGTATACGCCCAAACGAAGGGAGTATTTTTTGTATTGTTTTCATTAATATTTGTAGTCAAAAACAGTATGCCACGTCTGATCGTGTAAAATTTAATTCTATTAACTTTAGTTTAACAGCATATACTTGATTCGTTATCTATTTAGGTAAAATAATTGATAAAAACCATAAAGACTTCTTTTGCTTGAATATTTAGTGTGTCGCCAAACTTAGTTGGTAATCGTTGCTGTGGCAAACACGAACTCTCCCACAGCCGAGTTGATTGTTTTACTACCCGGAGAGAGTATAGCGAGCGATATTAAAACAAATGTGCTGGCAAGTTTCGAGAGGTCGAAACACTGCTCGCTCACAACAGATAAAACAGTTGTTAATAATATTGACAAAACTAGCTGCGAAACATCGAGTACCGTTCTCAAACATTATTATTTCTCCAATTTACAATATTACGACGTTCTTCGACCGATGTAAGTGATATTAAGAAAGAGTTTTATGGAAGAAACACTTGTTATCGGTCCCTCGGGAAGTGATTAAGCTTCTAAAACTCCGCGTGGAATATAAATGTAGAGACAGTAAAACAGAATTCGTACTTTGGTCGGTTGGTTGGTTGGTTGGTTCGGTTTGTGTACTTAGAGATTTGTTTCTGCCGAGCTGTCGACGTAAAAGCATTTTCTCTGTTTGAATATTACTGTTTTCGTAACATGAGCTTGGAGCTTCGAGATTTGAGATTTCTCAACCACGAGCGCTCTTTGCCGCAACACACAGTTCCCACTCACATTGATGTAAACATGTACATTTTCGTAATGCACACTTGTGAGTTACATCAAAACATTATTATCAGCATTCATCAAGGAATAGATTCGACTCACATTCGTTCGACTCAAAGGTGAAAACCGCTGGATCCGTCTCCTTAAAGGACTCTTTGCGTCTTGGGAATATATTTTGTAATTAATTCTTCTGCTTATAACGGACTGTGCAGATATATGTTTACCGATTTTCATTAGTAAATACTAGGAAGCTTCCAAACCTTTAGAACTCGCTTACTAATTTCAACGAAGTACATTTATTATTACATAAATTTCAATTATAGTTCATTTTTTTACATGAAAAATTACAATAATCTCTGTTACTTTACTATTTCATTAGTTATAAAATAATTGCTGAGCGTACAATCGTACAATACATATTGAAATTTCTAAACTTTCGGATTTGGGTTGCAATTCCTTTTAGTCGAACATATAGCTTAATTTTTACTATTAAAAAAAAATTTGATCTCTTTTATAGTGCTGGGGTAAACACACTTTGAAATATTCAAATCCTAACATCACATGCACAGATTATAATTATAATAATTGTAATTAATTTTTTCCCAATTTTATTATAATTTCCACCCACTTTTTGACATCTACAAATTTCGAAATTTAAAAAATAAACACTACATTCAGGTTGTGGTAAAGTTGCCTTTTATTTGGTGCTCATATAGGCTTTTGCAATTTTTTTACAATTTCAACCCTCCTCATATTTTTGCTTTCTGCCCCTATTTTGAGGAGGGGTGGAATCTCAAAAACAATATTGTTCTCTAGGTTAAAAGTATGGAGAAGCATGCCGAGTGTTACGAATATCGGTTGATGCGTTCAAAGTTGTAATGAGACGTACCGCAAATACACGGATAGACAAATGACAAATGGTTGTGTTAAAACTGAGAACTCTATTTCCTTGTTAAATTGCGTATTGTCTCCTCTGTACGTGTTCAAACTTACCATAGGATCATTTTCCATACTTTGTAATATATCGTGGAGTTATTGTTAAATCTATTTAACTACATTTATGAGAATTTACAATACTCTAAAATTAAATGTTTTCAAGTCCACTGATAAATGAAAAACTGACTTTTCAAGCTTAATTTTTATTATTAATAGATTATTTTAATAGATTGCATAGATGTTAAAAAGTAAAAAGAATAAGATAAATGCATAAAAATTGTTGTTTTTGAAACATCTTGGAACATCATCACATATTGGACCTTCGATATTATAGCCGTCTTTCTATGGATTTACATGCTAGAGTCACCGCTGAAAATCCGTCTCTATCCATTAACTTAACCTGTCTCCACCGCTCTAGACGTTTGTCTTTATATCTTCCAATATTTTAAAAACTCTTTTCATTTTATATTATTGTGTTTCTTTTATACAAATTTGTGTCTACAAGAGTATATAGTAGGAACAACACCAGCAGCAGCAAGACAGTGATGGTGGTTGTTACGAGGCTACTGGTCGTCTATATAAAACTCAGAAACGTTGTATGGTTTATACAATATAATACATTGTATTACTTTTCAAACATTTACAGAAACTCTAAAACCTCATTTTCCGCTTCCTACATTTCACAAAACGTCTTGTAAACTATCCTTGCGTATTCAATTTTGATTTGGTACTCTTGTTAACAGTAGGCTTAAATCGTTTCTTTAACTTCTTACTGAATTGCCATGTGTTGAATCCAAGTAGACGAATACTCTTTGTTATTGAACTAACATCATGTACCTTCATGTTGTTTGTAACTAACAAAACTAAATAATGCCGTCTTCATTTTTATTACAGCTTAAAATTTATAACATTTTAAGTCTTTGTCAACTGTCACTCTCAAAGTAAGGTTAGTTACTTACATAATTATATTAAGTTTTCTCTTCTATATATCAACTATGTATTTTCCGTTTTAAAAAATTTTAAGTTTTTAAAATATAATAAAAGTAATTAGATTTTATGATACAGTATAGTATAATATAATATATATATATGTATAATAAATTGTATAGTATATTTATAAATTACAGAATTAAAATTTAAAAACTAAATAGTATTATTAGTCAACTTAATATAATTTAAAATTTATAAATTACTTCGTTATAATTAAAATATTTCGAAGTGAAATTTTATATCATAACGAAATAATACATGTTTTTCGTTATTGTTAAAATATACGTAAAAATGGGCACCTGAAAGTTGTTCATACGGTAAACTATATATTACTTGTATTTCGCGCAAGTATGGAGTCAGTTAACTAAAGACAACTTGCAGTGAGTGAACCCATTGTTACACGCAGAGACAACAGTGTGCATTGTTAGGGTCGACGTTCCGTTACCAACTTACTTCTACATCATTCATAATTTGCGTCGTCCCTTTTATAGCGTCGTTTTCCTCTGTTCCGTAATGTTTCGTAACGTACAGGAAAATTAACTGAAATTACTTCAATGCAGCGTGCCTAAGAGAAACGTTGCTCAGTTTCTCGTAGTAACGTCCCCAATGAAACTTATTTTACGCTTTTCATTTATCAGCTTGTACCATTTTCAGATATTCAGATCTATAAGCGCGCGATCTTCTATAATCTTCCACTCGCTTTATACATGTATGATGTTAATAGTGCTCACTGTATTTAGGAATCGGATATTAAAATGTTGTAAGACAGTAAAATCATTCATAACAATTAGGTTACAGAAATTAAATATCAGACAAATCTCGTTTTCTAAGTACCAATAATGTAATTTAACAAGGGAAGCAAGTTCTCAGTTTTGACTCGACCGTTTGACACTTGTCTGTCTGTGTGTCTCTATCTATCTATTTGAGGTATGTTTCACAATCGGTTTTGAACACATGAACCGATTTTCGTAAAACTTGGCATGCGTGTCAATACTTGCATTGCCCTACAGAACTCTATTGCTTTTTAAGGTTGAGGAGGGTTAAAAGCATACGTTTGGGAGGTCAAAAGTGTAAAAAAAAATGTTAAAGCCCATATGCATTGTCAACTTAAAGGGAATTTAATAAAAAATTTAAGTCATTTTTGAAAATGTCAACAATTTTTATTTGAAAATATCAAAATTAAAAAAAAATTTAGTCAGAAATTAAAATGTGAGTAAAAATGTTAATGAAATTGCAAAACTTTATTTAGGATATCAAACAAAAGTGAATTTAAACTACAATCTTAATATAGCGTTTTCTTTACACAAACAGGCCAGCCGTGGATCACGTAAATATCAATTCCTTTTCATCTACTGCCAGAAGGCCCTCATTCGCACAGAATGGGCAGCCTTCCTTTCCACTGTCCACCCATTTCTCGTCTTCTCACCGCAGAAAACCTCAAGATTTTGAATTTGGTTTCTGTATGTATTCTATCTACACAGTCCTTCAAAGAGGTACCCAGTTTCACCATTTCCTCCTTGAGTTGTTTGGTCTATCCGTTCAGATTTGAAAGTTGCCAAATATAGTTGAACACTTGTTTATTTAATCCACCCGAACCATGTGTCCATGGAATCTTAGTCTTTTCCTTCGGAAAGCCGTTTTCAGAACTTCCAGATTCCTGTGCAGCTCTTCTTTGGGTCTATGCCTGTACCCATCTTTGGTTTTCTTGAGGCCATAAATTTTCCAAAGAATTCTTTGTTTAATTTTAAGAAGAGGTTCCAAATTTTGAAAGCACATTTTTTCCACTCCATACATGATCACAGTGCTATAATGACGGACTTTCGCACTTCTTGAAAGGTTTTTCTTTCCGTACAGTTCCCAAGTTAGAGTAAAAGCTTTTGCTGATTTGAGTTTCCTTATCATAAAGGTTCTTTGTCAGAGGCGTTTCATTATATGTTTTCCTTAAGATAAGTGTTCAATATAGTGTTTACTTTTGAAAATTAAAATTTTCTCGACGCCAGGGTTAAAAAAATGGGCCAAATCTTTCATAAAATCACAAAAAGTTTGTAAAAATATCAAGTTATTCGGAATTTAAACTAACATATAAATGTTGTTTAAGGTTTTGCAAATTGCAAAATTTGTGAGCACCAGGGTTTATAAAAGAAATCAAAATTTTTTCTAATTGTGGAAATCCAGCAGGATGTCTGACTAAAAAGCGTTGTAACCAAAATACAAATTTTCCGAATGTTCAGTGTTTGTTGTAGGTTTGGGTATTTTGCAATTTTTATATTACTAAGGAAATAGTAGATAGATTGGAATTTATGTCATGTTTCCAATAACTGAACAATAATTTAATATAAAAATGTATGTAATAATAAAATTACTTCGTTGAAAATAGTGAGAGAGTTCTACAGGTTAGGCAGCAAACTAGAATTTAAAAAATATAATAACCTCACAGTCGTTAGTACCATAATATAGAACTGTGACGTGAGACTAATTCCAAGCACGCAATGCGTATTTGACGTTGAAGCGTACTCATAGTTGCGTTGAAAATATTTTTCGTAGAATTCTCAAAGCCATGATATCCAAACACATAAGATGCCTTCATATTGCCGACGATTTAGTCGGAATCAAATCCCATAGTACAGAAACCCACTCAGCCAAACAAAGTGTAATTTCTGTTTCACCGTCTTTATGTATACATTCCTTGCTGTATATTCGGAAGATTAATCACATCCAAATGATTAATGTCTTGTTTCTTACGAAAAACTCTTTCTTAATACTTTTACTGGTCTATTCTATTCGTCGGAATATATCGTGTAATGTTGTTTCCTTAAATCTTGTAAGATATGTAGACATTAATTTTTGAATGATCGAAGGGAGTTCTTAGTTTTACTCAACCGATTGGGACTTGTCTGTCTCTCTGTCTGTTTAGGAAATGTCTCATGATGGACATCTACCAATTTTTGTAAAATTTAGCTCCCATGTACTGACCCTCATTATTTTTTAGATTTACCTCCCAAAAAATAGAGAGGGGAAGAAAAAATCTAAGGTGACAAAATTTTTCAAAACTTGCAAAAATTTTGACTATTTTTGACATTTTTTGACTAAAATTTCAACCAAAATTTGCCATAGGCTATGGTTCTTAATATAATGTACCGAAATTTTAAAATGTCGGGATATCAGGGAAGTGGAACAAAATCTTGTAAAGTTGTAAAAATCCGTGACCGAGATTGACATTAAAAGAATTCTGATTGAAATTAAAAGAATTCTAACAGTTTTATAAATAATATAGACAATATTTTTTTTATAAATTTCGAAATTGTATAACAACAGAGACTACAAAATACGATCAAAATTTTGTAAAATTGAAAAAATCCACGGTAGATATCGGAATAATAATAATTTTAACATAAATCCAAATTTTTTGTTTACTTCTATAATTATTTTACTTTAAGGGCACCACAGACTAAAAATATAAGTAAAAGTTTAGACAATTTCAATAGGTTATATAGGTAACCAAATTATAGGGAACTGTATTACATATATGCTCTCGTATCTTTGATAATTTGAGGGAAGTAATATCTATCTGTCATCAAACGTATCAACGTCTGTACCAATGTTTTCTTCTGCCACTACATTACGAGGACTAGGTTATAAACCTGATCTGGCACCCATCTCATTCTCGGACGACCCACGTCTCTTCTACCAATGGCTTTGTACAGCAGTACTGCTTTCGGCAATTGATTCTCTGACATCGTTTGCAAACGACACACTATCGCCTTCTATAATGTGAAATAATTGTGTTTATATCTTTTACTTCGAGTTTTGCTTTTATGTCCTTATTTCTTTTTCTATCTCGCAATATATAGGTTAAAGTATTTTGAAGAAACTGCATTTGAGCAGTCTCAATCTTGCCGCTTTGCTTTTTACTTCCATGTTCTATAAGGAAATGGAAGTATGATGATGGCAAAAACAATTGTGTTTGAGATAATTTCAGATTCTGATTGTACTACCCTCAAAACATGAAAAAAAGTCATTTTTCGAAAAGTGTCTGTGTGTGTGTCTGTCTGTCTGTGTCTGTAGATTTTTTTTTATGGCAAACGATAAGAGCCGCAAATTAAAACAGAATCAAATAATGTTTTGCATTTTTTCCTTAATTATAGAGAACGCAAGGTATTTAGATTTTAGTGAAGATCGGTTAAGAGAAAAGGGTAGTTTACCAGCAACGTTTTATGTTTTAAAGGGTAATTTTTTTATGACTAATGATACCTGCCGCACATTCAAAGAGAATCAAATAATTTTTTGCATACAGCCCTAAATTGTAGAGTTCTCAAGACTTATTGCTTTGGTGAAGATCGGTTAAGGGAAAGGGGTAGTTTACCAGCAACATTTTATGTTTTAAGAAGGGTAATTTTTCCTATGACGAACGATAACTGCCGTAAATTCAAAGAGAATCAAATAATTGGTTGCATACGTCTCTGAATTGTAAAGAACTGAAGGTGTAATGATTTTGGTGAAGATCGTTTAATGAAAAAGGGTAGTTTACCTGCCCGACCGTTAACTGCCGCACATTCAAACAGAATTAAATAATGTTTTGTATGCATCCCTGAATTGTAGAGGACTCAAGACCTGTTGATTTTGGTGAAAATCAGTTAAGAGAAAGGGGTAGTTTACCTGCAACGTTTTATGTGATAAGGTTAATTTTTTCTATTATGAACAATAACTGCCGCAAATTCAAACAGAATCAAATAATTTTTTACATATGTGCCTGAGTTATAGAAGACTCAAGGTCTATTGATTTTGGTGGAGATCGGTTACGGGGAAAGGTTAGTTTACCAGAAACATTTTTTGTTGTAACAAGAGTAAAGTACTTAATTTTTATAAATAAAGTATCCTGATAAGAAGATCTTAATAATCCACTGTAGAAGCATAGATGAAATATCTATAAATGAAGAGGCTAGTTGAAAAGGGTGGGGGTAATTTTCTATAAATGAAAATTACAGTTGAAGGGGGAGGGGATAATTTTTATATGTGTACTACGTTTTCGGCAACAAAGTAGTAGTTTGTTGTTAAAATTCCTTCCCGGGCTGTTTGGCCGTAGTCCAATGTTTTCTGCCTAACATTGCCTTCGACTGCCAACATCAGTGAAAATGGAGTGCGATAACGTGTGGTGGTATAAGTTAATGACCACAGTACTGTGGTTAAGGCTGAAGCAATAAGTGGAAAGAAGTAGTTTTTATGGTAACATTTCATTTCGTGAATGATTTTAAATATAAATCTTAGAACATGGAGTCATGTTCTCCATACCGATATTTCATCATCACTTACATCTCACTTCCATATGTCAATTTGGGTACTGCAGTTGTTTTATAAGATTTAATTCTTGTGCTGTGTTTGTTTTATTTATAATATCCTAATAAAACATTATTTAACCAATCGTTTTTGTTATCTGATGGTTATCTGAAAAAGACTAAAACCTAGGCTTTTAGAGGTAAGTATCCAGTGAATCTGAGGTAGCCATAAACAATTGTACTTTAGGCCAAGTGATCTGTTAAATATCTCGGATGTGAAGTTGACTATGATAAATCCATTAAAAAATTGTTATTAAATAGATATATGATGTAAAGGCTTATATATCGTGAGCCTTTTTTCTTCAAAATAGTGAGAGAGATTTGCAGCTCAAGTGACTCACTGGTTAAGTTCTTTATAGTATCGATATGTTTGAAGCGAGTTCTCTCTTTTGACGCAACCAAAACATTTGGAACTCGTCTGTCTCTCTATCTTCTCCTTTGTCTGTCCGTTTGGGATATGTCTTACCATAATTTTTAACAGCATCAACCGCTTATTTTAAAACTTGCTCTGCGTGTCCGTACTTTTTCCTTACAAAATCCTATTGTTCTTGACGTTGATTTCTTCAAACATAGTGCGTAAGAGCCCAAAATTTGAAAAGTCAAAATTGTGAAAAAAACAAAAAATTGAAGTAGGGTATCAAATTAGAAGAAATGTACCAGTTTTGTTAGTTTTATTTGCAGCCATCTTAACACCAACTTTGTAAGTAGGACTTATTGACACACTGCTAAATACTTCGTTCTTGGTGTAGAAGAAATTTAAACTACAATCTGAATATAGCGATATAGCGTTTTATTTTAAAAATTAAAAAAAATTTGGAGCGTAAAAAAATGAATGAAAATTATGATAAACCGCAAAAACTTGCAATATCAAATTAAAGAAAATTACAACCAACACCTGAAAGCAGTGTAAAGTTTTAACAATTTAAAAATTTCGGTATCCCAAAAGACATATGAAAAATTAAATCAAATTTTAAATGTCTATTAGCTAAAACGTATTGTAACCCAGATTCGAATGTTTCG
The DNA here is from genome assembly GCA_034769895.1 of Magicicada septendecula. NCBI lineage: Eukaryota > Metazoa > Arthropoda > Insecta > Hemiptera > Cicadidae > Magicicada > Magicicada septendecula. Next base: position 119,215,659 of record CM068373.1, read on the forward strand.
AATGTTTAGTGTTTATTGTATGATTGTGTGCTCTACAATTGTTATGTTACTTAAGAAATACTAGAGTAATCGGAATGTTGTTATTTTACCCATTATTTAAAAATTAATTATTATCGAAATTTATGTAATAAAAAATGTACTTCGTTTAAAATAGTGAACGAGTTTACATCTCTATCTACGTATATTTATTAATGAAATAATTGTCAGCAATGTTCGCTTTTTATGAGCGACCAGTACTTTGCCCTCAGAACGCTGTCAACACATTATTTTTAACTACTACACTGTAGGCAGTAAAACGTTGTGTAAACGAGTTTTCCTTAGTGATGTTAATTGGTACTTCTTGCTTAATATCCTTGCAACGGGTTTCTATGTTGGTCCCATCTGCCGCAGACAAAACTTGTTTGGCTAACATCGTCCGCAGCTCCCAAGCCTTCACTATCTACCTTCTTCTTCCTCTAAAATATTATACGTCCTTATACGTCCTTGGCAAGACGGTCGATGGGTATCACTTCGGCAACGACCAAGACAGCGGCTCGAAAACCGTGCGGTAAGCTGATGCCACTCGAAAAACACTTCTTCTTTAGACCTGGGCTAGTCTCTTCCTCTAGATCTTACTATATCTTAATGCATTCATCATGTAAAAATTAAATAAACAAAATAATTCTGGAAGAACAAGGTAAACATATCAGGGACTGCTCTCATTATACGAGGGACAGTTGAAACGTTCGCGGTATTATAGCTCGGTGGTAGAACTGAAATCTTTCGTGTGCTGCAAGACGTATACTTCGCGTGAGCACCTGTTAATTTTCAGATATATCCGTCAGTTTATTCACTTTTTACCAGCTGTTTGAAATTTTCCTGTCACGCGTGTTTTTAAAATGCACAAAATTAAACATTGTGTTGTGATGAATTCTCTGTTAAAACCTTTTAGCGCCAATGGAAAATGAAAACGAAATTGTAAATGTGTTAGGAGATACTACATCTTCAGAAACAACGGTAAGTGGGGCACACTCGTGTTTAAACGTGGTCGTACAACCACTGAAGGCAATTCCAGCAGTGGACGTCCAAAAAGTGCAACAAAAAATGACATTATTGAAAAAATTTCATAGGGTGTTGTGGAAGACCGCAGTTTGAGGAGTGGATGACGTTGCTGAAATCATAGGCATCTCATATGAGCGTGGACATCATACTTTAACTGAAGAACTTGGTGTGGTAAAGCGTTGTGCAAGATGGCTGCCGGATCTGGAGTTGCATCTTTTGGGCGTCCAGTGCGGGGGGGGGGGGTTATCTTAGACCATACGACTCTTACGACCACATTTACACTCAAGTGCCTACTTACAAACCGTTGGTTTTGAAGTCGCAGCATCTCCTGACACATTTAGAATTTTGTTCTGAATTTCCGTTGGCGCTAAACAATTTTTAAGAAAGAATCACACCACGATGTTTGGTTTTGTCCGTTTTTCAAAACACGCATTACACGTCAGTTTTAAACAGCTTTTGAACAATGAATAAATTGATAGAAATATTTGGAAGTTAACAGGAGTTCACATAAAATACAAATCTTGCAACACACGAAAAAATTTTAGTTTCACCGCTAACTACGGATGTAGCTCCGCGCACTTTTCAGCTGACCCTCGTAAATAATGTTACGTGTTTACACCTGGTAATTTTTAATTAAATTCTTCAACTAGTTCATATCAATATGGCCATTTTGATTTACAATATCAACTTAATAACATTCAGTTTTTACCATTTAGCAAGTATTTTGCTTCTTCAAAAATTGCAGACGAAATAGATATCTTCCTCTTCGTCTTTACTATTGCACAAAGTATGTAATTTGGACGGAGATTATAAGAATATTTATTTAGTCTCCTCAGTTCCACTATGACTTTAAATAACTAATTTATTAAGAAACTGTTAACCAATTTTAAGAATATACGAGATGCATAAGTACTATGGTTTATTTAAAGTAATGTCAGCGCTGAAATAAGGTCGTGAACTTGTCGGGCCATTAGCGTAAATTTCAATCAACAGCAGCGTAGTAGGGAGTAGCGTGGTGACATTGTACAGAGGCGTCACAGTAGTAATTAGCATATCCGTACGCAGGGAGCCCGGATTTATTTACACATTCTATGCGGCGGTGGTGGGTTAACCTTGTGCGCCGTGTTCCCGGTCGGTTTGCAAATTATTCTGTGCAAAATCCATCACCACCGCGAATTCTGCATCTCCTGTAGTCTATTGCGTGAACAATTTGTTACAATATAAAACGAATAAATATGCGCATGTGTGTGTGTGTGTGTGTGTGTTCTTGCTATAAACTTCTTTATTCACTAATTTTTTCTCAGTATTTCTACTATTGTTCTTATATTTAGTTGTAACATTATTATTTCTCTCTATGAGACGATTTCTGTTTGATGATTCAGGAACGGCAAATTAATTGTTGCACTGGTGAAAATCAGACTTTCTTTTTCTCCCTTCTTACAGTTATTTTACATTAAAAGCTTATTTAAATACACTTCTTTCTCATTAATTTACAATATTTTGTGATTCTTACATTTATTATAATTTAAAAATACAATTTACATTATATATTACAGTACATTGTATATTACATTATATTTACAATATACATTAAATACAATTTATAGTGGTCTTATACAATTTATTATAATAACCTAGTTTAAATAAAGCCTGTGACAATTTTATTATTCTGTGTTGTTTTCAATTCTATGTTTTACCAATTACTTTCAAATTTAATGAATCATAATGTACATAATTCTGAGTTTTACAATTTGCACATATAGTTTGAAAGGATTAATCTACATATTTTAAATATATTTGTTACTTATAAACATTATTATACTATTATTTTAAATAATTTTACAAATTTATAATTACAGTACACTCCAATTTGACACCTTTCAAAATGCAATACTGATGCCACTCTTGTTACTTTTGTAAAAATAAACATTCATAATTTTTACAAATTAGCTTATTTTGGCAGGGTCTATGGACTGTTGAATTTAGAGGAGTTCTATATATATTGAGAAATTTAGAGCATGTTCTATATACAAAGTGAGAAAAAATATAAATAATATGTATCATGTTTTTGTATTGTAGTGTAGTGTATAGTTTTGTGTATGTGTGTATCTGTGACTAAACAATATATGTAAGTACTATTAGTTATTCTATACAAAACAACGCCATTGTTAATACCATACAACATATATATTACAATTAACACTCATCACAATTATATTACTTTATATTTTATGTTGTATGCATGAATATGAGACAAAATAAATTTATTAATAAATATAAATTTTCACGTATGAACTTACTATTCGTTGTCACTTCCCCAAACGTTTCGAGGTGATATTCCTCTTCCTCAGTGAGAGTGATACTGAGTGTCGATTACAGAATAACCGTTATGGACTATAGGTGTGTGTGGTGGGGGTTGATGGTGGAAAGGGATTGGCGCTGAGGTTCAAATTGTGTGTTTGGATCAGTGTATCGAATAGTGTATGTGATTTATAATGTAATTGTTCATTTAATATGTTGTTAGGTTGTAGTTTGTGATACCTGTATATTTCAAATTGTTCAGCTGTGTTTAGTTTTCTACTTTTAGGTAAGTAGTGTAATATTTCCATGTTGTGTTCTATGTTTGTGTAACTGTGGTTTTCGTTATGTAAATGTGTGGCAAAAGTGGAATGTATGTAGTTTGTGGTGAGGGCTTTTAAATGTTCAGAAAATCTGGAAGAAAAAGATCTTCCCGTCTGGCCGATATAAACAGGGGTTTATAAATTAAATTGTAATGATTGTCACCAATTCTACATCGGCCAGACGGGAAGATCTTTTTCTTCCAGATTTTCTGAACATTTAAAAGCCCTCACCACAAACTACATAATTCCACTTTTTCCACACATTTACATAATGAAAACCACAGTTACACAAACATAGAACACAACATGGAAATATTACACTACTTACCTAAAAGTAGAAAACTAAACACAGCTGAACAATTTGAAATATACAGATATCACAAACTACAACCTAACAACATATTAAATGAACAATTACATTATAAATCACATACACTATTCGATACACTGATCCAAACACACAATTTGAACCTCAGCGCCAATCCCTTCCCACCATCAACCCCTACCACACACACCTATAGTCCATAACGGTTATTCTGTATTCGACATTCAGTATTACTCCCACTGAGGAAGAGGAACATCACCTCGAAACGTTTGGGGAAGTGACAACGAATAGTAAGTTCATACGTGAAAGTATATATATTAATAAATTTAATAAAGTGAACGAAGAGGATGAATCAACAAGATAATTACAAAATAAATCTCGAAACGTTGCAAAAAACCTGCATTTTTATTAGACCGAAATTCGATATCCCCTTGAAACCACCTGGTAACTGTTCAATACTTCTTGCAGGTCTTTTATATTTTAAATATGTTTTCTTTAAAACAAAGAAACATCTAAAGATTCAGAATCGTCAGGTAATAAGACAACAATATTATTTAATGAACTGTATTGCAGAATTATTTATTATTAGTATTGTTGGTACTTTCACTGTGAACTTACTTGTTGTATTTTCTCATACGTCGTTTCGGAGTGGTGTTCTCCTTCTTCAGTGAGTGTGGATACGGAATGCGCAAACTGTCGGTAATTTTATGTATAATGGTTTGTAGTTAACAGGTTGTGTGTGGGTGGAGGTGGAAGGGATTGGCTCTGGAGTTTGAATTGTTTTGGTGTTGTTTATTACTGTGTCAAACAGTGTTTTTGATTTGAATTGTAATTGGTCATTGAGTATGTTATTGCGTTTTGTTTTGTTGTGTTTGTATAGCCTATTTCAAATTGTTCTGTGGTGTTAAGTTTACGACTTTTGGGTAGGAAGTGTAAAATTTCATGGTTGTTTTTTATATTGGTGTAACTGTGTTTTTCTGTCAGGATGTGTGTGGCAAATTTGGATTGTATGTTATTATTGGTGATTGCTTTGGTGTGTTCATAAAATCTGGATGAAAAAGATCTTCCTGTCTGGTCTATGCAGAATTTTTCGCATTCGTTGCATTTTAATTTATAAACCCCTGCTTTGTTGTATATGTCAGTGTTTTTGTTTGTGCCGTTGAGGTACCTTTTGATGGTGTTCCTAGTTCTGTATGCTATTTTGAAGTTGTATTTTCTGAAAGTGTTGGCGATTCTGTGTGTGTTAGACTTGTAGTATGTGAGTGTGATGTATTTGTTTTGTTGTGTGTTGTTTTTATTTTGTGGTTTGTTGTTTTTGTTTTGGATCTGAATATGTAATTTGTTTATTAAATCCTGGTTGTATCCATTTTGTAGGGCTATGTATTTTATGGTGTTAAGTTCATCTTTATAGTCTTGTTTATTCATTGGTATTCTTGTGAGTCTTTGTTGATTGAATGATTGAAAGCTGCCTGTTTATGTTGTGTTGGATGTTTTGATGTATTGTGGATGACCATGTCAGTTGTGGTTGGTTTTCTGTAGATTTTATATGTGTGTGTATTGTTTGTTTTGGTGATGGATAGGTCTAGAAAGTTTATGCAGTTGTCTTTTTCTATTTATATGATAAATTTGAGTTTGGGGTGTATCGTGTTGATGTATTTGTGGAATTTTCCTAGTTGTCTTTTATTTACCAAACACACTATTTGACACAGTAATAAAGAACACCAAAACAATTCAAACTCCAGCGCCAATCCCCTCCACCTCTACCCACACACAACCTGTTAACTAAAAACCGTTATCCATAAAACTACCGACAGTTTGCGCATTCCGTATCCAAACTCACTGAAGAAGGAGAACACCACTCCGAAACGACGCATGAGAAAATACAACAAGTAAGTTCACAGTGAAAGTACCAACAATATTAATAATTATTTTAGTAGTGAACAAAGAAGTGAGGAACATTCAAAATGATTTATTATTTGAAAGCCTATATATATAACAAAAAATATTTCAGAACACTGTGAAAGTAATGTAGATACTATTTTTCATGAGTGAAAGCATAAATAAACAATAAACAACAATTTTTTTCATATTTTCAATTAGAGATGAGTATCGTATTAAATTTGGTATCTAAAATAAGACACTTAAAAATTTTGTCTGTATCAACATTTTATCTCCATCCCTAATGTGCTTATGCGAGAAAAAATTAAATTCAAAAATAGTTAATTTTGCTAATCCGTTATTTGCTAACGTATCAATATGAAAACTTGACAGAGTGTAAATAATACTTGACGCTACAGTTTATTAATGTCGTATGAACGATTTAACATATAATGATGTTTTCTTTTATGAAGTAGTAAAACTTTGACATATAAATTGGCCACTATTTTGCGGCTTTGTGCAAAGCTAGACCTTATAATTATCTATTCTTATCTACGACGTAGAAAGCAATTTCAACCGATTGGAACCCTTGATGTCAGTCAGATTTCGTAATTGTGCATCTGGTCTGGCATTCCTTCAGAAAGCGCTGACAAAAGCAGAGGAACAAAATTTTGCCACAATTGTTACTCTTGAAATTATTGCCTCCCGCCACACATTTTTCGGCGGATCAATCTTGAAAACAATAGCGATCTGTAGGATAAAAGTATGGACGTGCGTAGAAACGTTTTATGAAAATCGGTTAGAGCATTCAAAAATTATTGTGAGCCATAACCCAAACAGATAGACAGTCGGACAAATGCCAACGGTTAAGTTAAAACTAAGAGTGCAGGAACACACGAGGTACACAAAGAAATCAGAAACAGCGAAGCACGACTGTGAAAGTAAACATATTTATTTGAAGGAAAGAAAGTTGTAGCAAAAATTTCAAGAATATTTTTCGCGGCTGATAAACGAGGCTATAGAAATTTTAAAAAGTAAGAACAATTTTAACACCCACGTTAGCTAGAAGCTGCCGGGTGTTTGGAAACCTAGTATAAATAAGGTGACGGGATCAGCGTAATAAATAAAAATACAATATTCGTGTTGTATAAAATGGTAAAATGTTATTGTGGTTAAATGTTTCTTTTGTGTATTACCTTCTTTATAAAATAAATAATTTATTGCAAGCTGTTTTGGGTTTTCAGAAGGGGATGCTTTGTTGTAAATTGTGTGCTTCTTTCTAACATTGTTGCGGAACGTACTGTATGAATGTGGGTCAAAGCTCTATGCTGTGTCTCAGTGGAGTCACTGAGGATGCTCCATCGTAGTATTAGCGAAAAGTTTTGTTTTAAAATAAATAAAACAACCTGTTTTGAACCGAAAAAGAGTGTGGTTATAATTAACAAACACCAGAAAGTTTACAAGCGAAAAACTATACATTACGTGGGCACAACGGTACCAAAGTCACCGTTTGGTACATAGAGCAAGAAACTAGGCTGACAATTGAATCAGCAGAAATGAGTTTAAGTAAACAAATTCACTGCTCACAACTAGCTACCAGGTAATATCAAGAGGGCCTTAGTTACGGGCCTTAGTTAATTAATTGAATCTGTAAACAACTGGGTAATGGGACTGGAACGGGTAGAAATGCTGGCAGTTCTTAGCCGCGCAAAGGTTAGTCCATATTCAGTTAACTTCGATTTTTACATGGGCAGTTCGACCGACTATTTCTGTAAGCAAAGGTCCATGGGTATTCAGTAAACTTCCGTCTATACATGGGCAGTTCAGCCGACTATTTCTCTAAGCAAATGTTAGTCGGTATTCAGTAAACTTCCTTCTATACATGGGCAGTTCGAACGACTATTTCTCTAAGCAAAGGTTCGTGGGTATTCAGTAAACTTTCGTATGTACATGGGCAGTTCGGCCGACTATTTCTCTAAGCAAAGGTTCGTGGGTATTCGATTAACTTCAGTCTATACATGGGCAGTTCGACCGACTATTTCTCTAAGCAAAGGTTCGTGGGTATTCAATAAACGTCCGCCTATACATGGGCAGTTCGGCAGACTATTTCTCTAAGCAAAGGTTCGTGGGTATTCAGTAAACTTCCGTCTGTACATGGGCAGTTCGGCCGACTATTTCTCTAAGCAAAGGTTCGTGGGTATTCGATTAGCTTCAGTCTATACATGGGCAGTTCGACCGACTATTTTTTTAAGAAAAGGTTAGTTGGTATTCAGTAAACTTCCTTCTATACATGGGCAGTTCGACCGACTATTTCTCTAAGCAAAGGTTCGTGGGTATTCAGTAAACTTCCGTCCATACATGGGCAGTTCGGCCAACTATTTCTCAAAGCAAAGGTTAGTGGGTATTCAGTAAACTTCAGTCTATACATGTGCAGTTCGACCGACTATTTCTATAAGCAAAGGTTCGTGGGTATTCAGTAAACTTCCGTCTATACATGGGCATTTCGGCCTACTATTTCTCTAAGCAAAGGTTAGTGGGTATTCAGTAAACTTCCGCCTATACATGGGCAGTTCGACCGACTATTTCTCTAAGCAAAGGTTCGTGGGTATTCAGTAAACTTCCGCCTGTACATGGGCAGTTCGGCCGGCTTTCTCTACATTCATTTTCTTCTTTGACTATGATACAAATTGTACTCGGTTATTGTAAGTCAAAGATTACTATTTCAGTAAAGGTATATTAAAAAATATAAAAATTTATTATCATTCTAATTGTGATGATGACGATGATTATGATTATTATTATTATTATTATTATTATTAGTAGTAGTAGTAGTAGTGGTGGTGGTGGTGGTGGTGGTAGTAGTAGTAGTAGTAGTAGTAGTAGTAGTAGTAGTAGTAGTAGTAGTAGTAGTAGTAGTGGTGGTAGAATAGTAAAGATGAGTGTGTTCTCTCATGACGAACGGGTTACTTTGATACCAAGTTTACCAGACCTCTTGTCATAAAATTTTGCGAACTATACGACAGGAGTCCAAGATTACTGGTATCTGTAATTTCCAAACACGTTGGGTCGATGACTCTGTTTGTGGCACTTGATATTATGCCTGTGACAGAGAAATGACTGAGCTCATTCTTACATTGTTGACATTATACATCTTTTTAATTTCAATGTAGTTAAGTCTTGATATTTTTTTTTTTCATAGAATACGCTTCTCAGATTGTGGGGAAGAGAAACTGTTATTATTATTACTTTTAAATTATTATTATTTGTTGTGACGGATGATTATTATTATGCACTAAAACATTAAGTAATAATAATTATTTATAAAAAACATCGTTGTTGTCAACAAGAACGGTGAAGGAAGACTACTTTTTGAGTAGCCCTCCTAATTTCTTCAAATATTGATATCTGCGTCAACGACGATAGACATATTAATCACACCGAGGACACAAGTTTAGTCAACATGATTATAGGCTCTAAACCAAATGAAAAATAGTTTTTAAGACGTCCAATGTTAAGTCGGAAAGCCAGACTAATGAGAGGATGAAACAGTCGACAGGCTTAATGTAAAGAGAAAGATTGAAAAAGAAAAGAATAAAGATGTTTGTAATTGTTTGAAACGTTTATACATTTTTAATTTTTAGTTATAAATTTTTTAGACTGTAGTGGATTAAAATGCAATTCAGTCTGTCTTAAAGGAATTACAATTTACAGAAACTTACTTTGTAGACATTAAAAATGTATGGAATTTTAATGGAAAATATTATAAAATAATACAGGTAAATATTAAAAGTAAAGTTAAAGACGAGAACGATCTACGCCTATAATCAAGTAGGCCTCTACATGCGAGCGTTTTGTGCCTGCAATCAAATGATGTAATTTTAGGCAGGAAATTAAATTGAACACCACGAGTCTGAGCTCGGCGAGGAAATTGATTTAAAGATTTACTTGGCAAACAAACTAGCTTCAAACACAACATAAAAATAAAGCCTCCGCTCTTTAACTTTGCAATCAGAATACATCAATTTTTAAAGTATGGGTTTTCTTCTTCTTCTTCTTTTTCTGCTTGTGCTCCTTGTTGCTGTTTTTCTTCTGCTTTAGTTGCGATCTTTACTACTTTATTCTTCACTTTACAGTCGGTTGGTCCAGAAACATATCGAAAGTTTTCGGTTTTCTCTTTCTCCATTTTCCAGTAACAACACATTATACCCAAATGTTATATCTTACCTCCCTTTTTAAAATCACCATAGCTGTGACCAGGCTATCCCGTCGGACTTAGAAAGCGGCTTGCAGATGGCTGTAAGGTCATTGAAATAAATCTGCTAGGATTTCACTCTACAGATCTTCACATTGAAAACAATTGATACATTGCGACGCAATTACAGAACGTTTTCGAACAATGGCGAGTGCCGTTCTACTGCTTCTCGTCTACCTCATCGAGCCCTGAGTCTTTGAGATGAAAAACAAATACGTGACACTTATGCGTCAACAATCGAGGCTATTCCAGAACGTACCGGTCGGCGCACTGTGTTCAAGACCAGACAGTGCCACTGTTTCTAGTGGAATCGAAAGCGCCTGTAAAAGGCACTTGCTTAACGCTGTTGGAAAAAGTGGCAGAATATATTGTTATCTCAGCGGGTATAATTATAAGTATCCAGCAACGGTCAGTTCAGTTGATGTCGGGCGAATTACTGAGTGCATCACAAGAGGTTAGTAATGAAAAATTATTGTGCGGGACTCTATTAGTTGACATTATTATTACGTGTGGACAAATTTAACTAGAATTGTTGTAAGAATATAATCTTATTGAATAACATGCTGATTACAAACTGTTATTTGTGATTAATTAAAGCTGCTGATTAGTGACTTCATGGTGACTGAAATTTGTTTCCACTGTACCATATGACGGTTAGTGAGACCGTCGTAACAATATTTTTTACATTCATACGGGGTGGGAACTTCAGAATTTAATCATAGAATGCACCTGCAACATGTAAATGATTGTTAAGAGTCTACGAGTGAATTGAAAATTTTGAAAATAGTCGAATTAGTCTCTCCACTGAATAACGGATGAACAATTATTCATTTTGTTGTCATTTCTATCTCCCAGTTAAAAAAAAAATGACATTATCAAAGGAGGAGAAATATACCCCCTCACACACACACACACACACTCTCTCTCTCTCTCTCTCTCTCTCTCGCTCTCTCTCTCTCTCTTTCACAGATACGAACGCGTGTGGTTATAATAAATTATATTTTATAATTCTAAGCAAGAATTTATTTTTAAATATTTTTACAATCCTTTGACCGTTCAAACTACTGTCACCTTTAGAAATATTATGTATACAAAAAACCATTAAATAAATTTAAAAAATATTAGATATATAAATTTATTTATGTAAATTTATGTATACTACACCTAAATGTAAAAGAGGAACAGTGAAAATTACTGGAATGTAGGCCTACTGCGATTCTTAAAGCCAAAAATGTGGTAAGCTTTTAAAAAGTGTGACTTTGTCCCAGAAAAATTTCCGACATCGTAAGGGGTACACAAAATTTTATTGTCTTTAAGTTCTTGGTTCGAATTTGCTGAACCACCCACCGTATGGTCGTAACCTGGTTGAAAGTGATTTTCATCTTTTCGTTTAATTAATAGAAGACCTGCGAATGAAAACACGTTTATTCAGGCGAAGTGGCGAAAAACTGGCTGTACAAATGACTCGGAAAGTTTCTTCCAGGAATGAATTCAAAAGCTCATTAAGAGACGGGCAAGTCGTACACTAGTAGGAAAGAATTGGTTTGAAAAATAAAACACGTTTCGTTTATGTAATTGTAATAAAAAATTATTTTAAAAAATTTCTCGTTTATTTTGTTACATATTCTTGTTTTTTTTTATACACCCCAAGCCCATCCTGCCAGGGGCCTCCGATGTTCACTGAAAAATACGAGACAACGCTAGCGGGAGCCGTGGGCTTATTACTCCTTGGAACACCTTTTTCATTATTTAGTGATTGTCTTTTTTTATGGCTGTGATCGATTCTCGCAACGTAACTTCCACAACCGCCGATCAAAACAGCCCTCTTACGTGAGGCATCTTGCACTAATGACGCCTTCAACAGTTTTCTGAATCAATGCCCATTACTTCACTTTTGTCCTTTTATTGGGTGGCCATTAACATAACTTCATTGCCCATCTCTGCCTTGACACGCGCTTTATAAGTCCGAACGAATTTAGCACTTTCACTTCTATCGTTTCTATTATGTCTATTACAATTTCCTCTATTGTATCCACATTATATGTAAAATCTATCCAATTTAGTTCGTCTACAGCATTCGTCTCCAATAATCCATCCCCATAGATCTGATTGTGGATTTATTTATTTTATTTACCACCCACAATGTTGCCCCGTATAAGCCAATGCCCTCTGCTATGATTTATTTTACACCGAAATATTTTATCACTTTGGCCTTCGAAAATTTCTGTTTCCTTTCCAATTATACACCAAAATTTTATTATGTAATTTTTTGTATGCAGTAAGTATCAATTCCATTATCATGTAATTTATACAAAATTTCTATAACAATCCAATATCAAGAATAAAAATAGGAAATAATTTGTCACCAGCGTTTCAAGTGACCAAAGATTTACGCCACGCTTTTCAAAATTTATACGGCGAAAGGAATAGAGACTTGAAAAAAAAATGCGCAGTAACGTGGGAATTCCACTTGATGGTGATACAGTTTATTCATTAAACTTTTCTGATGACTCAAGATTTTGACTGACTACATGACTAGAAAATTGATACAGGAAAATCATAAATGGGAACTAAAGGTAAATGTGAATAAAACAAAATACATGCCAATAGGTGACCTTCATCAAGACTTGATATTGGAGGAAGTCATGGGGAAGATTTCATATATACAGGAATACAAGTATTTAGGTGGTGAAAATGACTGCTAGTGGGGATCAAGACAAAAAAATACAATCTACAATTAATTTGCGAAAGATGGCTGTAACTAGATTAAATGGAATCCTGTGGGATAACCAAACTACACCAGAAACTAAGACTAAAATATTTAAAACCATTGTTAGAAGTATCATGACTTACGGCGCAGAAGGTTGGATTACTTATAACACACAAGAACAAAATTAATGACAGAAAAGGTGGACTTTTAGAGACGTTCGGCAAGAGTATCCAGACGTGAAAAAATTAGAAATAAAGTGATTAATAACAGAATGAATGAATTAAATTGACTTTATACAAACAAGAAAATTACAATGGTATGGACACACGAAAGAATGGCACAGGAAAGATTGCCAAGGAGAGTTATGGAATGGCCCCCACTAGGAAGATGGAAAAGAGGAAGACCACCTATCACCTGGGTAGAAGAAACTCAGACTATATTGAGGGCACGAGAAATTGAAGAAAATCTTTGTTTAGACAAATAGCAGTGGAAGCTGATAATTAAATCACTTCAGTAGTCTTTGGTTTCGGAAAATGTTTAGACATTATATAGCTCGTAATAATAATAATAACCTTTCTGTTTACGTACACATTCTACATGCGCTCTGTCCACTATGTAGACAGACGGAAAACCTGTCTGCCATGTTTTCTAAAACACTCACACTCAGAAACCGTGGTTGAATATCAACATGTAATATAGGATAGACCACGACAGAGGACAACTTGGAGCGAGTAGAGAATAATAAATCCGCTCCGTTTTTAATTTAATTGGGCAAGACATAAAGAGTGACAGCTGACAGAATTACGTACTGTTTCGTTAGTCTGTAATTGCTGACAGCCTGCGGCAGTTTTCTGCGTAATTCCACTGACATCGACAAGAGGTTTCATGGTGTGCAGCTCAAATGATACTATTCACCCTATATATTTATGATGATCTTATAGATCGCATCTTAAAACAATGGAACTAATTTATACACCAGAAAATAATACTAATTTTTATTATCTTCTCTTTCATCTTTAGCAATACAGCTCAACTTGAGTCCTGGATTTAAAAATCTTCTCCAACATCTCCTATCCGTTACCACCTCAGCGTTAATCTGTTACCATCTCCGCTAACACTTCACGTCCATTCTTCAGAGATCTTCCAGCACAGCGTCCAATCATTTTATCCTAGGGCGACTCCCCTTTCTGCGTGTACACACCTACACCCCTCACGATTTTTTTTTGCATACGCTGGTCATCCATCCGTTATAGTGACCTGGCCATTGTGTTCTTTGAGCCATTATGAATCATACAGTCCCCTCATGCTGCAGTATCTCATCTATCTCATGGTTGTTTCGCATTCTCTATTCAATAATCATTCTGTACCATTTCTAATTCATCGTCTCCTTCACGATACCCTCCCAGTCTTAGAATTCTCGTGTCATTCGCCTGTTTTCGCCGTAGAGCACAGGTTTATGTTCCAAGAATCACTGATATAGAGGTTTCATGCCATCTTTGCCGTCACTTTAAAAATATTTTAAATAGATCAAACGAAACAACAGTATAACAAACAATATCGACATAAAGCAGGCTCTTTTCCACTGCGCTGGCCAGCCTTTCTCTTGGTTTATATAAAAGTCTCCTCCGGCACTGTCGATCAGAGAGAAACATTAATTGTCTTACAATACATAAGCTTTTCTAGGTATCTAACCAAAAATATTAGTAAGCTACCCTGCAAAACTCAACATTCTTCAACAATTTTTCAACTTTAAGAATATTTGAAAATTAGAATTTTGACATTGTTAAATTATTTAAAATAAACAATAAAGAAGAGAATCAAATAAAAAACACTAACATTCTTAACTGCTGCATTGGTATTTTAGTTAAATTCATACCCATAATGACTAAATGACAAATAACTTAGTCTTAGCTTTACTCTTTGTGTAAGTTTCCACACAAATCTACAGGCCTATATGTAATATTTTTACAAATATACATGACTGATTGTACCATATGTAATCATTTTGTAAACATACATTATAAACTCATTGAAATGTATCAAACATTTCTGAGGAATGTTGAGACACATTACATCTGTAAGATTATTAAAAATCCAAGACTGTATTTTAAATAACATTTTTCATAACTTTATCCCTTGCTTAAATTATTTTCATTTTCTTAAGGTTTGAGTTTCATTTTTGGCCAATGGTCCTTTTAAATTAATAATTTCTTCAGTTAATTTTACATTTCATTTTAGTTTAAATTCCGTTTAGTCTGACACCTGGCTGGAGTTTATAGATTTTTTTAGAAATTTGATTCATTTTTTTGAACCCTGATGTGCCTAAATTTTAAAATTTCTCAAACTGTACATTAGATTTAGATTTTTCTTAAATTTGTTTATTCTGATACACCACAAGGATTTTAGAGTTTCCAAAAAAATGATGAGTCACTTTTTAAGTCATAAAATCTTATAGTTTTTGACATTTCAAAACTAAAAAGTATATAGTACATTGGTTAAAATTCCCTTTAATTTGATACCCACATCAAGTTTTCCAATTTTGACAACATTTTGATGCACTCTTTGTTATTTCTCAGTTGGTTGAGACCAATTTACACATCGTAAAATGGAGAGTTCACATCTACATCCTTAGATTGGCTTAAAATAAAATGAAGAAAAGAAGAACAATTTATTTAATTAAATTAAGAAACAAAACTTATTTGAAACGGAGGTGTTTCTGTAAAGTAAACTTTAATTACCTTTTTATGAAAAATAATAGAACGTCTTTCGATGCGATGAGACTGCGTTTTACATTTGGGCCCAGCCAATCCAATCTATGCCTATGAATAGTCTGCTTATAATTGATCTATGCAAAAGAAGTCAAAACAGAACAAAATATTATGAAACCCTTCACAGATTGATTAATTCCAATGTTTACACAAAATAGGATCATTGAAAATGTAGGCCAATTTGTGCGTAGTGAAGCAAAGATTGTTTTGTACAAACACTTGAGTAGAAATTACATCTTTCAGGAGGCTTACACCACTCTCTGCTGGTCGATTTTGAAAGTAACAAAGAGTTTTAATGAAGCGCTGATTATTTTGTGCTTACGTATTCATTAACGAGCCGCTGATGATCAAGTTAATTAAACTTTATGCAAATACCGTATAAAAGGTTGCTCTCATCCCGTTGGACTCTCCTTTTTAAATTTTATCCTTCAATGTAAAAACTAATTGGGATAAATCATCAATACACAAGATATTTTAATCTCTTCTTTTTCGTCTTCTCAAATAACCAGTTCTTAGTATTCAATGCAATACCCAGCTAATTATTGGTTCTAGGATTTTTCATCACCTTTATAGACGATTATTTATCTTGGTCTTTTTATTCTCTGTTTCCTCAAATATTGTCTTAATTCTTTTATTCAGACCGTTATGTCTGTACCATGACAGAGTCACGACAATTCCTTCCCGAATAATTGCCCCCGGACAAACTTTATTATACTTCGGTTCCCCTTCGTCAAATAATTTTCTTTTTATACAAATTAAATACTATTCTACGTTTGCAGGGTAGTAACTGCCTTGGCTTTATTAACCTAGTGGTCAGGACATTTCTTTCTTTAGACAAGAGTTAGGCAGTATGAGCGAAGGGACATCTCAGAATATTTGCACTTATAACGCTCAACTCTAAAGCTGCTCTGAGGCAATCAGCTATATACAGACTTATAATAATATATATAAGTAACAAGTAATGTGAAAGAAAAAGAAATATATTGAAAAAGGAACAATACAACAAAAGAATTGAAAACACGGAAAGTTGAAAAATTGACAAGAATCACATTTATAATTCTAGAATCAAAGAATTTTGAAATTTTTAAAACTGTACACTATATTCAAAAATCGGTTAAAATTCTTGTTAATTTCATATTCCACGCTGAATTTGGAACGTTATCAACCTTTTACCCAACTTTTTGGGAGCCCTGGCGTCTTAAAATTTTGATGTTTCAAAAACAGGTAATGTTACATTCAGATTTTATTTAAAACTACTTGTAATTTGACACGCCACATGAATTTTTGCAAACGCTTCACCTATTTTACGGCCCTTGCAGACAAAAACTTTAAACTTTCAAAAACTAACACTATACTTAGCTTGTGGTTAAAATGCTCTTTAATTTGATACCTTACATTGGGTTTTGCGATTTTTTCGCAATTTTGACCCCCTCATTTATTTTGTCTTCAGGGCCCTTAATAACTGATAGGTTGAATACCCTAATAGTATGAACAACCATGCTAAGTTTTACTAAAATTGGTTGATGGGTTCAAAAGTTATCGTGAGACACCCAAAATAAACTTACAGACAGACAAAGTTGAACGGTCTAGTTGAAAGTGAGAACTCGCTTCGCTCGCTCAATAAAGGGATATTATTTTTAGATAAAAAGCTAAGATAAAATTCAGTACAAAGAAAACTGTCAGCTTTCTGAAATTAACTACCAGAATTCTTAACATTGTGTTTTAGTAAAACAAAGAGAGTCGAACTCAGACTTTTGTTTAACAAATTCGTTACAACTGCAAGTTGTTAACATGTCAAATTTACGGCATAAAATAGCAGGTAAATGGTTTTATTTATTTATTTGAAGAGGTGTTGGGGATTATTTACGCGCATATAAAATAGTGTCGTAACTATAATAAAGTTACAAAAGTTATTATCTCGAGAGAAGAGCACAACAAAATGAATTAAGTTGTGATTAAAGTTACTCGTCTCTGTAGCGAGGCACAGACACGAGACGTAATTAAGATCTTCTTGTTGTAGTTACAGAAGGCTGTGACTGTAGCACGACGCGGTGTCAGAGTTATGAGACCCGTCTACGGCTTTGTGAGACAGAGGTTGTCACGCACGACGTCGCTTGCAGGCATTGTTACCGCGACGCCCCATATTGTACTTACATTTTACGTTCGATGTAGTTTGTTATTAGTTACAGTTTTAGACGAGGAATAGTTGTTGCGTGTTAGTTAAACATTTGAATCGCTGCACCACGCGACTTGGTTTCGCTGCCACACATGCAATTATGCATGTCGCTCAGCAACCTGAACCGAAGAAAATATTTTTAAGACATGTTTTCAGGTGAAAAAAGGAAGTAAACTTCATATAAATAAAGTCCTGAAACTTTTTGTTTCTACGTTAGTAACCTACCTTTTTTTGTACCATATAAGTAGGGCAGAGTTGTGAAAAATGCTTAAGTAATACATAAGATAAAGAAATTACTGTGGCCAGCAGTATACTGCAGTCACCGATTATAAACACAGGCATGTTTCTTGTACTTATTTCCACGGGCTAACCCAACCTAATGAATGAAAACGTATCTTCATTTTGTAGTGGGTCCGGAAATTGAAACCGAGATCTCCATATCAGTGACGAAGCGCGTGTGAAATTTTCAAATTATCGATTTTCAGACATACCGGATTATCATAAAATTATTTATATTTGCCAGTCCCAGGTCTACTCAGCCTGTGAAAACGAGTGGACAGAACGACATCACTGGTTAGTACGGGGCCGTTGAACTCACTACCTTCCTAGAATGCCGAACCGATCACATTAGAAGCCTTTACTGTATATTCCGTTGGAGAAACATCTTAGTAGAATACAGCTATACTAGATTATATCCTTGTTATGTGTCAAAGGCTGCACGTCATGGGATAACCTCTACAATGAAGACATACGTAAAGAGATTAAAATATTAATAATTAACATCGAGTTGAAGATAGATGGACTGCTCATCTGAATAATATGCCGAAGGTAAGTTGCGCAAGTGAGTTTCGCAATACAAGCCTAATGGACAAAGTAGTATGGGAAACGGTGGCGATCTGAAGGTAATTTCTTTGGGACTGGAACAGACGATTCGCTCCTACTACCAGATAGATGAAGAAGAAGACGAAGAAGAAGAAGAAGAAGAAGAAGAAGAAGAAGAAGAAGAAGAAGAAGAAGAAGAAGAAGAAGAAGAAGAAGAAGAAGAAGAAGAAGAAGAAATATTTGACCCAACTTTTCTTTAACGTAAATGTACAACCTGAATTGAATTAAAATTTTCCAAAAATGTAGTAATTTTAGGGAGGTGTTTATTAGGGAACAGTAGGTATCACGCACGACCAGTTTACATTGCGGAAATGGTCCAATTTCCTAACCACACTATAAAATCAA
Source organism: Magicicada septendecula (assembly GCA_034769895.1). NCBI lineage: Eukaryota > Metazoa > Arthropoda > Insecta > Hemiptera > Cicadidae > Magicicada > Magicicada septendecula. Next base: position 119,234,657 of record CM068373.1, read on the forward strand.
GATGGTCGACTAATCCGACGGAAATCAGTACCAAGTGTTTACACGTTAATGGTAAATTCTCATACCCTTTTTATGTTTGTTTTTAACTAAAGTTATATTTAGCATTTGGCAGGCCTCTTCTGCTTACCAAAATGACAAGGATTAGTGGAATTTCCAATATTTACAATTTCATTTAGTATTAGTACTAAGTTGTTTTAAGTTATAATTAAAGATCTGAATCTAAATTTGCCAATGTATTTTTAGTTTTAACACGAGATAGACGAAATTTTGCTAACACTTTAAAACATTCAAAGTTACGGTTACTTACAAATTGACTGTTTTGAACTCCCTGAAAAGTTAAGTTAGGAGCTTGTTTCATTCCCTTTTTTAAATAATTCAAACAAAATTTTATATAGATAATTGGTTTATGTTCAATTCCTTATTGTCATGAAACTCAAAAACCTAGAAAACGATTCTGCATTATATTATCTAAGAAAATATAAATAAAATCTACAAATAAGTATTAAAACTATAAAAACTTCTCGGTGGAGAGCTTGAGAAGGAGAGAAACATTGATAAAAAGAGGATTCTCCGGAATAAGTACAAAATTTGTTCATATAAAGAACAGAAATTATGCTTGCAAATTGTATATCCTCTAAAGTCCTTTCAGTGGCTAAGTATCTTAAGGATGCTACAAATATCTGTTCCGCTTTAATTGATTTCAGTATGATATATTTTCTATACGGGGACGAACTTTCTCTAGTAGATGGTAAACTGTCTTATCATCGATTCTTAAATAGTTTAGGATTTCCATCGTACTCCCGATTACACTTGAGTTACTGTCTTTAGCTCACCAAACGGATTTATGTCTGAAAATTTTATTTTCTGTTGTAGCATTTTGTTCATATATATTTTACAAGAGCCGTTTCTTCAGTTTGTCTTTATATTATTATCACTTTATTGTTCTAATAACTATATGAGTGATAAAGCTTCATTTTGCTCCAGTGTCACTTTCTAGCATACAATTTAACTATTCACTTATTAACAAGAACACAAATAGACCTCAAACCGTGCACATTGTTATCCCATCTGACACGCCACGAGACTGACTGCAGTTCACGTGCGTGGGCCTCTTCGCGTACCATGGGATGCTCGAAGATGTAAAATTTGTCGAGGCAAATCACGAAACCACAAATTTGAAATTCGAGCGTACTCGTATAATGCTAGCATTATACTAATTTTAATACAGGGGATATTCAGAAAGACGTTAATTTTACGATCGAGACGTGTTCTCCGTTTTAACCGGACCGTTGGCTGTCTATCTGTCTGTTTTGAATGTGTCTCACGACAACTCTTAAATGCGTCAACCGGTTTTATTAACACTTAAAAAGAAGGATGTATGTCCACACCATTATTGGACAGATGATCCACCCAAGAATATTTGCGCGAGAAACAAAAATGTAAGGTTCAAAAAAGTGATAAAATTACAAAAAATCCATCTTGGAGTAAGAAATTAAACAAATATAAACCTATACCAGAATGTAGTATTTATTTTTACAAACTTTAAAAATTCAGGGCATTAGGTTTAAAAAAACATTGTTTTTTAATCCTTGCCGGGTAATAGACTAACGGGAATTTTAAACAAATTTCTATGTAGTGTTCAGTATAATTATTTTTACTTTAGAAGCACCACGGGATAAAATTGGAAGTCAAATTTTTATAGAATTATAAACTTCTACAGAGGGCATCGTTTTGTAAGGAATTTTATTTAAAATGCAAACTCGACTTCGACATTGATAAAATTAATATCTTTGAAAGCTTTTGCAACTTTCGTGCCGCCTGTAGATCAAGTAATGCAGAACAAAATTCAATATGAAAATAAATGAACAAAAACCCAAAGCCCTAGTCTGTAGTCGGAAGGAAGAAAATCCAGTCAGAATAACTCTTGGAAATAATGTTCCCCAGGCAGTTAAAGAATATAACTATCTAGGAAGTAAAATCACAAGTGATGGACGTAGCAGTAAGGAAATTATAAGCAGAATTAACCAGGCTAAAATTTTTTTCAGCAAACAGAAAACCTCTTCACTTCAAACAAAATCAGCCTAAAAATAACGAAGAATCTAGTAGACATACGTGTGAAGTGTTGCCCTATATGGGAGTGAATCTTGGACAATTGGAGAAAGTGACAAGAAAAGTGTCCAAGCATTTGAAACCTGGTGCTACAGAAGATAACGAATATAATCTGGAGGGAGAAGATAACGCATGAATAAGTCTTTAGAAGAGCTCAGGAAGAGAAAACCTTTCTACGAAATTTAAAAGGCAGAAGAGCTAAGTGTATAGGTCATATACTACGACAAAATGGGTTGGTTAAGAGAACAATAGAAGGAACAATTGAAGGGAAGAATCACAGAGACGACCCCGTTTAGACTACATGAAACAGCTTATGGTCGATATGAACTGCAGATCATATTGTAAGTTGAAAAGAAAAGCAGAGAAGCGTGAAGAATGGCTAGTTGCTGCCAACCAGCCTATGGGCTGCTAACCTAGAAGGAGTGCCGCCTTTATGTATTGTAACCTACATTTGCAAAAAAAGTTTTACGTATTGTTGTCAGTTATGATAAAAGTATTTTTCCGTATTTGGGGAGCGTAAATTGTTGTGTAGTCGATCGCGATTATCATGTACTAGCGCGCCGTATCGAATGTTTCCGGCAGCATGTGCCGTGTGCACGCCTCATCGATCACGTAGTACACGGCGAACGAACACCACGTAGTGACTCTCATGGCCAGCATACAAGCAATATCCGAGAAACCAGGAGCCCACGTTTACTACCCCCCCCCCCGACCACCAATAATTGATTCTGTTGTGCAGATAATTCCTGAAAATCCATCGATGCTTTTTTCCTAAAGGGACGTGCCGCCCCTTCGTATTCTCTTCAATGCTGGGCTATATGGAATGAAGTGAGTTGTACTTCTGTATTCGATATTTAAAGGCAATTTGCCACTTGTGTCAGTCTAGCCAGAAAAAAATACTAGTAGGCTCCCTCACTGCTGAACTCGTTTACTTCTTTAAACTAAGTACATTTATTATTACATAAAATTCATAGGTAAAATTATTGTAAATTATGGGAAAACATAATTACAGGAATCCAATTTCTTAGATTTCTCTAGTAATATAACAATTTTAATGTAGAAAATAACAATTTGGCCCAGAACATAGGGTAAACACAACTAAAGTTAGAAAATATTCGGAATTACGTTACAACTCTTTTAGTCTGACACCCTGCTGGATTTTTAAACTTTTTTCAAGTTTTTTTGTACCGTGGATTTAAAAATCCTCCTTAACTTTATAGCCCGCATAAATGTTTACGATTTTTTCGCACCTTTACCCACTTTATAGGATCTCACGTGCAAAAATTTAGAAATATTTAAAAATAAACATTATTTCAGATTGTGGTTTGAATTTCCTTCAATTTTATACCACACAGAGGCTTTTGCGGTTTTATCAACTTTGACCCCCACAGTTTTTGTTGCCATCACCCTTCCCACCAGTTTTTGGAGTGATTAATCTCAAAAACCAATAGGGTTCTGTAGGGTAAAAGTTTAAACACGTATAACAGGTTTTAAAAAATCGGTTGATGCTGCGAACAGCAGGAAAGATAGATAGACAAATGCCAAACGGTCCAGTCGACATTCAGCACTTCTTTAGTTTTTGAAACGTAAATTTAAAAAAAAAATAACATTACGCAAAGTTAAATACAAAATAACTAAAAATTCACGTCTTTGTTAGGTAACCTAAAACTTCCACAGTACTATGTATAACTTATAGATATGATGGAGTCACACACACTTAAAAGCTAGGATTACATTATTTGTAGCCAAGCATTATGGTAATGATTTTAAATAAAACAAATCATCAAAATTGTTTGAAATTTTAGTGTTTATCACATGATTGTTTACTGCTTACTTGTTTGGTAAAAACAAAGAAATCATACGTTTTGCACTTTTTTAATAATTGTAAATTTATCTCATCACCATCAGCGTTAGCTGAGCAGCAAAGATTAAACCATTTGTTCCGGTCCCAAGGAAGATAGACTTGAGCTGGGTATTCCTACGTTTCTTCGGGCATCCCACACCTCTCAGTCCTTTCGGCTCATAATCAATAGTTGCTTGGGGATGTGGCAGTCATCCATTCGGTTAAGATGTTCCTACCGATACTGGGCGATTCTATCAAGTGCACTCGTAACATTCAGCTCCTGCCGTAAATCAACATTTCGAAGGAGATCTTGAAGAGTGTATAGAGTACTACTACGTGACTGAGGAACCCCATTTCGGTCGCTTAAATACAACTATGTAAAATTATCTCCTATTGAAATTTAAGAAAACATAAATACATGTCTAAGGCTTTCACGGCCAGGGTCATAATCATTGGAATTAAGATCCGGGCCGTGGTCTATTATAACTGTCACTCTGACGGGTGTTGTTACCAAACGTTTCGGCCTCACCTCTAGACGTTATCTTCAGTGAAAAACGGTGTTAAATACAACTGACACGGTGTTCGACACAGTTACCTATTGTAACCGGATCTTAATTTCAATAATTATTGAATACATTTACTTTATAATTGGGTATATATTTGTTTAATTTAATCTGCAAAGACTCTGGATTGCAAATATCCACAATTAAAACCAAGGTGATGGCTTTTTGTGGAATTAATGCCGTACGGGCAAAAATTGCTATAGACGGTACTGTCCTGGAACAAGTTAGCAGTTTTGAATACCTGGCCTACAGTGTGTCTTATAATGCAAGCAACGACGTGGTGCATAAGTTGCATAAGTTCAACCTTATGTGCGGGACGATCAGACGAACCCTTAAGTCAGCAACCAAAGGAGCACGTCTAAAATTCTACATGGTGATGGGTCATCCCACACTTCTTTATGAGTCTGAAAATTTAACTTTAACGAAAAGGCCAGGCCAGTCGCATCGAAGCGGCTGAAATGAGATTTCTCAGGCACGTGGCAGGATATACTCTCCATGATCATAGAAGAAACACAGGTATACGGCAGAAACTGAATATTATGACTACACTCGACAGGATCGCCCAGTATCAGCTGGATTGGTGGAACATCTTTGCCGAATGGATGATTGCCACATCCCCAAACAACTATGAAACTATAACCCGAGGGGTCGGAGAGGTGTGGGAGGTCCGAGGAAGCGTTGGAGTGGCCAGCTATAATATTTGCCTATTTGAGACCGGAACAAACCATTCTTGGTTTAAACCCTGAGGATGAGGATGATGATTTACTTTATAATAGTGAGCAAGTTCTGCACCTCAAGAAAGATAAAAGTATTAATAATAAAACTAATTACATCCACGGGCTGACGTAATGTTTCAAAGAAGGTTGACATGAAAGATAACTAATTACGATAAATTTAATAATAACTAAAGTAGGCCTGTACTTTGCAAGTGAATTTTAAATTTTAGAACAACAATATATTTATTAGTATACGTGCTCAGCATCTTTGTCTGTTGGCCTGTTGTGGTACAGGGAAACAGAATTTTTAAAAACAACATAAAGTAATTTTTTTTGGCAACTCACATAAACAGAAAGTTTATCATTTTTATAAGAATGCTTTAGACGTTTGAACGAGTCGTAAGATAAATAGTAACCAGGTAACCACAACCACAATTTGTACCATAAACGATAAAGAAACATAGGCCTACCCCCCGTCCGCAAACAAAGGCTTTCACAATTTCACTTCGGTGGTGAATTTAATATCGCCTTTGTTAAAAATGGAAACAACTGGCGCAGCAGCCTCGGAGAAATACCTCGTATCGTGTTAAACAAAAGCGAAAAGTCTCGCGTGTCTCACTCACGATACTACAAAGAGTTTCTGATATACCAAACGTACGTACGAAAACACGTAACATGAAACGGCAAAAAAGAAATGAGTTTACTTTTTGTGTAATTGACCGTACTGTTATGACGGTCCCATATCGTATTCTTTAAACAGTGGAATCTTTTAATCTTTTAACTGAAAATAAAGAAAAGGAAATGACAACAAATTAAAAATATGTGTATATAAAAACGTAATCACTTAAACCAGTGGTGGAAAAAGGAATATCTTTCAACAAAGCCACATAGAGTAAGACAAAGGAATTTTACAACACTTCTTACTCAATGTTTCGGTGCAATATATTGCAATAGATGAAATTTGCATTTAAAGTACTAATTTAACTCTTAGCGTATGATAGCATGCTGCAATGAATATTTATTTGAGTAAAGACTGCATATTTAGACATTGTATAATATACAATAATATACATGTCAAAATTGTTAGTTTAAGTTAAAAAAAAAAAACTAAATAGTGTTGTAAAGTAGTGTGAACATGCATAGGCATAGCGAGTGCGCGTGTGCGGGTGTGTTTATCTATGTAATAATAATATTAATAATAATAATATTTATTACCAATTTTCCTTTACATATAATAAAAATTATACAATAAAGGACCTATAGGGGGCATAAATGCCCGTACATAGGTTGGTCCTTAGAATTAATATTTATATACTTAATACTAATTGTGAGTTTTACCTCACCAATCATAGTAAATATTAAAAATAAATTATTTTTCAATTTTAACAAAATTTTAGTTTGTACTATAACACAATTCAATAAATAAATGAAAAAAAAAGAGAAAAAAAGGTCCATATCATAATAGACTGTTTTTTTGATTATTCAATAACAATGTTCCTAACTTTTTCTTTGATTTTTTTTAAGCACTTTTATATTTACACTTAGATTTTTCAGTTCATTAGGTAATTCATTAAAATATTTTATGGCATAATACACATAGCTTCTTTGGCCAATACTTAATAGGTGTCGCGGCAATATAATATTTTTATACCGTGTGTTGATTCGATTTTGTAAAAACTCACTTTTTAGATCATTGTATTGGTAAACTATAGAATTCACTACAAACACCTGTTTAATATTTAATGGTTTATTCGAATCTTGTTCATTGACTCCTATAATTTTAAGAATACACTTTTGCAGCCGATCCAATGCGTCTAGAGATGATTTATATAGACCCCCCCAGCCTATGATAGCATACCCTGCCACACTATGGAATAGTCCATAGTATATTTTTATTAGTTGCTTTTTTGATAAAATTTGTTTAAGTCTGTAAAAAACGTAGACTAAGTATTTGTTTTTTTTTACAATGTTAGCCACATGTACATCCCACTTCATGTTAAAGTCATATGTTATTCCTAGATATTTACTAGATTTAACTCTTTTCAATTTTTGACCATTTATCTTAATTTCAAAATCATGCGGAACAGAGTCTCTATAATTTCCAAAGGTGATAAAAACAGACTTGCTTATGTTGAGTACTAGATTACTGTGATATAGCCAAGAGTATATAATATCTAATTTAGTTGACATATCTGTAGCAAGTTCAGGCCATGTCTTTGCTTTCATTGGTACTGCTGTATCATCAGCATATGCTATTAATACATCTTGTAACACTAGTAAGTCATTGATATATAAAATAAACAACAAAGTTCCTAATATAGAGCCCTGGGGCACTCCAACATATGTTTTAATAGGCTGACTTCTAGTCCCATTCACCTTTACAACTTGTATCCTGTCATGTAAATAACTGGCTATCAGGGATAAGCTTACACCTCTTATTCCCATATTCTGTAATTTGGATATAAGTATGCCATGATCGACAGTGTCAAAAGCTTTGGAGTAGTCCAAAAAAGTTACAACAGTTGGTATGCTAATACTTAGATTTTCATAAATAAATTTGCTAAGTAGGGCTATAGCATCATCTGTACCTTTCTTCTTGAGAAAGCCAAATTGTTTAGCACATAACAGGTTATGGTTCTTTACAAATTTAAATAATCTGGTAAAAATAATTTTTTCAAAAATCTTAGCTAGATTTGATATCAGTGCGATCGGTCGATAATTGTTAACCAAACTTTTTACACCTTCCTTATATATAGGACAAATTACAGCTTTCTTAAATTGATATGGACATGTACCTTGTATCATAGCAGTATTAATAATGTGAGTCAAAGCAGGAGTTATGAACGGAGCAGCTAGCTTAACTGTATAGGCATGAATTTCATCACACCCACCAGGTTTATTTTTGAGTTCACGAATAGTTTGGTAAACTTCTGACTCATTTGTTGGTGTTAGAAACATAGTATGCTGATTAATTGATATATCTGGTATTTCATGCTGCAGAATAGGAGGAGTCGCACTTTCATTCAGCCTAGATACTATTGTGCTGAAAAATTCATTAAAATAATTAGCCTTTGTCCAGTCATTGCTGTTAAGTTTATTATTAATCAAAATATCATTTATTTGTCTATTTTTTGAATTACGATCCAATTTTAGATGAACATATCTCCACATTTTTTTAGAATCAGCGTTTTGTAGTTGTTTTTCTTCATGCCTATTTTTAGCAGTCCTAAGTAATGATTTAAGTCGTTTTTCGTAATTTAAGTACAGCTCTTTTTTTAGCAAGTCGTCTTGACTATTCTTCCAGGCTTTATATAATTTGTTTTTGTTATTAACTGAATTAATGAGAGCAGGGGTAATCCAGGTCTTTCTTGGTTTTTGAATTTTTGGCCTAGTTTTGTGTGAAAGTTCATTCATAGTTTGAATCTTGTTTATTAACAATTCTAATGCTTCATTGTTATTTGGTGTATTACAGACTTGTTGCCATTGTTCTGAAGCACACAGCTCCAAAAATCTTTTTTTGTTTATTTCAAAAGATACTGTAAGTTTGCATTTTATGTTGTTTCCATGTAGTGATATTAAAACGGGGTAGTGGTCTGTGATTGAGTCAATTAATTTACCAGATTTTGCTGTGTATATTCCTTTCATGAAAATATGGTCACTGCAAGTTCCATCTTTATAATTCTTTATAGGATGAGTACAAGTATTTATCATCGATTCATAACCATTTTGCAGTAATTGGTAGAAATAATCCTCAGTTTTTTCATTAAACTCAATGAGATCTAAGTTAACATCACCCAAAATCATGTGGTTTGCAACAGTTTTGTTACTTAAGATAAATTTTTCATGATCTTTAATGAATTTGTCAATCTGATAATCATGACAACGATATAGTCCAGAAATTTTGAAAATACTTTTATTTGTTAATTCTATGAGCACACTAGTGATTTTTAAATCATTAAATTGTTCATTAATGGTTTGATACTGTAGGTTACTTTTTACATAAATAATCACTCCATCTGCTTTATTTATTCTGCTGTTATTTTTAAAATGTGTATAACCTGTTATATTTATAAGCTTAATATTATCCATGAGCCAAGCTTCAGTGCATATTATCACATCTGGTTTATGTTTAAAAGTACTTAACATAGTTTCAAGTTTTAAAATATTTTTCTGTATACTTCTGATGTTGACATGTAGGGTCAGAAGCTCAGAGTCACAAAAAATGGGGTTGCGATTTATCTCTTCTGTATTATTAAAAATTAATTCATCATTAAGGTTATATTCTTGTATTTCCATAAAAAATTTATTTATAGGTTAGTTTTGATTTTTCCTTTTAAATACAAAATTTTATCTAATCAACTAGTTGTAGGCCTAACGTAATTAAATGGAGGTTCTGGTTTCCAGGGGTAGTTTGTATCACAAATATACTGCTCCCATCTTACTTTATAACTTTCACAGTTTTGAATATCATTTGCAGAAGGATCTATGGATCTTTTTTTAGTTAAGTATTTGTTAGCATTAATACAATTAATACATTTTTTTATATCAGAGGTACATACTGTAGCATCATGGTTACCTGAACATTTGTAGCATGATTGTTGTCTTTTAAAATTGTCTTTGCACTTTCTCAATGAATGGTTATACCCACAACAGTTTTTACAACATTTGATATTAAAATTGTCATACACTCTGCAGTTTTCATATCCAATAAAAACAGATTTATTCTTCATTATCTTGGCATATGCATCAGAGGTTACTTCTGCTAGCGCAGCATAATTATTGTTTCTCTGTTTGTATTTGTGTACAATGTTTACACTATTTGATGGTAATTCATTTCTATGTATGATATCATTCTCGAGTTCTACTTTATCGACATCTTCTGATATGTTTGTTATTTTTATTTGCGGATTTTTTTTAACACATGCTTCAGCTGTCAATATTTCACTGTTTTCACTGTTTATAACCTTTAGTATTTTTTCAGAATCTTGCTCATTTATACACTTTAGAAAAACTGTACCATTATTGACTTTGTTAATTTTTAGAACTTTGGCATTAGTTTTGGTTGAAATTTGCACTTTGATAATATTTAGGGCATCGCCTTTGAAATTTTCCTTTGGCTTTATTGTCAAACGAGCACATTCTTGCTTTTTAGGTAAATTTAGCACAGCATCAGCATACGAATTTTTAATGTCTACATAATTTTTTTCAACATTTACAGCAGATGATCTTAAGAAACTGTTATTTTCACGCAACTCATGGTTATGTTCACGTAGCTCATTATTTTGTTTCACTAATTCACTATTAATTTTTTTTTCATAGTTTAATTCTCTTATATAGTCCTGACAATCCTCACATTCAAAATTTTGTTCACACTTACGGTTTTTATTTTTTTCACTGGCAATTGATACGATAGATACAGCATCATCCTCACCTTTATCATCTGTATCCATATTATCACTTACACCATCTTGAGTCACACTTAAACCATTTTTAATATTTTCTAGATGTTTTTGAATAATTAACAATTTTTTTTTGACATTACTATGTTCAATATCAGTATCCTGGTCACATGGTTGAATGTCAACAAAAGATAGGTTAAGATGTACAGGGCACACGATTATGTGTCTAGAGATAAAGAATCCTTTTCCTTCGTTCACTTCTCTTGTAAAATCAGACTTGCAGAAAACACTACCACATATTAAACAAGTAACAAGTCCAACTTTTCTATTTGGATGGCAAATATGATTAATATGATCGGGTGGTATATCGCGCGCATCTTTACTTGTCCACGCCATTATTAACATAATAATGGTGTGTTTATCTACGTTACGGAATAATAATAAAAAACAGATACAATTTAATAAGTTTGGTGAAAATAAAATGTCTGACAAGACTTACACCAGAATATGCATAAAATAAAGACTTATCTAGTGGTAATATTTATTAATAAATTAAAGAAATAAATATGTGAGATTTTTGTAAAGAAAATTTTGTGACTCCAAAGAAAAGTAATATAGTTACGCAGGTTATATTTGCAAGTTCAGCTATGTCCGTAGACAGACTTTTGCAGGAAGAAAGTTATCTTACTGAAGCCGTAAGGGTGAGAGAATATTTCGGCCAATAAAATTAGCTAAAACTTAAGTTGAATTTGTCTTTCCTAAGATATACTTCAGTCTTCCTCTGAACTCAAAAACGCGTGGTAGATGCTACTTGTTTAGACGATAGGTCTCCAAAAAGCGACGAGCGCAAGTCAGAAGGTTTTGCGAGTCACTTCGAGTGTTATTATAGTAGAGTACAAGACTGTCCGCATAGGTATTAAAAATCAAGTTTGCTGGAGTAGTGTGTAGTTTTATACACAGTGTAAGTTACTATTGAATATTAATTCACTACAGTTTGTAGAAGTACCCAACCCGAGAACGACCCTGAACGCCGGAGAGCAGGAGGAGATCCCGACGGTATCCTGAACATCTATCCAGAAGGAACACGGTAGCGCTTATCAGGGCAACATCGACATCGCACCGTCCATCGTAAAAGGGAAATGACATTATTTATATAAACTCTATTAAAAACAGTCATAAACTTAGAGACAAAAAGAGCTTGTATAAAATGAAATTTTATTTAATTAGAATATAATGTAGAACATTATTTTAAGTTTGTAAAGAATATATCAACAAAATCAGTTAATTAATTTTATTTGTTAAGATAAACTGTTAATTAATTTTATTTATTATCAGAAATAATAGTAAAGTATTAATGTAATCTTACGAACTAAACTAGTAGCAAAAAAAAAAAATTTTTTTAATAAAACCGAAGCATTCCAGTATCTGAGTACCGATATTCTATACACTCTTTGTACATCGCAATATATATTTTTTAATTCAGCCAATGATAACATTTTCTGTTGTGTACATTTAATTTCAGCTGTTGTTCAATAGAACGTTAGAAAAATATTGGTATATATTATAACAACATGTAGGCCTGTATAGGTTTTAAGGACTTCCCTTGCTGGTATTACTTATAATATTGGCGTGCGAAGCAAAGCGATCACGTAAAGAATTATGTTTTACTGTAGTCAAGGTGGTTCTTTACTGTTCTCTGTGTAGTGATATTAAAACAAATGCGTTGCTAGCTTTTGAGAGGTCAAAGTGCTGATGCCCATAATAGAAATAAAACGGTCGTTAACCGCACTCTTCGTTAAAGTCGACCCTCTGAAAGCAATAGAAATATAGGGATAGATCATCTTGAAATTACCAAGTAAAACTTTTTAACGACATTCATTTCCAACGATATTCGAAATTTGTCGCGTTTTACAACCAATAGAATGTATGCAGTCTAATTATTAAGAAAAAAGTTTATGAACGAAACGATTGTTATTAGTCCCTGGGGAAGTGGTTAAGTTTCCGAAGACTCTGCACGGGATATGAAAATGTAGAAGCGGTAAAACTTACTTTACACTTTCCTCTCTGTTACGTTTGCGTATTCGGAGATTTTCGACCGAGTCGTTGTCGACGTAAAGGCTACCGCACACGAGATCTGATCGGAACAGATTTGGAACAGAAACGAATTCTCTCCTCACACTGCGTCGGGCTGCGGTCGTAATTTATGTGAACTGCAAGCACAGAGAATTGCGTCACACTGTCGATACCAGTAACATAAACATAAGGTTACCTGTCTTCGTTGTTGTCAGTACAAAATTAGTTTCCAAGTTATGAATTATTAAAAAATGATTTTTACATTAAGCACCACACAATATATGTTAGCCAAGTCTAGTGTTTTGAAACTAGAATGGTAGATACATAAATTATATTGTTAAATAATTTGCTACGATAAACTCAATAAAAGTTAATATTAGCTGTTAAAATTGGCAGATACTACTGTCAGTATTGTAATTAATGTTTTCTGTGTGTGTGTGTGGGCGCGCGCGTGTGTATGATCGCGTGTGCATGTGTGTATGATCACGCTCGTGGAGTGACAGAATCTTTAGAGTTTACCAGAATCTTCTTTTTTTTAAGTTTAACACGCATTGGTTTATCAATCATTAAAAACGAGCTAAAGCTTGTTTTACTAAACCACTAAGGATTTAGATTTTTTTTTTGAAGTAGAAGTAGGCCCTATCGTTAATTTTACAAGAAAGATTATGAATAAAATTAGTAAAAATTGATGGCACTAAACTATTAGCAATTTATGAATTTCATAGTATATTCTTTTGCTTTTTCGTGATTATTTTATTTATAATTTCTGTGTTGTATCTATTGTTTAGTGAAGGTTTTTAAAATGTTCGAGCTATTTATGAGGCAACTATGATAAAAATAAAAGTATATATGCAGCCAGCATGACTGAATCACTTTCTTAAAGATTTCAATTTACGTTTTTGGAGCTTTTCTTCCAGACTTTACCATTCACAACAGTATCGTTATAATAAGGATTGACAAATTTCGTCTGTAATTAGGTGTTGCCGCACTTTTCTTAACCTATTTTGAAAACGTACAGAAACACAAGAAATCAAATCAGTATGGAAATAGAAATGACTTGTGTATAGCTGTAGGCCTATAAACAGGTCAATGGAAACTCGCTGTGCATAGCTTCGTAATCAGCAACTCAAAAGGATACCGGAGATCGTCCAAAGCTGAGCATATACCGTCAACGTCTCACCATTTAGCTAGAGGTCTATTGTTCTGAACGCTGACCAGGCTCCTCACGATGTTATGGTCAGTACCTATGGGTTATAGACGTGCAGTTTTAACCTTCCGCGGGTTGCGGAAATATAGACTATCTATACAAATTGTTTCTATATGTATGTGTACTGAACATGATGCGCGACGTGTGATAAGTTTCTATTTATGATCAATCTAAATAACGACTTATTGCAATAAAGCACATATAATAAAAGAAAATATAACAGAAAAAATGAGAAAAAGAAGACTATTATTTTTTGGACATTTATATAAATAGACGACGATAGGGTAACAAAGCAGATCTTTAAATATCTGTGGGGGAAGAAGTCAACATCAAGTTGGATTAAAGAAGTCCAAAAGGATTTAGAAAAATATAATATACACGCAGAAGAAGCAATTGAAAGAGAAGATTTTTGGGCCAAAGTGTGAAAAATTGAAGGAGTTCAGGCTAGGAGAGAGAAAAACGCAGGTTCAAAATGGACTGAAGACAGAAAGAAGAGACACAGTGAACAGAAGAAAGAATATTGGAGAAAAAGAAAAGAACAAAGAATAAAGAATTTAAATTACAGGTGGTACTTTGATGGCCGATACAAAAAAAAGTACATATAATATGCACTACTATGTCATCACCTTGTTTAATTATCGGCTCACTCTTATTTGAATGTTAATTGTTTGTAGCAAAGTCTCTCTCTCTCTCTCTCTCTCTCTCTCTCTCTCTCTCTCTCTCTCTCTCTCTCTTACTCTAAATACATACAACCAACCTTTAACACGTTGAATCAATTCACTCGCCATTCGACACAAAAGTTCTCACTTCTGACTTGTGTACCATGACACCCCTATTTTTATCTTTACCATATCTTCATAACATCTTATTTAGTTTTTTCTAAAGTTGCTTAAAATTTGTGTACATTATATTTCCACCTACATGCGTTACTGCGAATGTTATTATTATTAATTCTGGGTCAAAACGTCCTACGACGTTGTCCGATGCCCAGCCTCCTGTCTGTCGTTGAAGTTTTCGTCGTTTTGTCATCTATGGCTCGCAGATCTTCTTATGCCCTCTATCCACATTTTCTTGGGTCTTTCTTTCTTTCTTCCTCTCTAGGGATCCATCTCATTGTTTTTTTTGTAGCCGGTCTTGTCCCATTCTTTGTACGTGTCCGTACCAGATTAGTTGGTTTTCTTCAGTGCAGTCGACGATTGTCTTTTATATGCCCATTTCTTCTTTGATCCTTTCATTTCGTATTCGCACTAGCCTTGAAGTTCTAGCAGCTCATCTCAAAGCAACCATTTCTTCAGCTTCTAACTTTCTTTTTGCCTGTTCTTTTATTCTCCATGTTTTGGATCCGTACATCAACGTGCTTTTACT
Organism: Magicicada septendecula; assembly: GCA_034769895.1. Lineage (NCBI taxonomy): Eukaryota > Metazoa > Arthropoda > Insecta > Hemiptera > Cicadidae > Magicicada > Magicicada septendecula. The sequence continues at coordinate 119,249,932 of CM068373.1, forward strand.
TCCATATTCCTTAAGGAATGGAAGTATGGTGATGGCAAAAAAAATCGTGTTCGAGATTATTGCAGATTCTGATACTACTACACTCAAAACATGAAAAAAAGTCGTTTTCCGAAAAGTGTCTGTGTGTCTGTCTGTCTGTCTGTGTGTCTGTCTGTCTATAGTTTTTTTCTATGGCAAACGATAACTGCCGCAAATTCAAACAGAATCAAATAATTTTTTGCATACAGCTCGGTTTTGCAGAGTTCTCGCGACCTATTGTTTTTGGTGAAGATCGGTTGAGGGAAAGGGGTAGTTTACCAGCAACGGTTTTTTTTTAGCAAGGGTAATTTTGTTTGTTTGGCAAACGATAACAGCCGCAAATTCAAACAGAATCAAATAATGTTTCGCATACAGCCCTGAATTGTAGAGTTCTCAAGACCTATTGTTTTTGGTGAAGATCGGTTAAGGGAAAGGGGTAGTTTACCTGTAACGTTTTATGTTTTAACAAGGGTATTTCCTATGGCAAACGATAACAGCCGCAAATTCAAACAGAATGAAAAGATTATTTGCATACAGCCCTAAATTGTAGAGTTCTCAATACCTTTTGTTTTTGGTGAAGATCGGTTAAGGGAAAGGGGTAGTTTACCTACAACGTTTTTTTAACAAGGGTATTTTCTATGGCAAACGATAACAGCCGCAAATTCAAACAGAATCAAATAATTTTCTGCATACAGCCCTGATTTGTAGAGTACTCAAGACCTATTGTTTTTGGTGAAGATCGGTTGAGGGGAAGGGGTAGTTTACCAGCAACGTTTTTTATCATGCGTATTTTCTATGGCAAACGACAACTGCCGCAAATTCAAACAGAATCAAATAATTTTTTGCATACAGCCCTGATTTGTAGAGTACTCGCGACCTATTGTTTTTGGTGAAGATCGGTTGAGGGGAAGGGGTAGTTTACCTGCAAAGGTTTTTTTTATCAAGGGAAATTTTTTTTTTGGCAAACGATAACAGCCGCAAATTCAAACAGAATCAAATAATGTTTCGCATACAGCCCTGAATTGTAGATTTCTCAAGACCTATTGTTTTTGGTGAAGATCGGTTGAGGGAAAGGGGTAGTTTACCTGCAACGTTTTTTTAACAAGGGTATTTTCTATGGCAAACGATAACAACCGCAAATTCAAACAGAATCAAATAATGTTTTGCATACAGTCCTGATTTGCAGAGTACTCGCGACCTATTGTTTTTGGTGAAGATCGGTTGAGGGAAAGGGGTAGTTTACCTGCAAAGGTTTTTTTTATCAAGGGAAATTTTTTTTTTGGCAAACGATAACAGCCGCAAATTCAAACAGAATCAAATAATGTTTCGCATACAGCCCTGAATTGTAGATTTCTCAAGACCTATTGTTTTTGGTGAAGATCGGTTGAGGGAAAGGGGTAGTTTACCTGCAACGTTTTTTTAACAAGGGTATTTTCTATGGCAAACGATAACAACCGCAAATTCAAACAGAATCAAATAATGTTTTGCATACAGTCCTGATTTGTAGAGTACTCAAGACCTATTGTTTTTGGTGAAGATCGGTTAAGGAGAAGGGGTAGTTTACCTGCAACGTTTTTTTATCAAGCGTATTTTCTATGGCAAACGATAACAGCCGCAAATTCAAACAGAATCAAATAATTTTTTGCATACGTCCCTGAATTGTAGAGGTCTCAATGACTTTCGATTTTGGTGAAGATCGGTTAAGGGGAAGGGGTAGTTTACCTGCAACCTTATACGTTTTAACAAGAGTAAAGTACTTGAAAATTTATTTAAACTTTTTGAAACAATGGTAATTGTTAAAAATAAAATAATTTTGTTGCCAGGCAATAAAATTATAATTTTTTCATTTTAATGTAATATAATATTTTTCATTTAATACAGCAATAAAAAGGCAGGTAAGACACAGCCTGGCTGTTTGGCTGAAAATGATTTTAAATATAAATCTTAGAATATGGAAGTCATGTATGGTTCTCCATACCGATATTTAAAAGTTGTGAACCTACGTGAACTGGGAATGTAAAAGCTGCAATTCCAAAAGCTGTTTCTGGCCATTATTATAGAAGATGTTGACAAAAATACTGATACGACAGTCACACCGATCGTCGTCTTGTTCTAGAGATGACATCGAAACATCAGCATTAGCATCAGCACCATCATAATTGTGCCGAGCGCTGTTATACGTGAAAGCGACTAAACACGGGTCTTAGCGAGGCAATAAATTTATTTTCCGAGAATAATTAGAGAGATGTAGTAATGATTATAAAAAATCCTAACAATTTCAAGGAAGACGAGGGGTATAAGCTGCTTAATGTGGAAAACGATTACAATCAAGAACACTATTTTTTCCTTATTTTCTCACAAACTTTGTTATTATTCAATTCTTTTAATTTTTTTTATTTAGGTGACTTATACATTTACATTTTATTATATTCTCATTATTATTATTACTATTATTGCATTATTTTGTTAGTATGTATTTAATTTAAGTATTTAGGATATATATGGCAATAGGTGACCTTCATAAAGACTTGATATTGGAGGAAGACATGAGGAAATTTCATGTACAGAGAAATACAAGTTTTCAGTGGAGAAAATTACGGCTAGTGGGAAGTAAGACAAAGAAATACAATCCAAAATTAATTTGGAAAAGATGGCTACATCTACATTAAATGGAATCCTGTGGGATAAGCAAATTACAGCAGAAACTAAAACCAAAATATTTAAAACCAGTGTTAGAAATATCATGACTTACGGGTCAGAAGTTTTGACTACCAATAAACACACAGGAACAAAATTAAATGACAACAGAGTTGGACTTCTGGTGACGGTCGGCAAGAATATACAGACGTGAGAAAATTAGAAATGAAGTCTTTACAGACAGAATCAGTGTGAAAAATTTAATTGTTGATTTTATCTAAACAAAAAAATTACTATAGTATGGACACACGAAAAGAATGGCACAGGAAAGATTGCCAAGGAGAGTTATGAAATTGACCACACCAGGAAGAAAGAAAAAAGGAAGACCATCTATCACCTGGATAGAAGAAATTCAGACTACATTGAGGAAACGAGAAATTGAAGAAGATCTTTGGATGCACAAGCAGCAGTGGAAGATGAGAATTCAATCAATTCTGTAATCTTTGGTTCTGGAAAATGTGTAAACATTGTACAGCCGAAATAATAATAATTTAATTTTATGTTTTCTATATGTGTACATTCTTTATTATAATGTATTGTGTATATTGAGAAATACACCCTTCCACAGGAGGAGTGTATAAATAACAAGGTGTGTCAAAGTGTTGTTGATTAACTCCCCGGGTGGCTGGAGAAAGGCTGTCTCCGTTTGCCGATGACACCGCAGCCTTTGCTGCTGATCATAGCGCAAATATTGCGTCCATCAAGCTCCAGCGCCAACACGGGTGGTTCGATAACTGGAGAGTTGCCGTTAACGCTACAAAGAGAGCAGACATTCTCTCGTCGCTGGCCGTAGGACCAATAACGTGATGTACCTCGGGCTTCACCTAGACTCCCACCTCTCCTGGTGAACCCACACATTCAAGATCCGGCAATGTGATTTGGCGCAACTCAGTAAACATTTTCCCCATGCTTTCCAATCCGGCGATGACCCCCCCCCCCACGGGCAGGTAAGCTCATAGTCAACACATATGTGTTGCCTGTGATTACCTACGCCTGTCCCCTTTGATCAGACCTGGCCGCCTGTCACAGAAAGTCGCTCCAGAGCAGAGCGTTCTCGACCTAAAACTTAAACTTGAATGTAAAGTCCCCCGCAAGTTCTCTTTACGTGCACTTCAAAGAGAGCTGGGTGTCTTCTCTCTCGATGATGCCCTGAGACGCCTGGCGTGTAGATTCTATGGTCGGGCGGCCCGAGTTACCCAGAATCCCTTATTAGCAAATATACACCAAAGCCAAGCGAGTTTTGCGTGCGACCTCGTTTATTAGCCCCGGCGGTAGGATCCACCAATCGAGGGAAGCTTCCTTCCCTCCTCCAAACAGTAAAGTAACATGAAAACACGAATAACTCCAAACTCCAATTGACCCAATGGCAGGAGTCCGCTTGGAGACTCGGGAAACTGCATAACTGGGACTGTTGTTTATTCTCAGCTATACCGCTAACGACGCCACATTCGAGAATGGGCAAAACGTATGTTGTTCATAATCATATAAAAAAGTATTTGTCAACCGAAAAAAGTGTTGTTACCGTATCATCATCTTCATCATAATTACTAGGATCTGCTTAGTTAGCTGTAACAGAAACAAATGTACAATGTGCAAGAGTTTACGAGTTTAATAGGTGTATGGGAAGAAGAGAGACCAAAGAATAAATGAGCGTACAGAGGACAATCATCGACTGCATTGAAGAAAAATAACTAATCCGGTACAGACACATAGAAAGAATCGGACAAGACCGACTACCAAATAAAACAATGAGATGGATACCTGGAGAGTACAGAAAGAAAGGAAGACCCAAGAAAACATGGATAGAGGCCATAAGAAGGTCAACGAGCGATAGAGGACTAAACGATGAAAACTGCAACAACAGACGGCAATAGAGATTAGGCATCGAATAACGTCGTAGGACATTTTGACCCTGAATTAATAATAAATATTAATCAGAATAAGAGTTAATCATTATCAACTGGGATTAAACCAAAAGTGGTTTTATTCTTCGTATTGTTTAAATTAGCAGCCATCCTTACTATTTCTTTTATGAATTTGCTAACTGCTATAATTGTTTATTGTTCGACTAAGCTTTTCGTCATTACTGACATCTTCAGGTCTTAAACAACCTGAAGATGTCAGTAATGACGAAATCGGTGGTTGTTTAAGACCTGAAGATGTCAGTAATGACGAAAAGCTTAGTCGAACAATAAAAAATTATAGCAGTTAGCAAATTCATAAAAGAAATACAAAAGTGGTTTGTTCTAGTCTCATGCACGTTGAAATGCGAATTTTGAAAGCTGCTGTCGGATGTTGCTCAGCGGATGAAAGACGTAATATATTCAGGAAAGGCTTAAATATTTAATTTTAACTTTTAGGTAGACAGACATAGGAATAGGAATGGGGAGATTAAATTGACCGTGTGGCGGATCATCGAGTTCCGAAAACCACGAGAAATTATAAGCTACGGAAGGAGGGAGTTTGAAGGGGGCGGCTGATCGACCTCTAGTTACACAAAATTTTAACAAATTAAATAATAAAATTTTAATCATAGAATTTCTGCAAAAAAAACAAATTTCTCACGAACATTAAAAATGGGTCAAAATTCTTGGTAACAGATATTGGTCGAATAGATAGGGTTCAAAAATTTAAGTATCTAGGAGAGATAATTCAAGAGAATGGCTAAAAAAAATCTGCTATAGGAAAAAGGATTCATAAGATGGAAAGGCCATATGGTATAACTAAAGATATTTACAATAAAAAGTGCATATCTAAAAATGCGAAAATAAGGCATTACAGTACAGTAGTAAAGCCAGATTGCCTAAATGCAAGTGAATGTCTAGCATTGAATTATAATTTAGACATACTAAAAATATTGGAAAGACGAATTATTAAGAAAATATTAGGCCCACGAAAAACTTCAGAAGGTTGAAAGTTAAGAAGTAATGATGAAATATATCAAATATAGAAAATACGCGTATAACAGAAACATTGAAAAAAAGAAGACTATTACTTTTTGGACGTTTATATAGAATATGCGACAATAGGTTGACAAAGCAAATCTTCAGACATCTATGGGGAAGAAGTCAACATCAAGTTGGATTAAAGAAGTCCAAAAGGATTTAGAAAAAAAATATACACGCATAAGAAGCAATTGAAAGAGAAGGTTTTCGGGCAAAAGTGTTAAAAATGGAAGGAGTCCAAGGTAGGAGAGAGAAAAACGCAGTTTCAAAGTGGACTAAAGACGGGAAGAAGAGACATAGTGAAAAGATGAAAGAATACTGGAAAAAATAAAAGAACAAAGAGTAAAGAATTGAAATTGGCAGGTAGATCTTAGATGCCCGATACACACAAAAAATGTAATCATACAAAATAGTGTACAATTAAATACTTAGAAGGATACGCTCTCAATATCAAATCATTTAAATTATTTGTACATACCGTGAGCTGACAATATAAAGTTTTTATTAAAGTTGTAATAAAAACTAGATTACTTTCTACGGGCATGTTCAAAGAATGAATCCTGACAGACTAACAGGGAAGCTTATTAACTAGTTTAGAAAACATAAAATGTCCAATACGTAGTTCAAAGAAACAGAAAAAGATATAGAAGAACTCCAGATTACTCAAGAAGACATTGAAGAATGCTTCAACTTAAAAAAGGAAATAAAATGCCCAAGGTTTTCAAGGAAACCCAAGAAGAGGACAGATGCCATCTAGACTGACGAAAGGAAGGAAAAACATCGATAAAGAATGAAGGATATAAGGGAGATGAGGAAGAAAGAGGAGAAGAAGTGGGGAACCAGTTGAACCAAATGTAGTCCACACTGGCTTATACGAAAAAAAATAAAAACTTGGTTTAATTCTACATATACTTTTTATTTGTAAGCTACCTGAACTGCAGAACGTGCTCACTATTTTAATGAAGTACATTTATTATTTCATAAATTTTGATATTAGATACTTTTTCAATTATGGGAAAATTACAAAAATCCTAATTTCTCTACTAGTTTTTTTGTAACATAACAATTGTAGGGCATATAATCAAACAATAAAGACTAAAATTTCAAAATACACGGAGGAATTGAGTCCTTTTAGTCTGACATTTTAATTTCTTTTATTTGCCCTCCGGTCCCAAAATTCTGATATTTTCAAACAATAACAATACATTTAGTTGTTATTTAAAGTTATCTTTAATTTGATGGTCTTACATAAATTTTTGCTTTTTTATCAAAATTGTCACCTAGTTTTAAGCCTTGATATCTTAAAAAATGTTCATATTTTTAAAAATAAACACTGTGTTCAGACTGTTGTTAAAATTGTCTTTAATTTGTTATTTCACATAGAATTTTGCGACTTTTTTTAAATTTTGACCGGGCTCAAAGTTTTGGCTCCCTCTGTATGTGCTTTGGGAGATCAATCTCAAAACAACAAGGTTATGTTGGGTAAAAGTATAGACACGCGTGCCAAGTTTTACAAAAATCGGTTGTGGCGTTCAAAAGTTACCGTGAGACAGAGACTTAAACCCTAACTAAATAGATAGACAGGCAAAACAAATCCAAACGGTCGAGTTAAAACTGGGACTTTACTTTCTTGTTAAATTAGTCCTGACAATCGTTTCACCAGTTAGGGCAGTTAAGAAGTTGAAGTTCAGATTTAACCGCTGAAGCTTTTGTAATTGGTGAAACAATTGTGAGGGTAAATAAAAACTATTTGTAGAATTAAACCAAGTTTATTAAATATAAATATTGTTAGGACGGTGTCACTTATCGTCGTATGGTACAGTGTAAAACAAAATACAGACACCAATGAAGTCACTAATAAGCAGCTTTAATGGTCCTGCGAGAATGGTCAGTTTAGGGGAAAGTACAACTAATCAAACCCCTTATGCTCTGAAGTTGATGATTAAGATGTCGTGTGGTTAAATGCAAGACGTACACGTGCCCGTTCACGCGAGTTTATAGTGTTTCAATTAAATACACCGGGAAAAGCATTTAGCATGTCGTAACAATTGTGAGCTGAAATAAATTACTGTGTACAAAATAAAACCCACGTTATGTTTAAAACTTAAACAATGCACTAATTAGGTATTCGAGCTAACCTAATTAAATCGTGAAATGATCGAGACTCTGTCCAATTAACAAAGTCCATTTTGCAAGGTCAGCCAATTTAATTAAGCGATAACGCTGAACTGGTAGTGAAGTTGAGTTTTTCCTACGATTGGCGTATCTAAACGTTTCTGTAGCTAATAGTTTATTGTTTCTTTAGTATTTCTTTTAATAGATAAAGTTTATTTAATAAAGTAGTGGTGTGAATGAAGTCTGATATAGATTGAAACTGAAAAAATAATAACCTAAGATATTAATATTTTTAATTCCTTTTTTACTAGTCTATATTAAACACATCCAGCCATAGACATTTTTCTGCTATTAATAATTAAATAAGTAGTTTGTATAGTAACGAGCCCGTGACGTTATTCTGTGAATGTTACACAGAGAATATTATTTTGTATATTGTGTCGTGCAATTGAGTACGCGCGTGGACGGTCATAGTGTTGATTCAGGTCAGACATCGGCTAAAAACAACTCGTAACGTCAATAAATTGAAAGAAATATATAACGATAAAAGACACAATACAAAAAAAAAGAAACGTTGAGATAGAAATGGGTCGCACTTCCATAGCGCTAGAAAGTGTCAGTGATGACTATATTATTTCTATATTGGTTCGTTAATAATCGATTAGTGCTCACAACAAATGTTCACGTGACGCTTTGAAGTGCATCCAGTACACGCTTTCGATCCCAAAATAGAATATTATTATTTGACATTTAACAGTTTTTTTGTATAATAATCGATTTTGGCGACGACTTGTTTGGCGCTTAATAATACGATTTATACATAAATATTACTAAATGTTATATGAGTAATAGTAAAAATATATTAACTTTGTAAAGTTTTGTTTATGTCTTATTAATGAAACAAAGGTAGTTGGTCGCTCAAAGAAGAAGAAAACATTTTAAAGCATGGCAAGAAGAAAATAAAGTTTTAAGTAGTGCACATATGTATAAAAGCAGAAAGAGGAGGTGAAATAGGATAAACTGATTGGATGATGTGCTGGAAGATCTCAGTAGAACGGACGTGAAAGTTTACACTGAGATGGTAACGGATAAGAGACGTCGGAGAAGATCGGTATTTAAGGCCAGGCTCACGTTGGGTTAAAGAAGAAAGAAGAAGAAGAAGAAGAAGAAGAAGAAGATAAGAATAATTGTAAAATAAGCAATAATAAAGCGTTCCAAAATATAACTGAGAAAAGACAGGATCTTAAGAGGGTAAGTAGAAGGGAGATGAATTGACTGGAGCATTGTACGAGATGACACTGTCTGCTGAAAATAGAACTTTAGGGAATGTTGAGTGATGGGGGGGGCGAGGAAAAAGAAGGTGATACAGGAAAGATTTAAGGAGGACATGAAGACATTCAGTGGTTGGCCCACAACCGGGTGGCACCTGCCAGGGAATTCTGACCACGATTCGTTTACATACTCTGTGAATTGATGAGTGACTGATACGAGACGTATCACAAAAACACATTTATTGAACAAGCGAAGGGAGTTCTTAGTTTTATCTCGACCGTTTGTCATTTGTCTGTCTGTCTTTCTATCTGTCTCTTTCGGGATATGTCTCACGAAAACCTTTGAACGCATGAACCGTCTCCTTACTTTTACCCTGCAGAACCCTATCGTTTTTTAGATTGATCACTCCAACAATGAGAGTAGGGGAGAGACAAAAATGTGGGAGATGAAATTGCAAAAGAATTGCAAATATGTGTGGTGTAAAACTACAGCGAATTTAAACCAAAAACTAAAGATAGTGTTAGTTCTTGAAATTGTAAACGTTTTTTGACGTCAGTGCTTACAATCATAAAAGTTCGTGAGGGATATGAAAAGTATGAATAATTTCAGCTAACATCTAAATTTAGTGTTTTTTTTTTAAATTTTTAAATTGCAGTAAAGAGCACAAAAAGAGACAACAAATTTGAAAAATCTGTGAAAACCTAGCAAGGTGTCAGACTAAAAAAAAAAAAAAAAACTGTAACCCAAATTCAAATTTTCAAACTTGTAGTGTTTATAGTACGTCTACAATAGATATATTACTAAAGAAGTCGGTTTTTTGTAATTTTACCATAATTGAAAAATGACCTAATATTGTAATTTATGTAAAAGTAAAGGTACTTCGTTCACAATATTGAGCGAGTTCTGCAGCTCTGGGAGCGTACTATTTAAACAATCTGTGTTCACTTAAACATAAAATTTTAAATAGAAACTATACGGAGCTTTTGACATATCGAATCATATAAAAAAAGCTAATACTCCTAGAAAAAAAATTATATTTTGCTCACTGGTTTAATAATAATAATAAACAATTATTCGTATTTTAATTTATAATCATCATCGACATCAGCAATATTTATATGGTTGCTTTTTACGGGGTAAGCCATGGCCGGCTCTAGGAGAAGGGCGGAATATTAAACGTTGTAACACTGAAATCAGCTGATATTTGAAGTCGACTAGGCGATCTCTTAATTTATGTATTTCATTAATCAAATCGCGTCATTTTTAATTGCCGGTTAACAGCAGTTTTATAATTTTTCGTTCTTCGCAAATTAAAAGTTTATTATATAAAATATTGTTATATTATTTAAATAATATAATAATTAATTCATCTACATGATACGAATTCAATAATTCGAACAAAATCAATTCATTAGGCCTAACACTAATTCACTAATTTCTTCAACTTAAACGTATAATACCAAATACACACAGACCTGTAATTTAGATTTAGCTATAAATTTGCCTACTCATGGTTTTAGTAATGCTATGAAATTAAATCAAAATATAACATATTCACTTTAGCTATTTTATTACATTATAGTTATATGCCTCAAACCCAACGTTGCCACGTTTAATATTCCGGCCTTCCACTAGAGCCGGCCATGGGTAAGCAATCTTGGAGTTAGACAATGGAGGCTGCTCCATATGAGCCGGAAGGCAGTGAGGCCAGCACTACGCTGCAGCCGCCTATTATTACCCACCAGGTCGTCACGTGTGCTCATTTCACAGGCTTAATTTTATGGTTCGTCCGGGAATCGAACGGGAAACCTTTAAACTAATAGCCAGCTGCCAGCCATATCCACTGATGATCTACTGTTCACTGGTCACTGTCAGTGTTTATAAATACAAACCAGTGTTTACTGGTTACACGACAGCTGATAGGTAGTCATAACAAACCATTAAAATAAAGGTAATAAATTCTAAAAATAGCATTTGCAATGAATAAGTAAGTAAACATTAATTGTACTTACACTTTGCATCATTTTTCATTATAAAGGAAGTGGATTTTCCCTATTACTAATCACTTATGATACCAAAATGTTTACGGATCAGTGCTATACGACCTTAACTGCATACATGTCGGAAACGTGAATAATTAGCTCCGGGGCCGAACGAGTGTGGGAGAGCGAAGGGGTCAGTGTCACTGAGGGCATCAGATCAAACACATGATTAACTCCGGGGCCGAACGAGTGTGGGAGAGCGAAGGGGTCAATGTCACTTTTGGGTAGAGGAGGGCACCGACAGCTCAGATCAAACACATGATTTTATTGAACACGTCACTGTAAAATAATTGTTGCTCCATATTGAAAGACAGAAATGTAACGTTTAAAGCAGTTATGAACTAAAACGTTTTGTAGTTTCTTTATATGAACCTACGTGTAGTTTTTATGGTTAAAATTATTCAGATATACTAAAAAGGTCGAGTAAATTTGTAGTGTTCATATTTCTCCTCCGATTTATTTATTTTACAGATACTGGCCTAAGGCCATTATCAAATCACATTTTATAAACAATTACAAGGTTTACGATGAGCCTCCTATGGTCTCTAAACTATTCACCTTACCGTATTCTTTTTAGTAGGTGTTTATAATGACACTTGACATTACACTAAGTCAAATAGTTTCATTCTGTTTAGCCTTCGCACAACCTCTGTATTGTCAAGAAGTTGCAGTATCTCGACATTCTGGCAGTTATCAATTTCATGCTTCTTGCCTGAATTTCCCATTTTCGACTAAAGCATTCTTCAAATCACCGTGGATATCCTCGTTTTGTATGTACCATGGGTCATTTACAATACACCTCATTACGTTGTTTTGAAATGATGACTAGATAAGTTTTCTGTTACTTTTCTTCAACATCCCCAGAGTTGTTCAGACAGGCTTAAGGACTTCCTTATATACCAACAGTTAATTTGTGCAGACAACCCAGAATGTCGCACAAGAAAGCAGCACGTTTTTCTGGATTTCTGTTCAAGTTCAGTTCTTTTCCTTTTTTGTTAATATTGTTTGCATTGCGGAATACTCACTGTTTCACTTACATTTTAGTTTACATTTTGCGTTATTAAACTGTTCACAATTATATAAAAGTTCGTCTGCAAAAAAAGTGAGTTATGCGCTTGTTGTTAAATTGCTTTGTGCGTTCTTTTGGAGATAAAAACTACATCGGTAGGAGCATATTATCGAATGAACAAATCAAAATTTCGATTTAAATATTTGGCTTGTTTTAATGAGTGCTTATCCAAAATCAAATTTTTCAACGGTTGTGCTGAAATTTTAATGTTTATATTTTATTTATAATAACAATTTTATTAATATTTACGATTTTGTATAAACGCTTCTTTATTTTTTGATTAATAAATTGTGGTTGCTAGGTTTACAACAATTAAGATTTCCCCACATATTCATTTTGTGACCTTCTCATACGTGTTATATTAGTGTAACGTTTTGAGTGTTTGAAAATTGTAGGACAAATGAAGAGAAATCTACATGAAAGGTTCGTTTAACAACGCATTGAACTTTAAATATTATATCTACAAATCTAATTTAGCTGCACGCTAATTAAATAATAAAAATAATAATGTTTTAGCATTCAAACGATAATCTAATAAAAATATAAAAACGTCACAGAAAGAATATACCGGTATATGGAAAATCATTATAAGTATATATAAGGCGTACTGTTCGGTATCGCCTTTAAAATATTGTGGGATTACGGAACGAAACATCGGCACTATGAATTGCATAAACAGGCATTTACAGTGAAAGCCTTCGCATAAGCATTACACACACACACATTAGACATCTATTATATCTTTTTGGATGACAGTAATTTAAAAACTATTGAAACATTGTAAAAACAATATAAATACATTCTTGTTTATAGAAATATAAAATAAATTATTTAGGCCTACTATCAATTTAATGGGTAAGATTTTATTCCTCGTAGGATATAATTCAGTCATGCTTTGAACTCGAAAATGGGTGGTCGTACCGCTGGTCTATTGATGATAGGTCTGCCAAAAATGCACGAGCACAAGTCAGAAAGTTTGCGAGAAACATCGACTGCTATTCGGTATAGTACAAGATTGTCTGTATAGGTATTGAAAGCACACTTCAAGTTTGCCGGAGATTGTGTAGTTTTATACATAGTATAAATCACAATTAAATATTAATTCTCTACAAACTGTAGAAGGACCCAACTCGAGAACGACTATGAAGTAAGGGAAATCAGGAAGAGATCGCCGTCTATAAACAAGGAACAACTGTCCCCGCTAATCAGGACAACAGCGAATCGCATCGTCCATCGCAAAAGGAAAGTGAAATTAGTTATATGAACTTTATTAAAAACAGTCATAAACATAAAGACAAAAAGGACTCATATACATTAGCATTTTATTTAATTAGAATATAAGTCAAATTTTTTTAAGTTTGTAAAAAATAGGTCAACAGAAAGAGTTAATTCATTTTATTTGTTTGTTATCAGAAATAATAGTCAATTATTATTGAAATTTAAATAAGAAACAAATCTTTAATAAATCGAAAGCGTTCCAATAAATAATTACCGACTACTTATTCTATGTGACCCATGTACATCGCAATATATTGTAAGGGAAACATTCAATTACAATTCAAACAACCCTCTGAAGATACAGAATAATTTCTGTGAAACGTGCATCAGGTAAAAATAAATCTACTTGCAGTGTGTGTGTGTGTGTGTGTGTGTGTGTGTGTGTGTGTGTGTGTGTGTGTGTGTGTGTGTGTGTGTGTGAATTTGTGTATATAGGTTCTAAACTGGGATGTAAAGGATATATCTTTATCGCTTGCACCTAGTTTGTGGGTGTATGTTGCGTGCTTAAGGTGGACTGCAAACATTCGGCCAAGTGATTTGTCAGTGTTTCTGACATAATGGATTGCTACTTAGGACTGTTACGTGATCCAGAGGTCACTAAACCGTCTGTCAACTGTTCTTAATCACACACACACATCTGGACGACGAAAAGGTCAACGCGTATTCTGTCTGTCTTATTTTATGCAGATAACCGTACACACAAACAGCCAAATTAGCTCTCCGGATTATACTAAATACGGACGACGTAAAACAAATTTTACGTAGAGTTCTCAATCATTTGAATTTAAATTAATATTTTAAATAGTGGAAAAATTGTTTTATGGACCTTTGTACACAGATTACTCAACACTGATATGCGTACCTTTCATTTTGTTGCTGTTGGCTTTCTAAAAATTGAATTTTCGTTTATTATGATATAAGTACGTGCGTTGTGTGTGTGTGCGTGTGTGTGTGAAGGTTTTATACCGTTATCTGGCTCTTTAACTTTTATATTTTGACATACAAACGGCAGTTTATGTGACCATATTTTTCCGTCTTGTACTAATATATATATTCCAATACAAATGTAAACATATTAAAGACATTTTTCAGTGAAGGGTTAGTGTGAGGATCGGTCAGAGATATAACACAAATTTTAACTTATTTGTGTCGACATATAGTATATTATATGTATACACAAACACGTTGACACAAATAATTGTTCTGTTGTGTCTGATATTTCTTTTTTGTATTCATACACAGATCCTGATGATGACAATAAACTTTGTCGAAACGTCGACATAAATAAGTTAAAATTTGTGTTATATTTCTGACCGATCCTCACTAACCCTTCACTGAAAAATTCATTGATTGACGTCACTACGAATTTAAGGATATTAAATACACATTATTGCAACATGTAGTAATATATAATAAATTATAAAACCTTTTGATATGTTCTGTTTCCTTTTTTTTTGTAATCGGCAATCTAAGGACAACATGCCAATTTCAATTCTTTATTCTTTGTTCTTTTCTTTTTCTCCAATATTCTTTCATCTTTTCACTGTGTCTCCTCTTCCTGTCTTCAGTCCACTTTGAACCTGCGTTTTTATTTCTCCTACCCTGGACTCCTATTTTTAACACTTTTGCCCGAAAATCTTCTCTTTCAGTTGTTTCTTCTGGTTGGATATTAATTTTTCTAAATCCTTTGGACTTCTTTAATCTAACTTGATGTTGACTTCTGTTTCCTTTATCAATACATATTGTAATTTAATATTAAGCAAACTTTTAATGCAGTTACTGCTTCGGTATTTCAGATACGGTTAAAGATTTCTGATTATTAGGCCATGTGTCTGCTGTTGACGGTATTCTTGATGTACAATGGGCGTCACCGGCAGCAATCAGCCTGAACTAGATGTTAACGTTAGTCGTTCGGACATTAACTATCAACAACGTCAACTTACGGAATATAGATAATGATCGAGCCGCCGAAACGTATGACAATACATGTAATCAGCAACAGATGTATGGCCTAATTTCTCGGTACTTGTTTGCTACATTTAATGTTTGACGATGTGTAATAATGAAAATTATTGAATTAAGTTTTTAAACGTGATAGCAAACAAAATACATACAGATGTTTAAAGGTACGAATGTAAATGTCTAAATTGAAAAGGATGGTCACGTTCAAACAAAACACGAAGAATAACGTAGAAGACACAGAAAACTAACACAGAAACCTTTCACACCTTTTTCAAGTGCTGCAGATTCACAAGAGAGAGGATGGTACTGGAAAAGGAGCTTGGGAAGTTCACGCCCGAGAACGTAGTTGTGCTTATGTTTCGTGGCAATCCGGAACGGGACAACATCTCTGCATTTATTCAGTGGGTCCTACTAGAAAAAAAGAGATAGCCCCAACTTACATCCATCGGGCAGAAAAAGACAAGGGACAACTAGAAGGAGCCCGATAAGTACGCAATGAAGTAATACGTTAAGTGGTTTCAGGATGGATATGTATTCCTGAATTAGAGGTGGATTTTTAATGGGTGACAGTCCCACACAGTCTCCTCTGACTGTGCATAAACCATTTTCCCCTCTTAAAAAAAAATCACCATAATCATAATCATAATCATTATTCGTGTAATGAACTATTCTATCGTCCTCTATAATCCCTATTTCTCTATTGGGTGACCCTTCTGTCCCAGTGGATGGATCGATAGGACGTACGAGTGGGTGGGAGTCGTGTATAGTATAATAAAACATTATTACCATTATTATATGTCGTGAACTGAGATAATAGTAGAATATTGTTAAACATCTGAGATTGTTGACACATTTTACCACTGAGGGCCGGAGTTTAATCTGTACTTTTGTTGTTAAAACTTTCTGGTTTGTATTCCGCGCTCAGTTTCGATACGCATGCAGTTGGAAGCTGGCGCAGCGTTCGTAACTAACCATAACATCGGCCGACGTTGATGTTTAGCAAAAAAAAATTCAATTCGAAATTAATGCTTACTGTGTTTTACAAAGATCTTATATTGTTTCAATGGACATCAGTTAAGGTCTCGTTTTTTAACGGATTGGTAACGACAGCCATAGCCTTTCATCTGCGTTACTTTAAATTAAAATAAAATCAAACCTAAGATGAAGTTAATCATTAGCGTGTTTTACAAAGAAACTGTCTGGATTCGATACACATTCAGTTGAGACGCCGTTCTCAGTGTATGGCTAACTGGTAACATCAGACGACATTGGATCCACGGCCTTTCACTCGACAGTTGGAAAAACAAAGGAGTAAGATGGAATCTAGTTAATTTCTGTATTAAAAAAATGGTGTTGTTTTTGCATATTTGGTTGAGATTTTGCTTTGAAGCTGACCTATGAAAACATCGGACTCCTTCGGACCCATGGCCATAAAATCGAATAATTTCAAACCGAGTCAATGCTATCTGGCTTAATTCAATTTAATTCTTGTTAAATTTTAATTCATTTGTTGTTCTTAGTTGCACTTTAATATTTAATAATTTACCACGATCATATTCTAAGGTCTATACTAATTAATAGACTATTAAATTTTTACAAACTTTACCAATACGGAAAAGTTATAACAAAAGTATAACAAAAATTACCAACAAAAGAAACAATGTTTACTTAATACATCCCAAAATACGTTAAAGCCAACCTGCTTAAGCCAACGTGCGCTATAAATTAACATTTCGTGTTATTTGAATTTGTATAATAACAATATAGTAACAAATATTGTTATATTAAAATAAAGTAATATATTTTAATATAACAAAGGCTAGTACAGAGGATTAACATAATAAAGTATTACAGTACCATATACACATATGTTGTTAATATCAAATTAAATTCATTTAAATATACGCCGACAGCTAGGCCGCGCCGTCTGGCTGAGTATATGCTTTAAATTGTAATAAAATTTATTTATTTATTTATTTTATTATCAAGATACCCTTATATCATATTGGTGTCGGGTTACATCAACTACACTTTATATACAAATTTTTTCCATCTTACTCTATACATTGACAATGTCTTCGCTTCACTCGAGCCAAAGCTTCTTTCTCTCAAACTGTTTTCCATCATTCCATCCCAAGTCAGTCGCGGTCTTCCTCTCTTCTTTCTCTCCCCTGATTTTGCCTCCCAAACACTTTTTACCATTCTATCACTATCCATTCTCTGCATGTGTCCCCACCAGCATAGTTGTCTCTGTTCAATAAAATCCAGAATCGATATCATTTCTAAATCCACTCTTGTTTGTGTATTCCTAACTCTATTCTTCCTTGTTACTCCTACTACTCTCCTAAGATATTTCATTTCTGCCGCCTGCATTTTACTTTTTTGGCTTTTGGATAGTACCCACGTTTTACAGCCGTATGTTAAAACTGGTCTGTATACTGCTTTATACACACTCATTTTCGTTTTTCTTGATATCTCCTTCTTATTTATAAATCTATTGTTTAATGCACAGTATACTTTTATTGCCTTTTCAATTCTTTCATTTAATGCAGCTTCTTGATTTCCATTATTATCCACCATAACTCCTAGATATTTAAATTGTTTGACTTGTTCTATCTTCACCTCCAATCTCTATATTTATTATTTTCTCCCCCCATTACCATTACCTTGGTTTTGTTCTTATTTATTTTCATCCCTTTTTCCTGGAGAACTTAATTCCATGTATTCAAATTACCCTGTAACGCCCTTCCACTTGTAGCCATTAGCACTACATCATCCGCAAAATTCCCTTCTGCTACTTCTATACTTCGCAAGTTCCTGTATCCAACATGCATTTTCCTAACCTTCAGTGAGCATTTCTTAATAATGTCGTCCATGTACAAGTTGAATAATGTCGGACTCAGTCTACCTCCTTGTCTTAATCCATAATTTGTTGTAAATCCTAACGACCTCATATTTTTACCAATTACATAATGCAATAAAATTTAAATTAATTTAATTAAAAAATTGATAAAAACAAACATTAAAGAATTTGCGAAATAGCATACTTTAAAACTTATGATCTGGAAACTGACACGATATGAGCTCAGATTCATAGAAATGTTATTAATCAAATGAAATACTCAATACAAATTGTAAAAACTTTGAAATATGTTACAACATAAACTATTACAGTCAAAACTACTCGTATTAAATTTGCCTTAAACAGAAATATTTCCTGGTACTGTAATTTAGGGACAATTTCCTGGATTAAGCGGAAACTGTCCAACGCGGGAAACCAAACTCAAACCTTTAAACTTACAAATAATTCAGTGCTTCCCCTATAACTCTACCTTTACTACGTTTTCGATGTTTTGATTAAGCGTTGCAATCGATACATCACGCAACGAAGAAGTGTAACTGTAGTAAATGATTTTGTTGCTGAATGTATCGCGAATGTAAGTAATGTGTTAACGCGTGAGGTTACGCAAGAATGTTTTGGTTTCTTAACATGATAATGTTTTTAGGCTGGGAGTCATTCCACAAAAATGTAACGTCATCGAAAAATGTAACGCTTCCACACTTTCGATTCCTCACAGTCTAAAAATCTTCGGTCTCTGTCGTTTTAACATGATAATGTTTGTTATATAGTAAATATATTTGTCATATAGTAAATATTTGTTATATGCACATTATACGTTTCAAAAGCTTAAAAAAATTATCATGCTTCGATGTTTCGGTTTCGTCGAAATTTCTTTAAATCTTTTTATTTATCGTTTGACAAAAATAATACTCGTTATTAGAAAAATATAAGTTTACTAAGTAAGTACAATGTTGAAGTTCTTAGAAAGATGAAGAAAGATAGGGAAATTATTAACACGCTGAAGATAAGAAAGCTTCAGTATCTGGGATATCTCATGAGAAATTAACAGAGATTTTACTTATTGCAGTCCATATTACAGAGAAAAGTACTTGAAAGAGAGAAGTTGGGCGACCGAGAACATCAAGCCTGAGAAAATTAAGGACCTGGTTTGGCATGAATACAACTGACTTATTCCGTACAGCAGTGCAGAAAGTTAAAATATCGTGTATGATATCCAACACCCGTAACGGATAGGAACTATCAAAAGAAGAAGTAAGTACGACGGTTCTGACAGTTTAACATTTGGTGTCAATCTCAACACGCGTAAAACCAGTGTGTTGTGAAATTTCAACGTTATCTTCTTTTTCTTCATTCATAAACAAGCTGAATCGTACATTCAACTGTATACCACTAAAATATTTTTCAAAATAATTTTTTGTATGGCTATTAAATTGTGTGCAAGCCTAAAATATCGTACTTAACAATGCGAACAAAGAAAACGTATTGTTTTACGCAAACGCGCTGCGGTTAAAGCAGGAGACATCTGTATGGGTTGAACTGGAACCATATGCACTTTATACAAAACCATACTGAAAACATTACAAATGTAGTGCGGAGCAGGGAAAGCAAAGAACAAAAATCGGTTTCCTCTACAGGAAAGTGTGTAAAATTTTACGTTTCAGGCAAAACGCGAGGTCTGTCACATATAATAAAACATGTACAGTAACCCGCAAGAGTCACGCCGCCTTAATTGGAGATTTTTATTTACAATTTACACAAAAATAACAAGCATTATTTTTAAATTTGTATTTTTTTTTTGTTCTCTCCTTTTACCTTTAATCATAACAATACAAGCTTTTGCTGGTACTGGCGGTGGTTTAACCAATATAGGAGAAATGTTTCAAATAAGAAAAATTGTATGACAATTAAAACTGATTGCGACAAAAAACAAACAATTCGATAGCACAAAATAATTAATAGACACGCTGTTATAATTATACTAAAATTATAAGCGACATCCATTACATATCAATACTAACTATCGCACAATCAATATATCGAAAATTCTACCAGGTACGGTTATTGGGAAAGTACCAAATTTTCAGTGTTTCGTAGTCCACAATTCAGAAAAGTACACGCGCTATACATTCAACAGAATTTCTGTTTCAACTCTTTCGTTATTGTAAGAGAAATAAATTATGAAGTCCAGAACACTATCGTGTAGACATCAGAATAGAGTTCTGTCTATTCTTGTCTAAAAAACGACGTGTAGATCAAACCAGATACGATATAGGCCTACATAGACGCCTTAGTTGAGAATTTTTGAGAAAGTCGGAAAGGAAGAATAATGAAAAGAAAAATATGACATTGTGTCGGCAGACGAAAAGTGTAGAGCAAAGCCTTATCAAGATGGTTTGTAAAGCTTAAAGGAAACGTAGCAATTTGTTTTACTGTGAAATGTTACGGATACACATAGTGTGGGTCTCAGACTGAAGTCAGGCACCATAGATTGTGATCAGAAAACACTGCTTGTGTGTTGTGAAATAAAGAAAAATTAAGTAATTTTCTTTCTCAAACAGAATTAACACTGTTGCACACCATTGTAGAAAAAGTATTCCGATTAGCGCTTTCAAGCTTCTCAGATCATCATCAGCTAGGAAATAACAATAATGGAACTAGACAACTTCTTTATACCCCCACTAGAAGTTGTCTAGTTCCAATATTGTTATTTCCGATCTGATGATGAGCTGTGAAGCTTGAAGGCGCTAATAGGAATAATTTTTCTATAGTGGTGTGCGACAGTATTAATTCTGTCTGTGATTATAACCACTAACACAACTTTAATAATTAAATTTTCTTTCTGTTCAGTGTAACGTCTGCGTGTACAACAACAACAACAACAACAACAAAATGCACCAACTTTGTTACTACTTATTGACATACACTGCGAAATACTTCGTTCTTGACGAGAACGTCTCCATTCGTTCTTCCGGTGTCTCCACCATCTTCAGGTCTTAAACGTCTCAGGTGGTTTAACATCTGAAGATGGTGGAGACAACGAAAGGCCTCGTCAAGGACGAAGTATTCAGCAGTGTGGCAATAAGTAGTGACAAAGTTGGTGTTAAGATGGCTGCTAATAAAACTAACAAAACTGGAAAAATGTATAAATAGAGTACGGTAGGCATTTTAATTTAGGCTCATTTACATACACATCCTTTGTTTAATTTTTATACACGCATTAGTAGACCTTTATAACGGGCTCCTGGTTTTAGCAAAAACTGTACTGAACAGCTGGGATTCAATTTAAGGAAACCTTACTGTGTATTAAAACACTGCGTAATAGTTTTTTTTTATATAAATGAACGTCTTTGCGTAACAGTCTAAGAGTTTTCATAATAGTATACCTTATTAAATACTACGTTACGCTTCGTGGTTCAGAAAAGTGTTGAAGGACAATGTTTGCTTTAATTGCCATACACATTTCTGCCATGTTGAATTTTGTAAACTCGGAATTACCTTTGTTAAGAACATGACGCTTATTTTTACTTTCACTGTTACCGACAATACGTTTTCCCACATAATCTCTTAACTTTTTTTTCTTTCTTGTTTACACTGAAAACCGTCAAACTGTTTTGTTTTCTCTCTGCCGCTCTGACAAGATTTCAACCTAGGCGATATGGAAATAGGACACGTTAGAATCAGCCCACTGTCAGCCACACAGCGACTAAAACCAAAACATTTATTATTATATAACTTGTTGTTAGATTATTGTTATATATTGTTTGTCGCTGCATATGTTATTACGTGTTAGATTTATTATATTTATATTTATGTTATATATCTGCTTGATGTGTATTTATAATGTTTGTGTTGTGTGTGACAATATTTCTCATTTTATTTTGCGTTATTTAAATAAACATTTTTGTTTATTAAATATTTTATTTATCTCATTTACTTGCAATATTTGGTATTTAAACAAATATTTAATAAAGTTTCTGAATTGTACCAGTTCCTGTGTATTTTGTTGCAAGGTCTGTCTCCACTAAGCACCTTCTATGTTACTGCATCTGTATGAGAATATCTGTACGATTTACAAATTCATTTTTATAATTTTTGTGGTCGCTAATGACCGACCAATGCAGCTGCAGCGACCTTATACATAAATTTAAAAAAAACGGCATTTGAGAACGCGTTAAATGTAACCGATTAAGACTTACAAACTGCCGTTGTTTTGAATAAAAGTTGACCGTTCTAAAGGCGACTATTCCTCAAAACGATAGATGAATCATAATATCTTGTTCAGTAGTCACTATATAAAGTACAATTTATAAATAATGACGTCGCAGACGTAACAAAGTATAATTATAAATGGCGGTCAAGAATAACCATACGAGTTCTTGTAAAAAATTGTTTGAAATCTTAGCATTTGAAAATAACGAAAAACTGACAACAGTTGTTTGAGAACATTTTGCCGATTATAACGGTTGTATAATGTAAGAAACGAGGTTATAAAGGAAAAGACAAATGTTAAAAAAAGTATTAATGGAATATGTGAAGACGTATGCTTTCCAACCAACCAAAGTACGGACAGTAGTTGATTTGGTACGGACAGAGACGGAGACGGGCAAGTTCTTGTAAATCAAAACAAAGTCTGGATATCTACAAATTGCAACAATGCTAACAAAACAAATACAAACAATGACTCTATAAATGTTACTGTGACCAACCTAGACCTGGTATATAGTAGAAATATACCAGAAATATTTTTGTATAGTAGAAATATTAACACATGCTATACAGAATATCCGAAACTTGTAGGGACTAGCTAGTATTTTTGTTACAGAGAAACTTTTGTTACTTAAAGTTTAGCCACATAAAATATTGCGCTTTAACATAATTTGCACATGAACTGCATCCCTGATGATTTGACTACGCGATAGTGTTAATACGTTCAAACTCGATAACAGATGCTCAAATAACCAAGCTGAACAACTTTCAATTCTAAAAGCATTAGAAGGGACTCACGGAGACTTAAAAAATATAAAATAAGTAAACCTAAAGACATCAACAATATATACGGACAGCAGACTAACAATAGATTCAATTAGTAATCCCAGCAACCACAACTACCTTATAGAATAAATAAGGAAAGCCACAGCGATGCTAAATACCAATAACTGGAAAATAAACTTCAAATGGATTAAGGCTCATGTAGGACTTTATGGTAACAAACTGGCAGGCCGGCTAGCAAAAGCAGCAAGACGGAATAATAAACTGGCAATCTCTTTTTTCAAAATGCCCAAAAATCCAGTCATTCAAGGATTAAACGAAGAATCCACACATACGTGGGAAAACAAATGGAAGGAAACAACGAAAGGTATAGTAAATAAAATGTTGTTTCCTAATATAAAAGACAGATCACAAACAGAACTCAAAGTGACTCCCAACTTCACGGCAATAGTGACTGGCCACGGAAAATCAAAATCTTACCTTCTCCGCTTCAAGATAATAAACGACCCAACGTGCCAGTGCAATGCAGGAGAACAAACAGTGGATCACTATATGAGTGTGAGATGTTAAAAAATCAGAGACAAAATTTAATTAATAATTTAAAAAATCAGCGAACTTGGCCACCTACAAAGGAAAATATTATAAAGAAACATATGAAAGAATTCAAAACATTTAAGTTTATTAGTGCAATTGAAATCTAATAGTTATTTTGTTATAAATAATCAAATATTCACACAAAATCATTGTAAAATATGTTATGTAATACGTATTTGTAATTACTTGATGTAAGCATATAAAAACATTGTTATCAAATAACTAAAATCTTAGCATGTAGTATTACACAATTGTAAAGGAGCATACTGTAAAATAAAATTATAAAAAAGTGTTAATACGTTATTCTGTCAAGAAATAACGTATTAACATAAAGAAATGAAAAAGCTGTATTGCTTAACTGGATGTAAACTGCGTAGTGTTACTGTATGGAAGGTAAACATAGATGGTCTTGATTGTTAGTTTATTTTGTAAAGGACACTAATATTTGAAAATACTCATAGAACGAACGATGTTAACGCGTTAACAACTAACCATGTTTGTCAATTGGGTAGAATGTTTTGTAGCATAGGAATACTGGGAAACAAAATCAATTTCACTTAATAACACGTAAACTACCATACCTAACGTTGTGCACGAACTGTACATACTTACCACGTGGAAAATACAGTATATAACCATACTTATTCTATTAAAACTTAATGCCGATGATACCTGAAATTTAGTATGGAAACAGATCATGTAAAAAATGACACACTGTATACAGCAAAGAATGACGTACCATCTCATACACATAAACCTCACAGCTATAATGTAGTTTCTACGGAATGTTAAAGGCTGCACTAGATTTGATACAAGGACACAAGACAGAAGGATTTGTAATCAATCGAAGGTTAAAACAAGGAGATGGGCTGGCCCCGACCTTGTTTAATCTAGCTTTAGAATATGTGATCAGAAAACTGTCAGTAGGAAGAAACACCGTACTGACAAAACAAATCGGTCCAATTAGCAGCCTACGCGGACGACATCAACATAATGTGTCGGACAAAAATGCAGCAGAGGAAACGTATTCTGAACTCAAAGAAAATGCTAGCAATATAGGCCTCAAAATCAACATAGATAAAACAAAAATATTAGTGCAGACTAGGAGACAAAGAAACTACGGAACAATCGACAATATCGAAAAGGTGGACAACTTTAAATACTTGGGAAACATATTAGAAAAAAACGGCACAGAAGAAGCCGAAATCCGAAACCGGATAGTACAAGCCAATAAAGCGTATTTCGCCACATCAAGTATCTTCAGATCCAAAGACATCCGCAGAAACACGAAACTAATGATATACAAATCAATGATAAGACCCATCCTAACCTATGGTTGCGAAACGTGTATCCTGAACTCCAAAGCAGCAAACACTCTCGATACCTTTGAAAGAAAAATATTACGAAGAATTCTGGGACAAGTTAATGACGTACATGGCTGGAGAATAAGATATAACTTTGAATTGTATCAAATGTATAAAGAACCACCGCTAACTCGGTACATAAAACTACAGCGTCTAAGGTGGGCTGGCCATGTAGCCAGGATAGGAGAAGAAAGGATACCACAAAGAATATTGTATACCAAAATCCATGGAAAAAGACCAGTGGGAAGACCAAGGAGAAGATGGGAGGATGCGGTGGATGAGGATGCAAGAGAAATATTGAAAGCGCGTTCCTGGAGGAGGATGGCTGCTGACAGAAGAGAATGGGGGGAAAAATTGAAGGAGGCCAGGGCCCAACAAGGGCTGAAGTGCCATAGGAGGAGGAGGGCACTAGATCTGATAAACTAAGGAAAGACAAGACGCGTGTGTAAACGCGCTGAACGAGAAAATCCAACAACGCAGGCATCAGTGGAGGAATCACTTAGTAAGGATGAATGATGAACGACCAATTAAGCAAGTGGTATAGTATACAATTTTGTAATGTTATGCCAGTACCTACTCTGCTGTACTTCTTCATTATCTCACCTTTCCGTCTCTTGCTTTTGGATTCTACTGTACATCGGATGTAAATAAAATCACCCCACTGCAAAAATGAGGTTTTTAAGAGCCTCCAAAAATTTCTCAGTCTTAGATATGTTTTTCAATTAAAATACACTAAGTTTATTGGAGTAAGACATGGAGAAAATTTTATTTGCAGAGGAATATAAGTATTTAGAGGTGAAGATTACGACCAGCGGGCAGCAAGACAAAGAAATGCAATCTATAATTAATTTGGGATAGATGGCTATATCTACATTAAACGGAATCATGTGGGATAATCAAATTACAACAGAAACTAAAACCAAAATATTTAAAACCATTGTTAAAAGTATCATGACTTATAGCTCAGAAGTTCGGACTACCAAGAAACACACAAGAACAAAATTAGTGACAGGAGAGATGGGTTTTTGGAGACGTTAGGCAAGAGTATCTAGACATGATAAAATTTAAAATGAAATTATTAAGGACAGAATGAATGTAAAAAATTCAATTGTTTAATTTATCCAAACAAAAAAATTACAATGGAATGGACACACGAAAAGAATGGCAAAGGAAAGATTATGGAATGGACCCCATCAGGAAGAAGGAAAAGAGGAAGACCACCTATCACTTGGATAGAAGAAATTCAGACTATACTGACGGAACGAAAAATTGAAAAAAATCTTTGGATGGACAAGCAGCAATGGAAGATGAGAATGCAATCAATTCTGTAATCTTTGGTTAGCCGGAATAATAAATAAAAATTGCTCAGTCTTAGATATGTTTTGCAATGAAGATATACTAAGTAGTGTTAATGTGTCCTCATTGGTTGACGACAACGCTGATGAATATAAGAACAGACGGAGAGAACATTTTCTGCGCATTGGAAAGGACTGTATACCAAAGGCCGTATATTTTTATGCTTCACATGTTAGGCGTAATGTACACAGGGACAGAATGTTAAAATTTTAAACTTAACTTGTGATATACGTAGGCCTATATTTAAAATTTACGTGACAGTTTAAAATTTACAGTGTGTGTAAGGTTCCTGAAACCAGAAAAGGCGTTTAAACCTACTCCAGGTTGGAAGAAAAAGAAGACACACTATAGGTCTGCTCTGCAAGGCAGAAGGAGTATAGGACAACCACGCAGAAGACGGAACGATGTGTGAAGGGAGACGATGATGATCATCATGAGTTTTACTGCAAAATGGCAGTCCCGTTTATTAGCTCGCTTTTTCGAATCGATTTCCTGTGAATTTCAAAGTAAAACGTGAATATTACTCTTAGTGTGGTTGGGTTTAATGTATTTCATAAAGTTTATTAATCAAGTTATTTATTATTTTAATTGATTACTTATTTTATTTTCCTTATAATTATATTAACTAATTAACTAAATTATTGAATAATTGGCGATTTAATTAATTAATTATTCTAACAATTACCCCAGTAACGAAGGTTTCGCCTGTAATATTGATACCAACGTAAGAACGTGACATCATAAAGTAATTACAATCAAAAACACACTTTTAATTATGTAAAACAACCCACATACACACTTTCTATCCTTTTACTAAACGTATAAGCGATATTCACTACCTTATGTCATAGTTGAAATATAGAAAATTATTGCAGATATGCCTACTGGAAACCACCGAGAATGTATACTATATTATAAGTGACTGATTCCAAAAAATTCAGCTTCAACAAAACACACGCACTCATTCACGTTCTTGAGCCGCACATACGATTAGTGGATCCACTACTCTCAATGTTACGCCAACGGTTCAAACTTCTTCCTGTGACATTTTTACACCAGGTAAAAAATTACAGTACGTCGTAATTTACAGAAACTTTCCTTTTCGTCAAAATTAACATAAAAAAATAACAGTAACAGTTACAATAAATATCAAATCTATGAGAGACTAGTATGAACGTTTAAAGAAGCAGGTAACATGGCAACTCAAAAATAACATAATCCACTCTACGAATTGTGCAGAATCAGGAATTATTTGTGGAAAAATCAGTTCCTTCAAGTTGACGTTGTCAAATCTTGAGTCACACCGTCGCGTCTTGCTAGTCACGTTTAAATTCAAAGCCGATTCACTGTTACGACGTTTCAGTTATTTTTTTACTTAATAAATATACCAGCAGTTTTAACATTAGAATATATTTTACTCATTGACTGTATTATTGTTTAATTTAAACTATTACTATTATAATTTGTTGGAAAATGCATTATTAATAAATTCAATTGTTATTTAAAAAAGGATTAAAAAACGGAAATTATACGAACCAGAAATAAATCAGATTTTTTTCGCAAAGTAGGTTATGTTACTACTTTGATTTGTTATCCACAAAAACAGCAAATAATGTAAGTTCTGGAGAAGTAGTTTTAAACGCTGGAGAGCAGTCAGTATTCCCTTCATTGAAGAAACGTTCTAAGATGTTCTAGAAAAGTTTTAAATTTTTGTAAATAAAACTATAGAAATAAAAAAGCCTATTTAGCATTTTGAAAAGTTAGAAACATAAAGATTAAAACTTCTGTGTGTTAACATATTCAATTTTAAAACTCATCGTTTCCATTGTTAAAGTTCTTTGTTCTTTTGGTACTACATACAATTTCCAGTTAAATGTTACAGAAAACGAATTAATATAAAGACGTTTAAACTAATTAAGATATCGTTTAAATAAAAGGCTAATGTTCAAAATCAAAAATTAAACATTGTCGACCAGAAAAATGTATTTTCTTCTGTATCTGCGGATGTCTTATATACAAAAGTTTATATACACACATCATCCAAATACTAAATTCTGTACACAGATTTAGATGTATAATAGAGTTGATAAATAAACACTTTAAAAATTGTTCTAAATAAAATGTGCTTTTTTAAATAATGGGAAGATATTTACTAAAAAGATACTACATTAAATAAGAAATTTAAGAAAGAAAAAAATTTAAACTTTTTAACGCCTACACCTACTATATTGTATAACGTGGACTATCGGCAGTAAAATTTACACCTTAGAAGTGGCACATAAAAGTTACACACGAATCGATAGAATACTAGCAAGTCGAGTCGTAAGGCGTGAACTAAACGTGCGTCTCGTATAAATAACAGAAACAAACATTACAAAGGCGGACAGAGACGCTTATGGTGGGTATGAATCCGGAGGTAAATTCTCCTCCCCCCCAAATTAGGATCTCTAAGACCGGGGCTACAACGGGGCATTACCAACAATAAGGAGAGAAGATGGAAGTAAAACACACTACGGATTGGGACCTGCGACGTTCGTACTCTGTTACAGGCAGCACGGTTAGAGAATGCGAAACAGAAGATGATGAAAAACAAACTAGACATAGAGTTTCATCTAGGAGACCAAGGTCTTGTCCTCGGAGAGCGCCTGCTACCCATGGCTGCACACGAAGTCCGTAAAGATCTTCAAACATGGTTCCGCTACTATGACTCGAAGAGTAGAAAGCCTCTTATTGAATAGCATTTGGCATGGTGTGTTGCCAAGCCAATCAGACAGGACTTGAAGCTGATTAGTTAATGCTGCTTTCCAGCTAAGATCGTGCTGGCAGGAAAATATATATATGTGGGCCTTCTTAGAATTCTCTACCTCATCACCGGGATGAGTTGGCGGACGCTGTGCCAGTTGCTTCTAACACTGACGCCCAAGACGTCAGTAAACGCAAACGATGGACCACGGCGTAACAACCCGGCAAAGCTTTTCAACTTTAAACTAGACGTCCTTGGTATTTATGGAATAATACGGCAGGGATCTGGAGAAATGTGTAGAAGTGATGCCATAAAACAGATTACCAAGAGCAGTACATCATCCTAAACCTCTAGTAAGATGAAGAATTTATACGCGAAGGAAGAATATGGACAGACGTATATTTGAAAACTGCGCTTTCTGCGCATCTGCTGAAGGACAGGTGAAGTAGTAGACAAGAAACGGATGTAAATTCTGTTTACTCTTTACTTAGGATGCACTTATAATAGAGATGTTTTTTCAGTTTATAGATCGATTTTACCTTTGGAAATGGTTATACGGGATAACATAATATCCTGGACTAATAACAGGCGGCTGACCAGACTACTAACATAATATCCTGTATTAGTAACAGGCGACTGTCCTTGTATACAATGAGTGGTCTACTCAGGAACTGCGTCTCTCCTAAACTACCTCGGTTATACAAAAACAAGAGCCGTTATAACAGGTATTATTTGATCCTTGGACAGTGAATGTAGATGCCATCATACGTATATACTCGTACATTCTCCCTATTCGGTACGTGGATTGCATTAAGCAATTATTTAATCCAATGATGGCAACACTAATTCTTTATTTATAATACATGCTACATTATCCATTCAAATAGGAGAGTACCAACACTTATGCCCTTCAACGTAATACATTTTAAACAAAATTGTTTAATACAATATAAATATTTCTACTAGGCCTTTTGTCATGATTTATTAGTGACTCCAAATATTTATTTTTATTGATTCTTAGTTTCCACTAAAACAATATACCTCAAGGTACAATGAAGTCAGTCAGTATACTCGAGAAAATTTTGAATCAGCAAACGCGTAAAAATACTTAAAAATAACAATTACCGTTTTAAAAGTTTCATGTGTACTCAGATTAGGTAGAAAAATATATTTTAACATAAACATGAAAGTTATATTTGTAATTTATTGTTTACAGTTTTTAGAAATTTTTATTTTAATTTGTAATAATCACAAAACGAAAGTTTATTAATTTGCACTACTAATGCTTTCCAGGCCTGATTTATGTAGTCTTGACATAAGGCGGTCATTAGCAGAACTCGACTGTAAAGTCTACGATGTTGAAATATAGGAATACGTGAATGAGAGAGTACAAGCAAGTCGACAGAACATCCTGTGATTACTGTAGGTATATTACTAACTCTAATAGCATGACATGTGTTAACTCGCAACGTTGAGTCAAATTTTTCAAATGACAAATACGAGGGAGACAGCTAGGCTTTATGGTTAAGGCTTAATGTGTGCCTAAATAAGTGTCTAGGCTTACTGTGGTTTTACCGTTGTATCTAGATAATACAAGTAAAGGCAAGGCAAAAATCAGAGCAAGAAAATGTTTGCAAATCTTCATGTATTTACGTTAAAAATAATGTAATTTTCAGTACAAATATTTACGGCGCGCAAGCGTGTACTGTGACTCGTTACTTGTAATTCTGTTGTTTATTAGAAATAGTTATAATTTCAATAATTAAAAAAGTAATTACGTAAGTTTTTGGAAATTGGTCTACCTGGCGAACCCTTAGCCAGCACAATACTAACCCTTAAAGTGTTATGGGTTTGAGGGGTGTATTGCCTCATTCCCTTTTACATGTCAACCGCAATACAGGCATTGGTCTGAACCACATAATTAAACAATTTAACTTTAAAACTTTAATCCCCTACATATAATGTATCGAATTGTAATGCCATTGTTTTTTGCTATATCTAAAAAATTGCGATCACGCGCGTTTTAAGTGCTTCGTTGCAAATTTCATTGAAACTTACTGTTCAACATCGACACAGTAATTTATTTTAATTGCTATTATTTACAATGAAAAGTTCTGTTCTATGGAATGAAGATTTTAACAACATAAATAAATAGTATTAATGCGAGTCTCGTTTTGATCGCTACTACATTAGGCAGTTTCATACAATTTTTAAACGAGCGAAACGAGCTCAGTTTTCACTCGACCGTTTGGTATTTGATGGTCTTTGTATCTGTTTGGGATTTGTCTCGTCATTTCTTTGTATCTGTTTGGGATATGTCTCGTCATGACTTTGTATCTGTTTGGGGTATGTCTCGTCATGACTTTGTATCTGTTTGGGGTATGTCTCGTTATGACTTTTGAACGAATCGACGAATTTTCGTAAGACTTAGCAAGCGTGTTTACACTTTTACTGCTAAGAACCCTATTGTTTTTGAGATTGATCCCCAGAATATATAGCGGTGGAAGGCAAAAATGTGAGTTGGTAAAAAATCTTAGTAACACACTATGGTATTATATTAAAGGGAATTTTAACCACAGTGTGAATATAGTGTTTGTTCTTACAATTTTTTTAATTCTTGGACGTCAGACCCTAGAAAGTGAGTGAAAATTTTCATAAATTCGAAAAAAAAATCATGGCGTTTATCATATTAAAGACAATTTTAACTAACATCTGAATATAATGTTAAGTTTTAGAAATTTTAGAATTGTGGAACTTCTGGACAGGCAAAACTTTTTTTTAAATTGTAAAAAAACTTAAAGGAGTTGTAACGCAAATCCCAATTTTTCGAATTTTTAGTGTTTGTTGTATGATTGTGTCTTCTAAAATTAAGATATTACTAAATAATAACAAAAAATTTAAAGTAATCGGAATATTTGTAATTTTTCCCAAAATTGAATAATTGTCTATATTGACATTTAACCAGTAATAAATGTACTTCGTTCAACATAATCAGTGAGTTCTGCAGCTCAGAGAGTTACTACTGGTAAGTTTCATTGACACTTACTGTTAAGAGCGACAGGGTAATTCGTGTAAATTTTGTTCTAGGGAACGAAGAATTTTACACAATAAATAAATATAATTCATACAAGTTTCGTTTGCCCGCCAAGATTTAACTTATTAAGCAATTTAGAAACACACTTTGTATTAACAAGAAGAAAACCGTGGCATGCAGCTCTTTGACAGTAGGCTAACAGGCTGAAACAATTGGCGGATTTTGTTTATAATGAAACTACAAAGTGCGTTTTAATTGCTTAATAATATTATAAGCAAACAATTACAGTGACGATGATAAACAAAAATCGATAAACATTTGCGAACGACTTAATGTTACAATAAAGCAAAAATATTAAATTTGAAAAGCCAACTGTTTTGTGTGTGTGTGTGTGTGTGTGTGTGTGTGTGTGTGTGTGTGTGTGTGTGTGTGTGTGTGTGTGTGTGTGTGTGTGTGTGTGTGTGTGTGTGTATATTCAATCACTTTCTGCTACAGTCCGTTTCTTGATGTATATAATACATTTAATATTTATAATGAATTTACCTCAAGATATTTTTTTCCTTATTAGGAACATGTTTCGGGTACCATCTTGTACCCACGGAAGGCTGGGTAAAAAATATCTTGAGGTAAATTCATTATAAATATTAAATGTAATATATATATATATATTTAATATTTATAATCACTTTACCTCAAGATATTTTCTCCTTATTTGGAAGGAGAAAACGTTGGAAATACGTTTCGGGTACCATCTTGTACCCATCATAGTACAGGATGGGTACAAGATGGTACCCGAAACATGTTCCAAATAAGGAGAAAATATCTTGAGGTAAAGTGATTATAAATATTAAATATAATACATCTAGAAACAGACTGTAGCAAAAAGTGTTTGAATATATATATAATCTCGTCAAATAAATACATTGCAAGTAGTGTACTTTTATCGGACGCACGGTTCACAGAAAATTTTCTGTATCTTCAGAGGTTTGTTTGAATTATAATTGAATGTTTCGCTTACAGTCTTATAGGTATATATGATGTTTATACTTTATTACATGTATACGTTTTAGACAGACGTTTTTCTTCTGTTTTTACCCAGTAACATCCACCAGAGCCTTCTTGGTGTCGTAAACCTCTCAAATTTGATAACATAATCTCAGAATCCCCAAAAGCTACTACAACTCAGTACATTTTCTTGTCAAAGTTCTACGAAAAACTTGATAAATACACAGAGTACACTCATGTGTTCACGGATGGTTCTCGCTCAGACGAAAACAATGGATGTGCAGTAATATTATCTGGACATGAATACTTATTCAGGTTTAACGGGGTCTGCTCGGTTTTTTCTGCGAAGCATATGCAATTCATTCAGCACTGGAAATAATAAAAGATTCCACGGGCTCCAAGTATATTATCTTCTCAGATTCTCGAAGTGTTTTAG
This sequence comes from Magicicada septendecula, assembly GCA_034769895.1. NCBI lineage: Eukaryota > Metazoa > Arthropoda > Insecta > Hemiptera > Cicadidae > Magicicada > Magicicada septendecula. Next base: position 119,283,714 of record CM068373.1, read on the forward strand.
ATAGTCTCCAGCAGGAGGACAGCAAAGAACCCATTATTCAAGACATAAGTAAAATAACCCTTGATATCTCAACTAGACAGTGCAAGGAAATTATTTTCAGTTGGATACCATCGCACATCGGAATTAAGGGCAACGAAACTTCTGATAGGGCTGCGAAAACTACTACGTTGAGTCAATATCATCCTCACAAATTATCCCACAATGACCTTAAGAAATATCTGCATTTAAAACTTCTGGAGTACTGGAATGATGAATGGCCTTAAGTCACCACCCGTCAAGCAATTCCTAGTGAGGAAAAATATTTACGAGCAGCACTTACTTGCTACAGACTCCAGGAGAAATCAAGTGGTCATAACAAGACTCCGCATCGGCCACACGCTACTGATTCACAAGTACATTTTCACAAGAGAGCCTCCTGCGAGATATAATCGCTGCGGCACGGTTTTGTCGGCTTTCCATCTCGTTTCAGAGTGCCCTGCTCTTCAACATCTACGAAGCAAATTTAATATCCCTGCAGATGTGCGAAAATCTTTAAATGACAAGACTGCAGCCGCCAACATACTTCTCCCCTTAAAGGAGATTCAGTTGTTAAGAGCAGTATAGGTACGAACTAAGAAAATTATAAGAACTTTAAAAATTGTGTAATTAAGTTAATGGATTGATATGTTATTATGACTTATTGTTATATAGTTGTTATATTTTGTTACTTAGTGTTATATTTATTATATATATATTTAGTTATATTTATTAATGTGCATTATGTGTATTTATATTTTTGTGTTGTAGGGGTTTAATATTTCTCATTTTATTTTGCATCAGATAAACAAATAATGTTATTTGTTAAATATTTTTATTTATCTCATTTGTTTACACTATTTGGTATTTAAACAACTATTTACTATATGTTAACACATCTGTTTAAGAATCTGTACAAATTAATTTTTGTGGTCACTAATGACCGTTGCTGTTGCGGCGACTTTATAAATAAATAAAATTAAAAAAAAAAGTTTGGTAATCACTCACGTGGGCGCTCGTGCACATGCACGCGCGCGCGTAGTTTAGGCCTACACATAATCCACTGTAGGTCACCCTTATACTGAATATTTGGTCAAATAATTACCGTCGTTAAATATTAAAACACAACGTTTTGACCATTATCGATTTGCTGACGTCATCAGGTATTATATCCACTTTCATCAAAATATACTCTGAACGAATTACATGAGGCCTTGGCAGATTAAAAGTATTCTTTTCTGATTTTGCTTTTTAAATGATTGTTCGTTTTTAATGTTCGTTTTAAATTTTTTATTTTGTGTTTTGGAATAGCTTGGGTAAATCAATTTTCAGTAATACTTATTTAAATCTGAGAAAATAGAAGATCGTAGATTTTTAGTGACGGAAACATTTTTTAAAAACACACGCACACATGCATAAACACACTACAACAAATTCATAGAGTCAAACCTCGCATCGTTCAAAGGGCTAAATGCACATGCACGTGCTAAGACTTGCGTCACACATGGATTCATCTCATTTCCTTATAATTGTTTCAGATATTTTAGTCTGACAATATTCATTACAAAGACCTGTTCTCATATCTATGCAGACTTTCTTTGTGAAATCGGCAGTGGTCAGTCATTTGTATTAAAATATGTTGTTAATAAAATCTGTTATCAATAACATTTCAAAACGTCTCAAGACTTTTACAATTTTTGCAAATTTTGACTTAATTTTTAGCTCACGGAGCACCTGAATATTAAAATTTTCAAAGCAAACACTACACTAAGATTTATATTTATAAACATCGTTTTCTGTATTCTGATATTCGATATGAAGTTTTAGATTCTTTGTAATTTTAATACATTTTTTATGTTCTAAACTTTTACATTTTCAACCCTAAACCCTATATTCAGGTGTGGTTAAAGTCATCTGTAATTTGAGGATAAAAATATCCCACTTGAATTTTTGCGACTTTTTCAAACTCTTGAAAAACGACCCTGGTGTTTCAAAATTTTTGAAATTTTCAAAACTGAACACTATATTCAGATAGTGGTTAAAATTTTGTTTGATTTTATACTCCAAAAGGACATGTTTCAGTTTTTACAAAATTTTTATGTTTCACAATTTTGCCCCCTGCCACTTGGTTTTAGAATGGAATCAATCTAAAACTACAGTAAGGTTCTGTACGTATGGGTATGGGTACGTATTCCAAGTTTTACGAATATCGGTGACTACAGGCAAAAGTTATCGAAAGACAGTTACCGTATATCGGAAATAGATGGACACCCAGACAGACAAATTCCAAAGTGGCAAGTTAAAACTGAGAACTCACTTTGCTGGTTCAATAACATTTTATATTAATGGTAAAAAATAAGCATAACTTAAATTAATTTGTTTTCTATGTGTTGAATTTGTGTGTATCTGTTGTACAGTTTGTTAGGACATTAAAAAAATTCTTCTGAAAGTAAATCTACATAAACAATCCTCACCATAACAAGTTCAAATGTCTATTAAATAGTAATCAATTAAATAAATAAATTATTTACTTATCTGTATATCATGTTCTATATAAGTAACTCGACGTTTCTTGCAGTAATTATATAAATTTGTGATGTTATTCAATTTGTTTCTTCTGCAAGTAGTATAATTCGTATATTCTTTTTAAGACCTGACGCACGTTTCACTGAAAAATATCAGTATCATCAGAGGTTTCTAAGTAAATTAATAACAATCGAAATAATTCTATTAATATAAAATTAACGAATAATCGAATTTGTATCGATTTTAATGTAAAAAATAACTGATAATCGATTTAGGTCGATTAGTTCACGATTGTTTTAATGTTTATTTTCTTCAGCAGCTGTTTTCTCGTTTATATTTGAAAATTTGTTGCTTATACAGTATTTTATTCATTTTTATTTTTTAGTAAATTTATAATTTTAAATAGTTCGTCTTCTTTTGTTTTTATTTGGGTTTGTTCTTTAATTAATAAATTATTGTTATTGTGTGTTTAAATGTTAAGATTTTTCCAAATATTAATTTTTTGATCTTTTTGTATGTTTTTAATTAATTTTATACTTTTAATGTTTGGAAATTGGTGGTTATTATTTAGACAATGTGTGGCTAAATTAGATTTATAAATATTTGGTTTTAAATATGCATTGCGGTGTTGAAGGGATCTATCTAGTAGTTTTTTCTTTGCCTGGCCCACGTAGAATTTATTGCAATCTGGACATTCTATTTTATACATTCCATTTTTATTGTTAGTATTGGATTTAGTTTTAGGTTTTATTTTATTAAAAATTATATTATCTGTACCATAAGATATTTAAAGATACTAATTTAAAAATATCTTATAATACAGATAATATAATTTTTAATAAAATAAAACCTAAAACTAAATCCAATACTCACAATAAAAATGGAATATATAAAATAGAATGTCCAGATTGCAATAAATTCTACCTGGGCCAAACAAAGAAAAAAACTACTAGATACATTCCTTCAACACCGCAATGCATATTGAAACCAAATATTTATAAATCTAATTTAGCCACACATTGTCTAAATAATAACCACCAATTTCCAAACATTGAAAATATAAAATTAATTAAAAACATACAAAAAATGAATATTTGGAAAAATCTTAACATTTACACACACAATAACAATAATTTATTAATTAAAGAACAAACCCAAATAAAAACAAAACAAGACGATCAATTTAAAATTATAAATTTACTAAAAAATAAAAATGAATAAAATACTGTATAAGCAACAAATTTTCAAATATAACCGAGAAAACAGCTGCTGAAGAAAATAAACATTAAAACAATCGTGAACTAATCGACCTAAATCGATTATCAGTTATTTTTTACATTAAAATCGATACAAATTCGATTATTCGTTAATTTTATATTAATAGAATTATTTCGATTGTTATTAATTTACATAGAAACATCTGATGATACTGATATTTTTCAGTGAAACGTGCGTCAGGTGTTAAAAAGAATATACGAATTATACTACTTGCAAAAGAAAGAAATTGAATAACATCACAAATTTATCTGTATATGTATACGTATGTATGTGTTTTGCATCGTTTACGGAACTCTATGAAATAGGTATTTATTACTTTTTTCTATTCCGTGTTTCTATGTTTGTAATTATTTTAGTCTAAAGACGACTTGTAGTGTAACCGAACAGGTATCTCAGACTTAATTGCGGGATGGCAAATGTCCATTTTTCAAATATTAATATTATTAAGTTTGATATAAATTGTTGTATTGATATTCATATTTACATTAATTGCCGTTAATTATGCAAGCTATTCCTTTCAGTATAAAACTTAATTAGTTAAATAAAATTTTCCGCCTTTACTTTAATCGATCAAATTATATTTACGAAAAATAGTATTTACTCTTTGTTATATAGTAAAATGCGAATGCCATAATTTATATTAAATTTAATAATAATAGTATATTAATATAAACAATAACTTACGGATAACTTTTTTTCTTCTTTAAATCACTAGACACAGAACACGTAATACACAGAACACTGAACAGAGAGATTCAACTATTGTTTACTTTACAATTATTCAGTAATTATAATTGTTTCCGCTACTGTTGTTTTTGTTATTGTTATTAAAATCTATAGTTAAACAGTTCACTATGTCTATAACTACTACACTGAAACGACCGTTTGATACTACTGTCGCGGGCCCACGACTTTCCAATGGTTTTGGCGGCGACCGTGGCGCCATCTCTTACACGCCGTGTAAATTTTGTTATTCGTGTACGTTCGTCTCGCTTCGGTAATACGATTTTCTCCAAAAGTCTAACAAACTGAAGTTAGGTCTCATCATTTTGTTATAGTAGATTCGAAGTTATACGTTTTTTGTACGTAAAGATGTGGCGGTTCGGAATTTATCAATTAAAGTTTGTCGTAAGATTTCTGTTCAATATTTTTACTTCCATGTCCATAAGGAAATGGAAGTATGGTGATGGAGAAAAATCGTGTTTGAGATAAGGGCTTATTCTTATTATTAGGGTGTTTTGTACTACCCTCAAAACACGAAAAAAGTCATTTTTCGAAAAGTGTCTGTGTGTAGAATTTTTTCTATGGCGAACGATAACTGCCGCAAATTGAAACAGAATCAAGTAATTTTTTGCATATTTGCCTAAGTTGTAGAAGACTCAGAGTCTGTTCATTTTGGTGAAGGGGTAGGGGTTGTTTACCAGCAACGTTTTATGCTTTAACAAGAGTAATGTTTTCTATTACGAACGATAACTGCCGTAAATTCAAACATAATAAAATAATTTTTTGTATAGGCATCTGTGTTGTAGAGTACTCAAGGCTTGTAGATTTTGGTAAAGATCGGTTAAGGGAAATGGGTAGTTTACCAGCAACGTTTTATGTTGTAACAAGACTATAGTAAGTAGGCCTACTTAATTTTTATAAGTAAAGTATCCTGAAAAGAAGGTCATAATAATCTACTGTAGAAAATTAGATGAAATATCTATAAACGAAAAGGGTAGTTGAAGGAGAGGGGATAATTATCTACAAATGAAAATAATAGTTGAAAGGGGAGGGGATAATTTTTTTTATGTGTACTGAGTTATTGAAAACAAAGAAGCAGTTTGTTATTAAAATTCCTTCCTGGGCTGCTTGACCGTAGTCCAATGTTTTCTTCAAAACCAGACGTTTAGGCAGTGCCATCGACTGCCATCATCAGCGAAAATCGAGTGAGCTAACGTGAGGTGGATACGTTAGTGACCACAGTACTGTGGTTAAGACTGAAGCAAGAAGTAGAAAGAAGTAGTTTCTATGAAAATATTTCATTATGAAAATGATTTTAAATATAGGTCTTAGAACATGAAAGTTATGTATGGTTCTCCATACGGATATTTATATATTAAAAACACATTTATAAATTAATACGATATCTTCACTTCTGTGATTACGATTGTAGTGAAAAAGTTTTTAAATCCTTTTATACGATATATATATAAATATATATATAAATATATATATAAATATATATATAAATATATATATATATATATATATATATATATATATATAAGCACAGCATTGTGTATAAAATTGAATCACATGACATCTAGTATTTAACTTTTTGCTAAGAGACAGTTTGTGTGGTCTTGAACCAGTTGTTCAATGTAACATGTTTCCAAAGTTTTCCTCAAGGCAAGCAGCGCTTCGTAGCAGTTGCACACTTTTCTATTCAACCGGTCCACTTGCATTGGGTTTTGTATATTTAAGAATGTATAAATTAACACATCAATTTTTTTACGTTTATTTATGCAATCTATCTTTATATATAAAACTCAAAGTGTGAGATTTGTTTCTTCGTATTGAATACAAAATCCACACCGTTACACCGAATGCCACCAAATTTTGCACAGGTAACCTTTGAGACACGGCAAAAAACATTGTCTAACTTTGAAATCGATATTCTGTCCCATTTGCACAATTTAGGCTTTTTTAATTATTTGATTTTGTTGAGGCGTATAAAGGTGTTAAGCACACCATGGAGACCAGAATTACTTACAATAGTAACAAGAAAATAAATAAATACTATTTAGTGGCATCGGAACTGTATCTTGATTCGGTCCTGCTGTACATTTTCGATATTTTTAATATGCTATTGTATCGATATATTACGATGTGGAAAAGAAGAAATCTACAAGTTGTAAATTATCCTATTTCTTAATGCAAAGCGAAAATAAGTGTTGTTTCCATTTCTGAGGTTAGGTGGCAACGGTTTTTGGTTTTTAGTTTACGGCTGAAATAAACAAAAGCCATGGCTGAGGAAAACATATCGTTTAATGTGTATACATTGCTTATAACACTTAAAATAAAGAATCTAACCTTTTTTGAGTTAAAGGGTACTTGTTAATACATAACACTAGGCATAAATCTACTGCATAGGGTGTCACGGCCGGAATCATTAGCGAAAGAGTTTATAATATCCGAGTTATTGGGCAGTGATCAATTACTTCAAATTATATATTTTTAATTTTATAGGTTCGCTTTTGTCTCAGTCAGTGGTACGTTCGGCCTACTATTGAACTTTTCCAAAAAAAAACTTTTACTACGGTGGGTGCCAGAATCGTCTATTGTTTAATTTTTCTTCAAAATTTAAAATGTGATGGCAGTAATTTTACTTAAATTTAGATGAAAAAGTTGTCAACGTTGTTATCGTTGTTAGATGTTGTTGTTAAATTTAGTAGGAAACGATGTCTTCAATGCCAATGCACGTTATCCTGTAACCCACCAAAGCAACATGCTCTTACAACAGAAACCATCAATGTAAAACAAATGAAAGGTTTGGCCGCCTAAACGGCTCCACATAAACAGGTTCAATCAAATATGAAAATGGAGACAACAAGAAGAATAAAAACCAGCAGACGAAAACTTTCTTAAAAAAATAACATAGAAACTGCTTTGAACAGCGGGGCCTATGAGGGCTGAAGACGCTGGAAGAGGTAGATGTGGACAGATGTAAATTAAAGAATTATACCTTGTGATAAGACAGTGGTTTTGGTAACCAAAATAAATTACCTTGACTTTTAAAAGTATATTATAATTACTACACTGATCTAACATCGAGTAAATTTTAATAAACATTCATTTTACACTGAGAAAGAGAATTAGTAAAGCTTATTAAAAAGAAGCAAATATTTTGAAAAGAACTGTCCAATTCCATAACATATTTGTAGCTAATGTTTTTTAACATACTTCTATTATTCATATTTTACTTGTATTTCTGCAAGTTAGTAACCTCTTTTTAAAACTTTTAAATAGTTGAAATAGTCAGTCTTATACTTTTCTTTGGCGTCCATGCAGTCGGCTCTGATAAATTTAACACCCACCTTCTTGTTGTTACATCTTCAAATTCTCTTCCTGAAGATCGCTGTCTTTCTTCTTTAACTCATGATTAGTAACTGCTTTCCTTCACCTGTTTGCTTTTTCCTCTATTCGCCTTGCAGTTGATGATTTGTAGTTGAAAATGTAAAATAGATTAGGTGTTTTGAGTTCAAGATAGCTACAAGTAGAAACAAAAGATGCTGAAGTGGAAGTTCCCTCAAGAATTTCTCTGACTATTCCGGTTAACAGAAGATTCCTGTTATTTTAATCTGTATTCTGCTAGTATTGTTTTCTGGTGTTTATAAGATCAAGTGTACTAGAGCCTATACCTGTTTTCACATACCTTATAGTTTCTTTGTTGAATTTTTTCAATGTAATTACCTATTCACACATTTACACTGACCCAAATATTTTCTGCTTCTGAGTTTGAACGATGAAGGGTTTTCGAGGATCGGTAAATAAAGTGTAACACAAATTTTAAATTATTTGTGTCGACGTTTCAACAATACTCAGGTTATTGTGATTATCAGGACTTGTGAACGGATACAAGAGAAAATATCAAAGACAGCATATAAATTAGTTATTGAGTGTGTTTGTGTTCTTTGTATGTTAGTCTTATTAGACAGTACCAAAAATAAACAGTTACGTTAGTTCCATTTTTAGTTTAATCCCGATGTAAGCAAACAGGCGTGGCATATCTGAAATGCTATTTGCTGCTTGAATTAGAGGCTTTGATTGAAAAAACAATTGCTCCCCTCTCTAATATAAAGAAAGACAAGTAATGACTAATTTTTATGTCACCTCTTACCTTACATGTGTGTGATTTGTTTTGTTTGATGTGCACAGAAAATATTAATTTATGTGTGAAGGGTTGAAACGATTTGATTCACATCATAAAAATAATTGCATTATTACATATTGTTTTCTTTAAATATATCGAGAAAATTATAATACACCAGACCATAATTTATACATGATTACAATTTAAATTAGTGACAATGTAAGAGTTACTTAATGATATTTGTAATTAAGTTTAGAAGCAGGAATCAACAATTATATATTAGAATTGGTACAAAAAACATTTCTACACATAACCTAGTAGACGAGTCATTATATGATGCACTCTGAAGGAAAAACAATGAGGATACTCAAATACAGTTGTATAAAGTAATTGCGGTCCCCTATTTGTTGTATGGATCAGAATCGCGCCCCCCACCCTAGGAAAGGAGACTTTGTAGATTGATGGAATCTTCAGGACTGAGATTTCTTCGATCAGTCTACGGTTTTAAAACACATGAGGATATAATATGTAATGATATAAGTTAGGAAGTAAGTGTAAAACCGATAAGAGAAGATTTTATCTTACTTACATACAGGAGGTAACAGAAAATTATACCGATCGTTGGTTTATCTTACTAACATTTTTTCAGATTACAATGAAACCATTTCCGTATCAAAAACTAAAGTTATGGCTTTTTCTGGGAAAAATCATATTATAACAAAGACTGTCATACAGGACTCGTCAATAGAACAGGTGCCAGATTTTTAGTATCTAGGGTATAGCATCACATACCAAGATGATAAGGATGTTGAAAGCAAAATTAGTCTCTTCCAGTCGCTTTCTGGCTGTGTCGTTAAACATTTAAAGAAAAAACAATTAAAGAGATGCAATTGAAATATTATAATGTAATGGCCATACCTTAACTACTGTATGATAGTGAGATTTGTATTAGAAAGGCCAAAGATATATCTAGAATACAAGGAGCGGAAATGGGGTTCTTGAGGGCTGTAAAGGGTTGTACAAGGGGATCTTATCAGAAATGATCATATTAGAATGGAGCTAGGCATAGCTGAATGCTTAAATGAGAAAATCTCCCGGTACAAAACGGAGTAGCGGTTACACGTAGGGAGAATGGATCCAACTAGATTTTCAAGAGGAGCCCTTCACTATCATTCAAAGGGGAAGAGAAGTGTGGGAAGACTCCGTAAGGGATGGTTGGATGGCTTTCATTGGGACTGGAACTGTTAGCCTAAGCCGTAAAGGCCTACGACGACGACCGATAACAGAAGTAACATATTAATAAAAAAAATGAAGTGAGCACGTTACGCGTTCGTTACACGAAGGCAGGCTATCAGCTGTAAGCCTGTGGAAAAGCCAAAAGTTGAGAAACCGAGGACAAGACGAAAACTCCGAATAGGCAGAATTGCCTAACCCTGACAAGCAAGTAATCAAGAAGAAAAAGAAGAAGAAGAAAAAGAAGAAGAAGAAGAAGAAGATAAAAATTTAAATTTGTAGAGCAACGTTCAATGCCGTACATCTTATAAAGGTTTCAATATCAGTATCTACAAAACATAAATGGCCCCAAACTTTTTAATGTTGCGTAACATTACAGTTTTCTTCAGTTATTTCCATAAATACATTTGCGAAAGCTTGTACAGCCATTGCCGTCTCTCACAATGTGCTACTCTAGAGGCTTGTGTTGTTCCAGTCTTCTCGTTGCAGCTCTCATTTCTCCAATATCATCGTGTGTTTTGCCCCTCCATGATATATGATATATGTGCACCCGATCCTGCTGACTGGCCACGACCGCCTGAGGCCCTATAGAGTAACAGAACGGTGAGCCCTTAGAATCATATATCGCCGTCCCCGTAAACTCGCACCAGCAACAGGTTTCTGTACGCTATGAATACCCTGTTCTCGGCCCTTGACACATTCTTGTCCAAATTAAACCGTAAACAAGCTAAACAGGAACCTTAAGATGTTTTTACATCTAGGAGTAGGACATGCGGAACATTGAGCCGTTTGGGGCAGAGCCTCTACCTACTCAAGACCGTCGTGCGCGGTGAGGAACCACACCCTTTTCGAGGTGGCCCTATAGCAGAACACGACGAACCTAAACCAGAGAAGGTCGATACAAATCTAGCCAGCATAGGGTTTGTTGCCCTATACGGTGGTCTCAGTCAACAACTCACAATTACAACAGTATCCCACAAAACAAGGGCGGATTCAACCCTAGAAGCAGAAAAAAAGTTGGTAGACCTAAGAAAAGGTAGACAGTGTAATTAGAAACAGGCTGGTGAAGCCTAAAATTGTTAAGAACATGATGACACGCTAAACGTCGGTACCCGTGCCTCCGCCCAGTCCATAAACCGTCGTCCGACCGGAAACATATAACGGCACTCTGTCCTCGCTAACCGCCTGCTGGCACTTTCAAACACACTACACACACATCCACAGTTTCCTACAGTAACTCAAAAATCCGGTAACACCGGTAACCACGTCCTATAAATCAGCCCCCCCCCCCCGTAGCCTTGACAGTGCACTCTGACACTTTGACGGAGTCTTTACCGTCGTGCACTACTCGGCCTGACTGTTACACTTTTAGAGTATGGTACTTACACAATCCAATCACCCCTTTACCTTAAATGGCTGTTTTACTACAGTCACACATACAACCACACATGAATTCCACTATCTTCTACTTAGTGCCTTCACCTTCTCAACGGCCGGCCTGCACTGGCATTCATCTCACAAGAATCAATTTCCAAGCCGGCTGAAGGGGGCTATTCCCCAAAACAGTTCAAGACTTGTTCAACCGGACAAACCTGAAACAGCAGAAAAACCCATGATCTTTATTTACGCTGTTTTCGCCGTCCAATTGGAATCCAGTTTTGTCAGTTGGGCCAACGTTCGTCAGGCATCCGTTTCACGTGGTTGTAACGTGCGAGGCGCGTCGTACTTATGGTGTCTAAAATTGTTTTTTCGATACCGATTATTCTTCCAATATCCTCATTAGTAATTAGGCTCTGAAGCCTACACACATCGCAAGATCTTCTCTCCACATCTATTTCCTTCGCTTGGAGCCTTCGGGATTCTCTTTCATTTATTTCCAAATTTTCAGAGCCACAGGTGACTATAGTTTGTAACTTGGCCGAGTAAAATATCTTTTGGTTTTCTGGTTTATATTCCCACCCCCAAAGCACAGAATTCAGCTGAATCGCACTTTTTTAATTTTTAGCTGATATCGTCATCATAGTTGCCTAAACATATTTTGTAAATGTCATTCAAGGACAACTAAAGCAAGCACTGGTTTTTTTAAAACGTGTAAACCTATTGTCATATTCGCTACTTCACCTCTATATAATCAGTTTTTTGGTTCTTCTACAACTTAGTCGAGACGTCAAGATGTGTATTGTGTTTTTATGGAGTTTTCGGACCAAGTAATTAGAAACGACACGATATCGTAAAGTGGTCTGATCGTGTTGAATGCCACGAGTGTTCAGTGCGGAGTGTTCGGAAACATGACCGGACATAACCGGACATTACTGGACATTTCCGGTATATTCCGGCAAAAGACTTTAAATGCTAAATCGTGTTATTAGGTTACCAACAATTAACGGTGACTTATAACTGCTCATTGGTCGGAACGAATTTATTCTTAAACGACGCAATCAAACAACGCAAAACCAAAACAGTGACAAAAAGCTAAATTCATTCTATGTTGTAAACGTAACATCCAGTAATTTAAGAAACAACTGTGCGCCGCTTATAGTTTTGCAAACATATATATATATAGTAATTGTTTTGTTTACCTCTACGCTACTACAGTAAGGTGAAGCTGTTTATTTAATTATGTACAAACAAAACGGACACCTACTGTACTGTACGGCGTTTTAATTAAATTACACGCACACAAACACACACACACACACACACACACACACACAGATGTTCTTTGAAATTAATTAACATCGCTAAAAACGAAGTGAGGTGTTTTTTCTTTGTTCTTTTTATAGGCCGGCCATTTCAGTCAGACTCTAAACGATGTTACTGAAATGAGATATTTAGTCGCTTTGTTTTTCTTGTTAATGGGCGTAATAACAACAAAAGGGGTTTCATATCTGAGGTACAAATGTTATGACACATTGTTACGCCTGAGAGTAATGTGAATTCTCATTGTGTCTTCGTTTCAGATAACTGTTACGATTTATTTAAACCTTTGCGCGTCGGAGTCAATGCAATTGTTACCAGTGCTGATTAATTTTTTATCTCACACCAGTGTAGTTACGTTGATAGAATTACTTCGTTGAGATGAAGGACAATTATATGACGCGTATAACTCGTTAACAATCGAGGCTGTTCCAGACTGCACCGGTCGCCGCGCTGAGTTCAAGGTTAGAACTGACAAAGTTTCTAACGGTGGCGCCTGTAAAGCTGGAAACACTGCTGTCACGTCACATGAGCTCACGTGAGATTAGGACTTGCCTAAACCCGTGAAATCGTAGTGCAGAAACACACTTATGTCACGTCACGTCACTTCATGTTACATTATCTCATGTGAACACTCGTAAAGTCGTGTGAACACTCGTGAAGGCAAATAAAATTCTACTTAGTTGTGGAACAAGGAGTGCTGCAGTTTTATTAGCTCATCAGATTATGAAGAAGATTTGAAAATTATTTTTTTATCTTGTAATAAAAAAATCAGTTAACAAAAGAAGCAGGTGGATACATGGTATAAGCTTAGAAAGACACGAAAAAATGACTTTAAGAATCTAGTGGAGAAAATACAAGAAGATTCAGCTAATTTTCAAATGTATTTGAGACCGAATAAGGAAGAATATGGCCTCTTGTTGTATTTTTTATCTCTATACTTTATAGATTTATTATTGTAAGCCAGTTCGTGTAATCTCACTTTTTCTATTAATAACTCCTCCTTTTTCACGTACTTCTCACCTCACGGCTCACAAAAGTGTGGTTGAACAGAAAATGTGATTCACGTGAGGCGTGAAATGGTCGGCTATGTCACGTGACATTACGTGATATACATGACGTGAGAGTGTGTCTTCAAGCAATTTAACGCATGCTGAAAAACCCACTCTCACACTTTTTACTATCACGTTGAAACCCCCCTTTTATGTTATAAAGTGTTTTATGAATTTTTTTTAATTTTATTTTATCTTATTTTTTATTTTATTTTTTTAAAGGGGAGAGACATAATATTTAAAACTAGGTAATGAACCTAGAGGAAGCCTAAAGTGTGCCTAGACCCAAGCTACAATTTCAGACATGTCCACTGGATGGATGACAGGACTTGCAAATGAAAAAGTCTGTTAACAATAACAAGTGCAAAATTTAATTGGTATCCAGTCTCATACATAATATAATAAAGGTATAATTAAATAATTGCCACTGAGTAATATTGAAATACATATACATATCCTGGATCAAGCACTTAAGTAGCATGTGAATGTATGTAACAGTATCAATCACTGAAATATATTAGCTTACATATGATAGTCATCACTATTCTGAGTTATATATATATATCTTACTTATACATCACTGTGTTGTGTGAGAGCATCTACATATATAACCATTATACATTACTGCATTACAGACTGATATATGATTGACAATTATCAAAGACCAAGTGCTATCCACAATCCACTTAATTCAAAAAATAGTGGACTGGAATACATCATTACATATACACATTTATTATACAACACCATAATTTTATGAGTGACTGCTTAATTCAATGGCTTGTAAAAAAATGAATGCAACTCAAAGAATGATAGTGATATCTGATATTTGATATTTGATGTTGTTATTTAATGTTAAATTTGCTAGCTCTGTCGACATTTATTTCAGCACATGTGCTATAACATCATTAATATTATATTATGTTTTAGTGGATGGTTAGTGAGGATCGGTCAATAATACAAATTTTAGTTACTTTGCGTCGACGTTTCGACAATATTTATTGTCATCTTCAGGACCTGTGTATGAAATAAAATAGAAATATCAAACATAACGAAACAATTAAATATTTGGGTGAACGTGTTGGTGATGTGAGTGTGTGCGTGCGTATGTATGTATCATTTTATATGTGAAGACTTATGATAGTTTGTTTACATCTTCAAATTATCTTTAAGAAAGCGAGCAAATTATAGTATGAGAGAACTTAATTTATACAGTATTACAATTTAGATTACTAAATGTAATGTTATTTTAATTAATTAAACAAACAGTAATCAACAATTCGATATTAGATTGGTACATAAATTGTTTATACCTACAACAGTCAACATATAGCAAAGTAATATATTACCTATAACTAAAACAGATTAGGGGATGTTCACTACGTAATTATTAAAAGTTATTTTTACCATGTTTCACTCCCTACTGGTGTTAACAAACAATCATAATTTAGAAACATACAATTTACACAATACTGTAAAACATTACGACTTAAATCAGATAGTTGACATAGGTTACAAACAAAAGTTTCTGGTAAATTTTACTAACAGGTAAACTTGGATAATAATTGTAATCATATTGTAAAATATAGTCAAGAGTACTATAGAATAATGTAATTTATGTATGTGTCCAACAATCACCCTTCTCTCTCACCCTTGCTTCCCCTCTCAGTCCTTCTCACAGCCTCTCACTCTAACCTGAAATCGATCTATCACTCACTATCACCCCACTCCCTCTCTCACTCTCGTCTACATCTCACTCACTGTCTCCCTTCTTCCCTCTCTCACTCTTCCACCCTTCGCTTTCTCTCTCTCTCTCTCACTCCCTCTGTCTCTCTCTCTCTCCCTCTCATTATCTCTCTTCATTCACTCTCTCACTCTCTCCCTCTCTCTCTCTCTCTCCTTCTCATTATATCTCTTCATTCACTCTCTCTCACACTCTCTCTCTCTCTCTGTCTCTCTCGCTCCCTCTCATTTGTCATTGTCCACGATTGGCACTCTAAAACACTCACCATTTTTATTACACTATCATCCTCATATAAAATAGAGAATTATGCACACGATAAAAGAAAAGATTTACCGACTTGTATTAAAGGGTTACAGACTTTATAACACAACATTATAGAAAACAGATCTATTATATGAAAATGGTTATTACTTAATATTTACATTTTTGTCAATGTTATGTACGGTACCTGGAACTTGGTCTATACAGAGTACCATAGTCAATGTAGTTCGTATATATCTAGGTCATAATCTCTCTCACATGCTCTCTCTCTCTCTCTCTCTCTCTCTCTCTCTCTCTCTATCTCTCAGTCTTGTATCTTTCTGACTCATACAGCACCTTCTTACTCACGTTAACAACTCGGGCGCTCTGTCTCTCTCTCACTCTATTCTAAACATATATATACCACAAATCTAATACGTAGACGTGTACATACACACACGCTAGCACTATATACGCACACACGCACACACATACACACAAACAGCACACACACACACACACACACACACACACACACACACACACACACACACACACACACACACACACACACACACAACAAAACAACCTCACAAGTCAATCACACATTCGAGAATCCATACATAAATATAACACTATTTTATTCTCTTATTTTTATCATCTAAGTTTAAATTATGCACAACGGAGATGCCCACTGTACTGAGTTTAAAACTGATCGAATATGTGTCTATAAAAATTGTTATATGTTTCTTAGCTAATACTAAATAATATGATCGATGAGACACAATTGTTGCTGACGCCAAACACACAACTGTAAATTTTCCCTGACCAACACCATATTATAAAGCAGAACAGACGACCCTTGTACATTTGTAGGAAATTAAGTAACATGTGTTCGGAAGACAGTTGAGAAAGATTTGCACTTTCCCTTATGTAAATATTGGGACGTAATACCATTGTATGTTATTACTCCAATGCAATGACTGTCCAGCCACATACAATGGTATTACGTCCCAATATTTACATAAGAGAATTTATCAACATAGGTATGACTGCCATAAAAAACCCCATAATGATAACTCCAACGCTTTAGTATCTCACCATTTAAACACCGGCCATGAATTTGACTTCAACAACACCCAAATTAAATATTACGAAAATAATTATTTCAAAACATGCGTACTGGAAATGATTCAAATTGAAAGTGCCCTCACTCCATTAATTTTCGCACTGATACTCAAAACCTCTTGTCCAGTTATGCTCAACTTATACACACCGTCAAAACATGAATTTGAAGAAATAATCAATAGTCTCCCTACAGGATGTGTTGGTCATTTAATGGCCAGCTTGTCGTGAGATAGTAATTAGTGTCACACTCCCCCTAGTGGAAAACTTTCTCAACTGTCTTCCGAACTCATGTTACTTAATTTCCTACAAATGTACAAGGGTCGTCTGTCCTGCTTTATAATAAGGTGTTGGTCAGGGAAAATTTACAGTTGTGTGTTTGGCGTCAGCAACAATTGTGTCTCACCGATCATATTATTTAGTATTAGCTAAGAAACATATAACATTTCTTATAGACACATATTCGATCAGTTTTAAACTCAGTACAGTGGGCATCTCCGTTGTGCACAATTTAAACTTAGATGATAAAAATAAGAGAATAAAATAGTGTTATATTTATGTGTGGATTCTCGAATGTGTAGTTGACTTGTGAGGTTATTTTGTTGTGTGTGTGTGTGTGTGTGTGTGGTCTTTGTGTGGTGTTTGTGTGTATGTGTGTGTGTGTGTGTGTGTGTGTGTGTGCGTGCGTATGTAGTGCTAGCGTGTGTGTATGTACACGTCTACGTGTTAGATTTGTGGTATATATCTTTTTAGAATAGAGTGAGAGAGAGACAGAGCGCCCGAGTTGTTAACGTGAGTAAGAAGGTGCTGTATGAGTCAGAAAGATACAAGACTGAGAGAGAGAGAGAGAGAGAGAGAGAGAGAGAGAGAGAGAGAGAGAGAGCATGTGAGAGAGATTATGACCGACATATATACGAACTACATTGACTATGGTACTCTGTATAGACCAAGTTCCAGGTACCGTACATAACATTGACAAAAATGTAAATATTAAGTAATAACCATTTTCATATAATAGATCTGTTATCTATAGTGTTGTGTTATAAAGTCTGTAACCCTTTAATACAAGTTGGTAAATTATTTCTGTTATCGTGTGCATAATTCTCTATTTTATATGAGGATGATAGTGTAATAAAAATGGTGAGTGTTTTAGAGTGCCAATCGTGGACAATGACAAATGAGAGGGAGCGAGAGAGACAGAGAGAGAGAGAGAGTGTGAGAGAGAGTGAATGAAGAGATATAATGAGAAGGAGAGAGAGAGAGAGAGGGAGAGAGTGAGAGAGTGAATGAAGAGAGATAATGAGAGGGAGAGAGAAAGAGACAGAAGGAGTGAGAGAGAGAGAGAGAAAGCGAAGGGTGGAAGAGTGAGAGAGGGAAGAAGGGAGACAGTGAGTGAGATGTAGACGAGAGTGAGAGAGGGAGTGGGGTGATAGTGAGTGATAGATCGATTTCAGGTTAGAGTGAGAGGCTGTGAGAAGGACTGAGAGGGGAAGCAAGGGTGAGAGAGAAGGGTGATTGTTGGACACATACATAAATTACATTATTCTATAGTACTCTTGACTATATTTTACAATATGATTACAATTATTATCCAAGTTTACCTGTTAGTAAAATTTACCAGAAACTTTTGTTTGTAACCTATGTCAACTATCTGATTTAAGTCGTAATGTTTTACAGTATTGTGTAAATTGTATGTTTCTAAATTATGATTGTTTGTTAACACCAGTAGGGAGTGAAACATGGTAAAAATAACTTTTAATAATTACGTAGTGAACATCCCCTAATCTGTTTTAGTTATAGGTAATATATTACTTTGCTATATGTTGACTGTTGTAGGTATAAACAATTTATGTACCAATCTAATATCGAATTGTTGATTACTGTTTGTTTAATTAATTAAAATAACATTACATTTAGTAATCTAAATTGTAATACTGTATAAATTAAGTTCTCTCATACTATAATTTGCTCGCTTTCTTAAAGATAATTTGAAGATGTAAACAAACTATCATAAGTCTTCACATATAAAATGATACATACATACGCACGCACACTTTCACATCACCAACACGTTCACCCAAATATTTAATTGTTTCGTTATGTTTGATATTTCTATTTTATTTCATACACAGGTTCTGAAGATGACAATAAATATTGTCGAAACGTCGACGCAAAATAACTAAAATTTGTATTATTGACCGATCCTCACTAACCATCCACTAAAACATTCATTGATTGACGGTCACTAAACATTTAAGGAAATATTATATTATATTTCCCCTTTTGAAAATTACACATAAACACGTAATTAATACATATAACACACACCCAATTCCTGCACCAACCCTCTCGCAATAACCCATCACATAATATATATATTACAAACAATACCAAGCTTACAATTCACACTGTTAGAGTCACATCTGAGGTGAAAATTCATATAACTATAAACAACTGATTTGCCCCCAACATAACAAGATAACTTAAAATTTATAATTTAATACTTCATTCAACAATTCTGAATCAATAACTCAGAGAACTAAGCCATAATTATTGTTAAAGCCTCAATAATTGAACGAAAGTCAGACACCCCAGGTCCTGAATTATGCCCACATGGCAGGACGTGATTATGCCGGGCACAACCAACGCTCAGATACATAGAACACATAAAAAAAAAAGGGAAAACTTAGAGCTGTTCACCTAGGTACATGTGTATGTGCAAATTCCCTTACGTAGTATAAGAAATTTGTGAAACATTACATAAGGTGCATAGTTGTATACATTGTCAGAACATGCAGGCACAAAACTTTACATGTGTGTTTGCAGATCTTGTGCAAGTTAAAGGTGGTTTTTATAAGTCTGTTTCCGAGAGCGTCTGCAGATACACCGTATTGTGGTAGATGATATTGGTAAATTAAACATAGAAAGATCACACCTGGATTGTCCGATGTAACTAGGTGGCCATGTGACTAGTGTGTAGCTGGAACTGATAACTTCTGGGGGCAGAATTTCTCTAAGTGTGTGTGTCTGTGTCCCAACTGACGGCGTCTCACGGCTCATGTAGCTTCTCTGCACGTGGGGTTCGGCCAACCCCGACACCCATCTCGCCATTGGTCGAGCAGCTAAGACAGGCAATTTTCTGTATAGGGTGTCATAAAGAACATAACATAATCACAGCTCGCACGCACGCCACAATTATAATATTATGGAGAAAACACACTTTAATATTTAGCAGGGCACCAGAACCTTTTCACAGACTATTGGCTTATTAACAATTTGCTCTGACCACAAGATGTGCATTATTTCGTTTTATAAATCTGGTTTGTATAATTCCTTTTTATAACTATGAAGTTCTTCTCTACCTAGGCTGTTCTCATTAACAAACACTGAAAGGGTAGCTGAGTGTAAGATAGTTTTAAATTGCTTTAATCGAGTCAATAAGTTACATTTAATTCAATTGTAATTTAATTCAATTGTACACTAATTCATGTCTAACAACTCACACACACACAGGTTACCTTTTATTAAGAAACCATGTAACACAAAATGTTTTGAGGTTAATGTAGTTGAGCTATTATAAAGACTAAATGCATACCTGGAGCTTGCTTTAATTTATCTTGCCATAGTAGAGGTTTCAACCAGACAGAATATATCCGATGCCGTCAATTGAGACCAGAGAAATTTCCTCGGTGAGGGTTAGAACAGAAATGAGGCCTATTACATCGCAATTTTCATCCACGAAACTTCGCTGTCTGCAGGTTACGGCGTACAACAGCTGAGCAGGCCAACCAAATATTCGTCACCGCTTCTAACAAACGAGTCACCTACACACAGCGACGACGCGCGATACATTAGCATTGAACGACGGCGAGAACGCGCGAGTTTTAAAGAAATGATACACGCCCATGCAACCGAGCTTAGCGTGTTAACCTTGCGCCGAACGAAGTACGGTACAACGTGAGCTCACGTGACGTGACAGCAATGTGTTTTCAGCTTAATGCGTAATTTGTTCGATACATCATCCGGAAAGTGACAGATTATTCTCAAGTCATAGTGGGGTATAAGTATAAGCATTCAGCGGCGATGGCTTCAATTCAGTTTAGAGATGGGGTTATTTGAGAGCGGTTCGAAGTTATTGTTGCGGTTCAATAAGAAGTAATTATTGAGTTAGTTGGTGCGAAATGGTAATAAGGTGACGTTTATTGTTGTTTGTTGGACACAATTAACTCGAATTACCGTATAATTTATACACGGCCTTTGTTAATATATAACAGTTGTTTGTGTCTAATTAAAGTTTGTAATTAGTGACGTCATTGGTGTAAGTCAATCTGTTTCCACTGTACAACACGACGATCTGTGTGCCCGTCGTAAAGGTATGTTTCTGCACGTCACTAAACTATGGCTGTACGGACAACAGAATGTCGACGACACGACATTGGGTTAACTCCATTGAACGTGTTAAGGTGCGGTGATGCCAATTGTGGCAACGAAGCGGCAACGTGTACTCAAAACGATTGTCTCATCGTAGTAACGGTGTAATCTAATGATTGCATAGAGTCAGCGTCGGGAAGTGCCGTACCTTGAAGGAAACATTAAAGGCTTCCGGCTGGCATCCTTTTGCCTGAGGAAGTATTACTCAGCTGATATGTTAAGCACTCAGCTGATCTGTCGGTTTTAGATATTTGGCCTTTGACGGGTTTATTGGTAGCCTACTCCGTCACTTCTCAATATACAACACCATAGTTAATTAATTTTTTTGTATCGGCCATCTAAGAACCACATACCAATTTCAATTCTTTATTCTTTGTTCTTTTCTTTTTCTCCAACATTCTTTCATCTTTTCACTGTGCCTCTTCTTCCCGTCTTCGGTCCACTTTGAACCTGCGTTTTCTCTCTCCTACCCTGGATTCCCTCCACTTTTAACACTTTTACCCCAAAAAACGTCTCTTTCAATTGCTTCTTCTGCGTTTATATAATTGTTCCCAAATCCTTTTGGACTTCTTTAATCCAACTTATTGTTGACTTCTTCCACCGCAGATATTTGAAGATCTGCTTTGTTAACCTATTGTCGTCCATTCTATATAAATGTCCACAAAATAATAGTCTTATTTTTCTCATTGTTTCTGTTACATTTTTTATACTTTGATATATTTCATAATTAATTTTTAATTTCCAACCTTCAAAAGCTTTTGTGGGCCTAATATTTTATTAATAATTCGTCTTTCCAATATTTCTAGTTTGTCTAAATTATAATTGAATGCTAGACATTTACTTGCATATAGGTATTCCGGCTTCACTACTGTACTGTAATGCCTAATTTTCGGATATTTAGATATGCACTTTTTATTGTAAATATCTTTAGTTATACCATATGCTCTTTCCATTTAAAGAATAATTTCTTCTGTAGCAGATTTTTCTAAACAATTCTCTTGAATTAATTCTCCATAGTTGTTTTATTACTTTCAAAATTTGTTTTATGATCTTATTTTTCTTCGTCATTAATTCAAATTGTGTAGGAACCGTAATAAAGTGTGGTATCCACAATGCACTCATGCAGGAACGCAGCCAAAAATTTTACACGTAGTCGACATTGCATTAGAGACGTGTAATCAAAGATAAGAATACCCATTCGGAATGTTTCTTTCCAGAAAGATGAGGGGCGGTTAAATTTGCTCCAGGAGCAAAATAAACATGACATCCCAAAAGGCGGGTTTCAGGACATCCTGGTGTTAAAGAAACAGAAGAAAGAGAAAAAGAGAATAGTAATATTTACAGTCGTTTTATGTTTTTCTAAATTTGAATGAACATGTGTTAGTACTAAAATTTGAATTTGACTGCATCCGTCGTTATAATCTCCTATAATCGTTATAATTGGTCCTCATCATTTTGGTGTTGCTTTCGTTATGAGTGAAAACACGTTATGATTAATAAACGCTACATTAAAAGGAGAGTTTCTTTTCCCTTTTATAAATCACTCTACGTCCAGCTACAAAATAGCACAATTACAACGAGGAACCTACATAAGTATACAAAACACACACACACAAGTAGAAAGGGCTTGTGTCATAAAAATTTGCTATAATCTGCTCTTTGACAATGTTTTACACAATAAAGCTCTCTTAAACCACAGGAAAAGGTTGTATAACAGCCAACGAACGTTCGAAAAATTGGCTAAAATCTCAGTTGATTTCTTACTTTGCATTATTCAATTCAGTCTCTCTCTGAACTTGGAAACGCGTGGTCGTGCTGCTCGAGTATAGACGACATAAATATAAATTTATTAATGATTAATGAACAGGAGACAAATTCCTATTATGTAATAAAAATGTAGAGAATCTAATATGAACAATTGTTGGAAGTAATCTTCTTTAATAGAAAATAATAAATGATGGATTTTTAGAGTAGAAGTATGGACACTGACGCCAAGCTTTACAAAAATCGGTTGATGCATTCAAACGTTATCGCGAACGTACTCCAAACAGATTAACAGAGAGTCAAATAGGAAACTGTCGAGTTAAAATTAAGAACTCACTTCTCTCGTCCAGTAATAACTGCTTTGTAAACATAATAACATTTTTCTAAATATCCTGTTTGCTTAAAGTACGAACAACTCTGTTAAAGCACTCAGTAAATTACAGAACAACTGTAGGCGTCGCTCCCACGACAAGGGTTTACCTGATGATTTTCTTCTTCTGTTTTCTTTTCAACATTTGTTTCTTCTGTTTTTATTTCACAGTGAAGTCAAGTTGTGTATTTAATTATGCACAGTCAGTGGACCCACGTACCGTTCTCCATTTTAGTAATTAATTTTCTCATTAATACACACTCGCCACAGGCACTTTCCACTCATTGTTACATTTCCATTTGCTTTCTAAATACGGTAGTACTGCTTAATAACGGAAACTGTATTTATTTAATAATTAAACAGCGATTACAAATACCCTTTCTTGCGAAGCAACGTTGCTGGTACAATGTTTAAACATTTCGTTGTTACTGTTTTTGAAAAAAGTTTGTAACACACACACACACACACACACACACACACACACACACTCACAGGTAAGTAATTGAATTACAAGTGATTGATTGTAATGATTGTAAGAATGGATAACAGTTTAGGTAGAAAAACATGTTAAGTACTGCTGATAAACAGGCTACCCTGTCGAACTCGGAAAAGCGGCTTGCAAATGGCTTTGCACTCGTTATATTGAATCTGCAATGATTTCGGATTACAGATCTTCCCATTGAAGATTAAGGTGACGGATTTTCATGGAGCATAATTTGTAGACGGTACTGTCTAGGAATAGGTTAGTAATTTTGAATATCTGGGCTATAATGTTTCTTACATTACAAACAATGACGTGGTGAAGAAGCTACATAAGTTCAAACACATATTACCATCAGGATTACTTAAAAATCAACAAGTAAAAAAAAAAAAAACGGCTGAAGTCCTACAAGGATATGACCCTTCCCAGACTTGTCTATGAGTTTGAAAATTGGACCTTAACAAAATATCAGGCCAGTCGTATTGACACGACCAAAATATGATACCTCAGGAACGTGGCAGTGCATACTCTTCAAATGCTCTTAGAGAAAATGCAGATATAAGCTACGGCAAGAACAGAATATTACGAGTATGCCAGATGGGCTTTCACAATACTCGCTAAAATGTTTTAAACAACTTAACCGAAAAGATAACTGTTGCATTCCAAAGCAACTATTGAAATATAAACCGAAAAGATGGAGTGGTGTGGGGGTCTGAAAAGCGTTGGAATCACCGGTTCTAGTCTACCTGTCTCAGACCGGAGCAAACCACTTTTAGTTTAATCCTTACCTTCGTTTTATTATTAAAAAAATGGTTAAGATTAGTCTAATTTTTGTAAATTTTTACAGCCGCTCTGATCAGGCGAGGAAAATACTTTCTTCTCCAATATGGCAGTCCCTCCAAATACAGCGGTTTTAACAGACAGAATAATTTTAAATGTGTAGTAGTTTGCAAACCGGTTTTAAATAAAGTGAGAGACTTGTTAAGACAAAACAAAAAAAATGTTTTATAACTTGTGTCATTGTGTGTTATAAAGTTGTGTGTGTCCGTCACTGTGTTAAATAATTTTATTCTTGTTCTAAGCCCGTTTCGACTTCACAGAGTCTCTGCCATTTTTTCCAGGGCCTTCCACGATCTCTCGTCCCCACTGACTTGTATTCAAATGCTTGTTTAGGAGTACGCGTATCTACCATACGTTCTAAATGGGATTTCAAATTTTGACTGTATTCCTTTATTCTCTCCAAAACCGACTGTAACCTTAGGTCTTTCCTTATGTCGTCGTTTCGTAGACTATCTATAAAACTGATTTTACAAATTTTATTTCCGCAGCCTGTACTTTTCAAATATCTATTTGCAGGAGAGTCTATATTTCACATCCATACATTAAAGTCGGCAGAGCCACGACCTTATAGGACTTTAGCTGTATCTCCCTCTGCGTTTTATTCTTCAATAGTCGTCTTATTGTTCCACAGGTATAAATAAATTTATGTAACCTTCTCTCAATACCGTTATCCTTCCTATAAAAGATATCACATCCCTAATAATTAGAATGTGATATCTGCTTCAAAACAGATAATATATATTTTATATATATTATATTCCAATGTCTTCAAATTATTTAATTTTAGAGTTACTGGTCGGTGAATACTTTATTACAACTTAACATGCGTGCTAGCATTAACGTGCCTGATTGTAATATTGGGGGGCCGAGTTTTCTATATAACTTAAATAGTAGTGGGTGTACGCTTTTCCATTTGTCTCAATCTAGCCACTGAGGATGCCTGATTGTAATATAAGCCAAACATATTTATTTAATGAAAAATGTAACAGCGTATGTTAAATAAAAAATTAGTGTAGTTATTGTCAGTCTCATTTCTGACTAACATTTAAATTATTAAACTACAAATTTTATTAGTGGTTAAATAATTTATGCTACACTCACTTGTTGCACACACCACTAGTCACTGTGACAAGGATTAGCGCTTTCGAACGTTACCCGTTCATTATCCAAGGTGGCAGTTACGATCTGATGATGAACGGGTAACGTTCGAAAGCGCTAATCGTTGTCACAGTGACTAGTGGTGTGTGTAACAAGTGAGTGTAGAATAATTTAAATTATTAAATTACTGGTTACATTAGGGGGAAATATTAAAACAGAAAGAGCAGCGGATTTGTTGTATAAAATTGCCAGATGATTGGCCGATCAGTAGCACCTTGTTTGAAGCCCGACTAAAAACTATCCGACCATTTATAATATTACGGAAACTGGTTGGAAAAATGCATTGTGAGCCTACGTAAAGTGACATGATTAAATATTTCATTTCAGCGACATAATTTAGGCCTCTATCACACTACGCAACTGATTTCAAGCTACATGAAACTAGTTACACGGTAGTAAAAACAGGCTGCAACTGCTCTGCAATCAGTTGCAGAGTAAACATGGCGTCTATGCTACTATTATAAAGAGGTAAAATTTGTTTGTATCGTTGTCTGAGCTAACCTCAGGAACTTTTGATTAGAAAAATATGTATTTCACCAACGTGTTTCTTGAAGTTTGACGATGATTTTAGACATAAATTTGAACCAATAACTTACCAATAACTTAAATAATTTTCAAGAACAGAGATTTAAAACGGTCCCATGTCAAGAAACTGTTGTTAATGTGCATGTAGTAAAATTTTTGGCGTGCAATAAACTTTCGTTTTATAAGAGATGTCAGGGAGTGAAATTTAAGAAATAATACAAATTTTATTTTTATTCATTAAAAATCGTCCTTTTGGTTTTTGAGATATTGCCGGTTTTTAAAAGTTGTATATGTTGTATTGGTCCATGTTATAAAATTGCTTCGTTGTCTACGGAATGCGCGAGCAGACGAATTGCATGTAATCTGTTGCTTAGTGTAATAAGTTACATTTGAATCAATTGCTCACAAGGAGTGCGCGAAAGTAAAAGTTGCACGAGCAGTTGCAAGGCTTGCAACTTTCATGCAATCGATTGCAAACCGTGCAACCAATTTCAGTACGTGTTATACGCTACATTTAAACCAATGTCCCACAACTTTTTTGCAATCAGTTGCGTAGTGTGATAAAGGCCTTACAGTCTGACTGAAGTGCGAGTCTATAAAAAAGAGAAAACGAACTTTATTGTTTTTTTACAGAGATGTTAATTAATTTTCAAGGACCTAAAATAGTGTACATAAATTAACTAAAACGCTGTAGAATACTGTAGGTCTCCGTTTTTGTACATAACTAAACGAACAACTACTCTTTACTGTAATGTAACAGTATAAGCTTAACAGAGTAACAGAGGTCGGGTCTGAAGAAATGTAAACACTGTGGAGTTTTATCTTACTTTACTGGATATCACATTACCAGTATACAATGAATTTTATTATCTGTCTATTTTGGTTCAATTGTGTTGTTCGAGTGTTATGAAGAATAAAATCATTTCAATTCGTGATAATCAATAGTCGTAAGAATAATCTGTAATCAAGGACAATTCTATAGTACGGTGTTTAAATATACCAACAAAAAAACACTCATAACGTATTCATAATATACGAGGTCCGAAAAGGAAGTGTCAGACCATTTTGAATGTTAACGGGAACCGGTTGTGTGGCCGCATTGTAACTCGGTAGCCAATCAGCACCAAGTGACGCATGCATAGACCTTCACTTACTTATTAGACTCTTCAGTTAGTTGGGAGACTGGTGTGTAAACACGTGTTGTTTGTGACTGCCGTACTCATAATGTGTGAACTATACGTGTGCTAAACTAGTATTTGAAGAAACAGGTACGAACAAAACCGTTAAAAAATGTAACACTGACAAATACCTGTTATTATATAGCTATCATACATATACCTGTATTATATAATTTGTTATAGGAAATAAATTGAAATTAAAAGTATTAACTGTATTACATTACACTGTGACTTCATTAAGCTGTTAGTGTTTAAAAGAAAATAAGAAACAAGAGAATTTATAGGTCTATTTCCCTTTGGGGACACTAATTTTAGTTTTCACTAGGAGTAAACAAACTGACACAGATTTAACATTAAATTATTGATTCCATTTTGGTTAGGCAAATCAATTGCGAAACTCAGGCAATGACGTTTAGAGTGCACGTTGTAGCACAACAAATAATGTCATCAAAATTTACTTGAGATGTGTAGTGAAGTTAAAATCATCTCCGAAATCATATTAAGAAGAAGTACTATATGGCCTATCAGCCACTTTGTAGGCTATAACTTAATATATTCCCTTTTTCAAAATTTACCAAGCTGGTGACTAGTATAATATATAATTTGTTATTATAATCTGTATTATATACCTGGATAACACACGATAATAAATGTAACATCAGTATGGATTTTTTTCATTAATTAAAAACAGCTTCCCCTTTTTGGCATAAAGATATTCTGAACCTCGCTGTTTTGCTTCTTTTCGTACTTGTATGGCAATCGGCACTTGCGCAGAATCAAGTATTCAGCACCAATAACTGTGACTTTGTACTCATAGTACTCGTTTAATCGTTAGTTGCGAGGGGTGGGGGGTACCGCGACTCTGAACTGCGAGGCCGAGAGTAATCGGATTGGGTATTTCGACTCTTCACTTCTCGTTGAATCGGAACAGGTATTACAAGTTTTCAGTCACTGTTGTATGCGTTCCACAAAATAATTGTTCCAAAATACCTGTTATAGGTATTTTGGCCCACCACTATTGTGAAAGGCTAGATCAGCAAATTCATATTAAATTGTGCTTAAAACTTGAACATTCGTTCGCGGAAACTATCAGAAATATTAAGACAGTTTTTGGAGGGGACTCAATGATTTTTCTGTAGATAGGCCTATATGCTAGAATCTGTTGGGATTTGATCCACGTTCTTGAGGGCCTTTACCCACAAAAAATGTTGAATTCGTGACGGCTGCATTAAACAAAAATTGACGGTTGACAGCGCAAAGTTAGAAGAACATGTGGGATTCCCACAGTATTATGTTTCAGAGATTTTGACGGAAGATCTTGTAATGAAACGTGCGGCAGCAAATTCGTGCCACACTGCTGTTGCAAAAGCAAAAGGATTGCACAGCTGATGAGCTTTCAAAAGATTTGGTCGATTCTGCTAACAGTGTCACAAAAGGTCATA
Organism: Magicicada septendecula; assembly: GCA_034769895.1. NCBI lineage: Eukaryota > Metazoa > Arthropoda > Insecta > Hemiptera > Cicadidae > Magicicada > Magicicada septendecula. The sequence goes on from CM068373.1 coordinate 119,312,668, forward strand.
ACTGGAGATTAGTCGTGAGTTCATGGTAATGACAACCCGAAAAAAGCCGAATCATCCCAATTCGGAAGAAAAGTATGAATACGACAGTCACAGGCAACACGTTTTTAAACAACACAGTCTCACAGCTAACTGAATAGTCCAATAGCATTGTAAATGTTTAGACATATGTCAAAAGGACCTATGTGATTGGTTATCAAATTTACAACAGGTTTCCGTATTATTCAAAATGTTAGGATATTTTTCGGTCAGACCTCGTCTGCAAAAGACAAAAGTGCTCTGTCCTCCCATTTAACTGGTACATCAATTTATCAGTAATACTACAACAACGAGTATTTATCTCCGTGACTGGAAATTTCATTTCTGCCTCTTTAATACGACGGGCCAGGAATTTTGTTAAAGTCCAAATCTCATAGTGGGAGTCCATAGACAAGATTGGGGAGGATCATCACCTTGTAGTACTTCAGACCTTGATTCTTGAATCGTTGACTTCACAGTTCTCCCGATGGTCCCGCACATGTGGTCGAACTTGTACAGCTTCTCCCCACCACACCATTGGTTGAACTGTAAGGAAATTACCGCCCTGCTCCGCAACAGTACCACCTACAACAGGTTTCGCTCGTTTGGGATTAGGTCCAAAAGAAGCCATCGCCTTGGTCGTCAATGTGGAGATCTGATCCGAGATCCTTACAAATTCGACGCGTTGAATTCAATATTAGACAATTGTTTTCTTTGTTGTTGTCTTACTTTATAAACAACTCTTTCTGTGCAAGAGGACGCGAAAAGAAATCAACACCGTGCAGATCGTGCGTTGTGACCACTGAAATTGTGAATCGCAATTCAATGTGAGAAATACATAAGGCCTAATTCCGCATGTCACACCAATAATTTTTGGTTCTCGCATTATAATTTGCATGTAACAACAACCAAACCGTAGTGAAGATAAAAAATGTACAAAGACGTTAAGCTGAAGTCTGCGAACAACGGTACGAAAAGATAGGGTGCACACGAGTTAAAGAGACCATGACGTGCAGAACCCCACCTTCTGCAGTGGACAAACGTTGCAATATTACAAAGCAGCGCGTAACGCTACGTGGTAATTTAGTTTCGCTGGACAACAAGTTGCGAATTGAGTTGATATCAGTGACTCATACGCTTAAATGATTTACGATAATCGCTATAGAGTGGCCGCATGGGGTAACAAAATTAAAGGAAACAGCTGTGACACAATCGAAATTTTAATGTACAGTTATCATCGTAGATAAATAGTTAAGATACTGATTTGAAAATTTTATTTGAATTAATCGTAGTAGGTTCAGTAATGCCTAGTATTGCCACATACACCGGTTTTCAACCACATACACCTAGTATATGCCAAAATACATCGCGTATCACTAGTGGCACGCGATGGATCCAAGGTGGTACGCAAGAAGACCTAGCTAGGAAAAACTATTTACTTAACAAAATAAATAAATAAATATTTTTATTCAAAACAGCAATAAATTTTCATTGGACATGATTCAAATATTAAATCTATTCGCTAAATTCGCTTATGTTAAATACAAATGTAGGAACAGAATAGATGTATTAAGTCTGATGTAAGGTTAAAAATAACACCAATGAAGCTAACATTAACTCTCTGGTATAAAATAAGCAGCAACAAGTTTCACATTAATTATTTTCTTTTTAATATGTTGTTATTTTTCAGCACCAACAAGAAAGTCTGTAATGAAAGTAATCAACTGTCTTTTGAAAATTTTGTACTTTATTTTATCGTAGAACCAACCTGAAATTAATTTAAAAATTCCCGTTTTGAAAATTCTATATATTATGTTTAAATAATAATACATGACTAGGAATATTAAAATATACTATTCATGTTGTATCAAGTTTTTTGTTATGAAAACCCCAATAACCTTTGTTTAAGCTCCAGTGGTACTCGAATGCGGAAGACCAAAGTGGTAAGCGGGTCCGGAAAGGTTGGGAACCACAGGCAGAAGAGATTTCAATATAATAACTTCTGACGTCACTGGAGACCTATTGTTAACTTTTGTGACGGTACTGGACGAGGACCCTATGTTCAACAGAAGTGTATGACATCTTGATGCAGCTGCTGCTGCTGATATGTTGATGATGACGTTGATGATTTTGATAATGAAGCACCCGGGTTCGTGTTTATGGAAAGTTGAACGGCATATCTTCCTTTCATCTGCGTCAGAACCTTCATACCTAAGTCAACTTAAAATCGACTATTTTAAAATTTACACTATTTTAATATGTAAGTTTATTGAACAAACAAAGCGACTTCTCGGTTTTAAACGACCGTTTGACAATATTCTGTCTATTTGTCTAAGTGTTTGGGGTATGTCTCACGACAATTTCTGAATGCATCAACCGATTTTCATAAAACTTGGCATGCGTGTTTAACATACCTTTAATTTAACAGAGCTCTATTGTTTTTCACATTCATCACCCCAAAAAATATAGTGGCAGGGGGAAAATATAGTGGGCAAAATGTTGACAAAATCACAACACAACCATGTGGGGCATCGCATTTAAGAAAATTTTAACCCAAATCATAATATAATTAAATACATTTAACACTGCCGAATCAGATCACAAATTATTATTGACAAAAATGATAAAACTTCACCTGATGGTCTAAACTAGTTTTCGCTCTGTTTGAGCTCTCTGACGAAGTTTTCGCGAGAGGAACTAGTTTCTCTCTAAACTAGCTTTCACAGCCTCTGACAAAGTTCTAACGGAGCGAAAACTAGTTTAGGTCATCAGGTAAAAGTTGGTATAATTTATCACTTTTATCAATAATAATTTGTTATCCGAGCCGGTAGTTATATATATATATAGTTAATTAATAACAACGGACACGTCATGGACAACAAAATCCAGGAACATAATATAATGTTTAGCTTTGGAAATTTTAAAATTTTTGTGTCAGCAAGGCTCAAATAGTGTATCAAACGTTTGTAGAAAAATTATACAAATGTATTTGGCGTGTCAAATTAAAGAGAATTGTAACCAATATTTGAATATTGTGTTCAGGCTATAAAACTAAAGAAACATTTGAACACCTGAGCCCAAAAAATATTAACATTTTGGAAAAATTGTAAAAATTCATGCCGAACAATACACTAAAGGGAATCATGTAACCATGTAATCCAAATTTAGTGTTTGCTTTAAAAAATTTTTTGTAGTGGCGCCATAAACCGAAAATGGAAGTCAAAAGTTTGGAAAAATTGTAAAATTCTGAGCGAGTTCAGCAGCTTATGAAGCTCAGTAGTATTTATATGATTAACATGATAAGGCGAAACACTGACGTAACATGGATCACTTGTACAAATCTCCATTCCGCGTAGACCCTTCTACAGTAATCCCGAAGCGTGTCTGCAAATATGTAAGCGTCACGCTTGACTCCAAGCTTACCTGGCGACCACATATCAAGCAACCTCAAACCGCCAACAAGCAACCTCAGGAGCAACAATCGTGTTCTTCAGCTGTATCTACACAGCCTGTCTCCTCTCAGCGCTCTCAGACGCTGATTTACGCGTATCCCATCCATCTACTGCCGATTCCGCTTGCTTCAATCATTACAGAATTATTGAACGACGACCCCTTCGACCTTTTAAGATCTCCTAAAACCAAAACCAGCAAACGATCTGTACGCCTTCAACAAAGTCTTTCCAAACCTAGACTCCTTCCTACATAAATTGAACTGGAAGTACTTTCAACCCGCTAAGTAATCCATTGCAACCTCCAGCAACAGAACTACCCGAAATTCCCGCAGATCTGCCTTCCTCATAAACAGTCTCCTCACTATTGCCGATGAATCCCTCACCGACAGAGAAATACTTAAATCCATTCTTCATACATAATCCACTTTGCATCTTCCTTGATCGCATAACTCCTTAATTTTGCCTATCTGCTCACCATATCTTTAGCCCTCTTCATTGTGTCCCCCACCGATACGTTGACATCACTCTGACGCTTCCCTCCATCTTTTGCGTCCGCGCTACACAACCCCGTCTAGGCTGTCGCTTTGAAATTTTTATTTTGGCACTTCTATCAGTCTCTTCCAACACCCGATTAGCTCTAACACTCCAACACATAAACACTCAAAGACACATCCACGCACTACTCTTTCTCCTGAGTGCCTCCACCTTCTCCGCCACCCGCCCTCTCTGGCGTGCGACTCCTCTCATTTTTCTACGCGGTTAAAGAGGTTTTGCCCCAGATTACCTAGAAACTTGTTCTTCGGGACAAGTCTCAAACTTCGCGAAAAAAAGACGAAACCTTAAAATTAATTGTTGAAGCAGCAGCAGCTCAAGGTAGAAGATGCTCAAGAATCTACTGCGCATTTCGTTGTAGCTGAGCAAGTCTAGATTCTGAACAAGGGCGATGAAGGCTGCTAATACCATTGGCTTAGAAAATTCTTAGGAAAATGTACAGTCGGTTCACGGCAATTAAACGTAAGTCACGAGCTGAATAAGTTGGAGTTAATAAAATTATAGTAAATTCCTTAAATAAAAGAAAAGCTTTGTCGGCTGTACGACACGCAGAAACTATGGGACTGAAACACAGAGTATAAACAAATTTAAAGCGGAAGCCAGCCGTACTGATTTTCAAAGTTAGGTAGACTAAGGACGTAAAGGAAAACACAAAGTTTATAAAATTAAGGAACGAGAGAATGGCAAACTGGCGGCTGAGGCCCATTTGGGTTTGTTGTGTAGAAAAAAAAGAGGAAGAGGTATAATACTACTACGTAATTTATGAATCATAAAGGAGAAAACATCTGCATAATTTAAGCATAGAGGAAATTCATTTGATATTTATGCATAAGTTCAGCTATCTGGGTAACGTGATAGATAATAAAGGGTGCATAAACACGACGATTCATGACAGGATACAAATATGAAATAGGGCATGTTATGCCAACAGTACACTATTGAGAAGCAAACTACTTCTTTGTTGCCAATAACGTAGTACACATATAAAAATTATCCTCTCCCCTTTCAACTATCATTTTCGTTTATAGAAATTTACCCCTCCCCTTCAACTATCCTTGTTGTTTATAGATATTTCATCTACTTTTTATCAGTGGATTATTATGACCTTCTTTTCAGGATAATTTATTTATAAAAATTAAGTACTTTAGTCTTGTTGCAACACAAAACGTTGCAGGTAAACTACCCCTTTCCTTTAACCGATCTTTACCAAAATCTACAAGCTTTGAGTACTCTACGACCCAGGCAAGTGTGAAAAAAATTATTTGATTAAGTTTGAATTTACGAGAGTTATCGTTCGTAATATAAAAAACTACTCTTGTCAAAGCATGAAACGTTGCAGGTAAACAACCGCTTTCCCTTAACCGATCTTCACCAAAATGAACAGGCTCTGAGTCCTCTACAACTCAGGCAAATATGCAAAAAAGTACTTGATTCTGTTTCAATTTGCGGCAGTTATCGTTCGTCATAAAACAAATTTTACACTCGGACACTTTTCGAAAAATGATTTTTCTTCATGTTTTGAGGGCAGTACAATCAGAATCAGCCTTTATTTTTTCGCCATCACCATACTTCCATTTCCTTATGGAACATAAAAGTAAAAAAGACTGACGTGTAGTTCAAAAGCATTAAGCTCGTATACGTACATAATTAGGAAACTATTTCCACTGGTTGATAGTCTCTATTGATACCACTTTAAATGAGACTAATAGGTCGATATCGGTCTGGTAGGCGCGGTGTGTGTCTGTAGAGAGAGACAAAGCTAATAATAAAATTAAACTAGCGTCCAGTCTCAATTCTTGTTTCCTTTTATTGGCTTTTTATTTTTCATAGGTCTTGTGGTCCAATTGTTGTGTGACTCATATAAACCGCTGGCTAGTCATGCAGCAAGCTGGTGTTAGCGCTGCTTACATTACAGCCAAGGGCGGATCCAGCAAGTAATTTGGGTTTGGAAAAGATTTGACTTTCGATGTGATAAGAAAAGATGGACCGTTACGGTCTAAAGTGTAAATGAGAGGAATAAGTGAAGATACAAATACATTGTTACTATCAACACAATAAAATTTATTAAAGTACGAGTATAAAATCATATCTGTGTTTGTCAGTTCATTGTTCTATTAATAATGTTCACTTACAGTTTAAAATACACACTACTCATTTAAGTTATGCATCAAACAAATTTTAACATGGTAGTAAGGTACAGTTAGACTTTAAAGTAAAACCATGAATGTACATAACTTGATATGAATTTTGTAGACTGCCATGTAGGTATTCACAGTCACAACCCCATTGTAAAATCACAAGACAACGAAACAAATTTTGTCTGATATGATCATTTGGTGGTTTGGGGAAATTTCCTTCATCTCTCCGTGGGTCCTCGCCTGATTACAGCAGTACGTATCTTTTATGAGGCGTGTGTCAGTGCTGTTAAAGTTGGGAATAAGATGACCCAATACTTTTCAATGGAAAGATAGAACAACACAGAATTGCTAGAATGGAGACCAGTAGGAAGGAGATCAAGAGAAAGGCCAAGGAAGAGGCGGTCGAGCATGTTGAGAAGAATCTGAGGAATATGGGAATAAAAAGATGGAAAAGACTATGTGATGAGGGGTCTGAATGGAGAACAATCGTTGAATAGGCTGAAACCCATACTGGGTTGTAATGCCAGTAGAAGTAAGAGAAGACTCGTTCATGTCTTTTAAAGCTTACACGGCCTGAGTCAATGTTGTCAATATTTCTGATTCCGGGCTGTTTGGCCGTGGTCCAGTGCTGTACGTACCAGCAGAAGTTTTGACCGTGCCATTGACGGCCATCATCAGTGCAAAAAATGAGCTTCAACTAACGTGGATATCAAAAGTACTGTGGTCATTATAATATGATTATCATATGATATAATATAATATTATATTATAAACATTATTATAGTCATAATAATCGGAAATATTATGATATATGTAGACGGAGATATTTCCGAGCTGATGATGACCTGTGAACCTTGAAAGCCCTAATCGGAAAAACATTTCTATAGTGGTGTGCAACAGTGTTATTTCTGTTTGTAATTCTATAGTTGTTTAGGGATGCGTCAGTCATCCATTCGATTAAGATTTTCCGACCATATATCCATAACATTTAGTTCCCGCCGTACACCGACATTTCTTTTGCAGTCTCGTAAAATATATCTTCCCATAGCAAAATTTCCTTCTGCAAGTGATAATTTGATGGTAGGGGATAACACCTAATCACACGATGCCATCAAGGCATCAAAGCGCGTCGATCTAATAGTAACGCTCTCTTCATTATACACGATAAGCCCAGGCAGTCTTTTATGAAACATGCAGCGAAATACGTAGTCATAATTTTAAATGGCAGCGGCCATCTTACAATGGGCTAACCCGTTTGATCTACGCTCCGCCGCGTCTTCTAGTTAAACACGATATGTCGATTTGGCGGTTCTGGTTATGTCCGAATTTGATTTAGGGCGTAGGACTACAGTCGTGCGTAGAGTTGGATGGCTTAAAGTTATTTTTAACAAATTTTATGTACTAACATTTTAGTATTATTATTATTATTATTATTATTATTATTATTATTATTATTATTATTATTATTATTATTATTATTATTATTATTCCGGCTTTACAATGTTTACACATTTTCCGGAACCAAAGATTACAGAAGTGATTGAATTCTCATCTCCACTGCTGCTTGTCCATCCAAAGATTTTCTCAATTTTTTGTTCCCTCAATATAGTCTGAATTTCTTCTGTCCGGGTGATAGGTGGTCTTCCTCTTTTCTTTCTTCCTAGTAGTCCAACTGAGCCGTAAGTCATGATACTTCTAACAACAGTTTTAAGTATTTGGTTTTAGTTTCTGCTGTAATTTGTTCATCCCACAGGATTCCATTTAATATAGATATAGCCATCTTTCTTAAACTAATTCTGAATTGTATTTCTTTATCTTGCTTTCCATTGGCCGTAATTTTCACCCCTAATTCCTTGTATTCCTCTGTATATGAAATCTTCCCCATGTCTTCCTCCAATATCAAGTCTTGATAAAGGTCACCTATTGCTATGTATTTTGTTTATACATATTTGCCTTTAGTTCCCATTTCTAATATTCCTGTATCAATTTTCCAGTCATGTAGGCCTACTATATGTCTTGAAACTCTTGAGCCAAAAGTAATTGGTCATCAGTAAATTGTAATGAATAAACTGTTCACCATCAAGTGCTAACATTTTCCGTTGTCGAAACAATAAAATTCTCCAGTCCGTAGTCCGCCATATCTAACAGAAGCCTGTCCAGACGGTGCGGTTGTGCTAACGTCAGTTATTTCTGTGGTACGGAAACAAAACGATTGATGGACCACGGTATAACGGATTAGAAACTTTTATTCGTTCTGGCATCGCCGACCCTGCAAGCCTACGTTCTTTACATTTGTGTTTTGTACAGTTTTATTTGTGTTCACTTTGTAAGTTATATAGTTACAAACTTTAGTTACAAACAAATTATATGTTTACTTTGTGTAGTTATAAACCCGGTTCTTAGGTAATTATTTAGGATAAATCTGTACATATAAAATGCAAACTCCACTAACAGACTGATTACGAAATCTTCAAAACTACCCGGTTTACAAACATGATATTTTGCAAAAAAAACTTTTTTTAAGGCATAGGTGCGTGCTAAGAAATCGTCTTGAGAAATTTTACTTCCAACTAGGGTTTTGTAAGTATTTTTCATCCCTAAAAGAAAACTCAAAATTTCTTATGAAATTGTTCAAGCAATTGTTATGAAAGCTTCCAGGTTGGTACAAAATAAGTTACACAAATATATTTCTTTACGATAGAAACAAAGGTGGGACTTAAAAGTTTCTCCTAAAGTTTATACCTAAAAAATCCAAATACCACTGACGATTTGATTGATGAAAAATTTTTTAAAACTACAAGATCTAGGAATATGGAATTTGATACAAAAATCTTTTTTAAGCCACAGGTACGCTAAGAAATATTTTCTGAACCGTTTTAATTCTAAGGGGTTATTTTCAGGTGGTTTTTTCTTCAATAGAGAACAAATTTCCGGTGAACGTTTTCAACCAATTCCTATGACACATTGTAGGCTGGCATAAAATAAGTTACATCCAAATTTTAATAAGATAGTTTTAATTGCAAGCTTTTTATTTTAGTTAAATGAATAAAAATCAATAGTAAAATTAATCACATTGAGTATAACCTAGGAATCAACTATAAAAATTTAGTTTCCATTGTTTTTTAAACTTTAGTGAAGCAAGGGTTGTTGTATTATATCCAAAAATTACTGTTTCGTAAAGTAACGAACAATGTCTCATGTTTGATCATGTAAAACTCTGTTGATTATAAAAGAAACTTGCAAAAAATATTTAGGACTATAAATATTGTTTTGATATCATGGAAAATGAAAAACAAGGTACAGCGAGAAATAAAACACAAACTACACGTTATAGAGTTACAACTCTCACGGCCGAGGTCGACTTCAGTAAAACTATTTCCGGGCCGTTAGGCCGTAGGACTGGTAGTTGCCAAAGAAATAGTACGGTTTAACAGACGACCAACTGAAGACAACTGCCGCAACTGATGTCGAAACTTCTGGCTTTCTCAGAATATTTTCTCGAAAATGATTTTCACTGGAAAAAATTACATGAATTTACTGTTACTATTTTATGATAACTGGAAGAACTGGCCTTTCTGCTGGTAATATTTCTTACATGATTACTTTCTCGTTTTTATTTATTTTACTTACTCGTGTTCAGCTTTTTATCCTCCTAGTTAGACACCGTACCACACCAACCACAACCACATACCACATAGGTACTCAACCGATACGCCGAACCGTTGACTGAGTGTCTCCTGTTTAACAATTAACATTTAACTCTGTTAGAAGATTGTCTAGTCTAATGTACATAGAGCGCTCGCTTCCTGGAAATTCCAATGTGTTCACTGCAACGCTCAGAAGGTTTATCTCGGTTATTAACCCCTGCTCACCCTGGAATTCCCGTGTAGTGATAATCCACGCAATCACAAGACTGGCATGTTGTTACACTGTCATATCTCCTTTAAATAACTCACTCGAGTCAGCGTCAAGGGACATCGTGCAGTCTAATCGTGTTTGCAGTAAGGCAGGATGTGTCGTCTCACACCACCGTTACTAGTTTGTGTCTCAGTAGTATCTTTCAGTGGCGTACCCAGAATGGTCCACTGGTTGTTAGAACTTCCCTCCCCGTTGAGGTCAAACCCCTAGGCAATGGGGTTAATAGTACGAGAAGCCAACACGAAGCCACAATAATAATAGTCAACCAACACATATGTACTTCACCAGACACAAAAACTGGAAGGCTGAGGATGGGTACAAGATGGTACCCGAAACATGTTACAAATAAGGAAAAAAAAAGGTATATCTTGAGGTAAATTTATTTATAAATAATAAAATAATAAAAACATTGCAGGCGGCTCAGTAGTCCAGTGGGTATGGCACCTGGCTACTAATATAGAGGTCCCGTTTTCGATTCCCGGGCCCGCACCATAAAATCAAGGTGCGTTTATTCAGCCCCCAGGTCAACTCAACCTGTTGAAAATGAGTACCTGGGATAACATCCTGGGGGATAGTAATGGGTGGCTGAAGCGTAGTGCTGGCCACACTGCCATCCTTGTATGCCGTACGGCTCACATAAGGCAGCCTATCCTGCCTTCTCCTAAGCTACTTCGGTGATATACATGGGAGCCATTATTATTATTATATATATATTGCAACAGATCACAGGATGTAAGTTCATTTAAGTGGAATACTAATGCTACAACACATTTTCTGACGGCCATAGAAATGTTAAAAATTGATTTTGTTCTTTTCTTTGTAAAGTAGTCACAAGTTTTGACCCAAGCTATGTTTAAAAAAGTATGTTATGTCAAAATGTGCATAATTTTACACTCTTTTGTCATGTAAAATATTTGTGTGTAAGTGCGCGGGTGCGCGTGTGATTTACATTTTATTTAATAACTCGTTGAAATTTGACATTTCGTTCTGAAACTTGGACGGGGTGTCTCATGGTTATAAGCCACATTTTCCATATACTCAATTCTTCACAACTATAATTTGTATATGACTATATTTTTTAATGAAGTCAGTTTTTCTTTATTTCGTTATCTTCTGGAGAGTAATAAAATTTGTTGATTAAATCTAGATAGGCCTTTGCAGAATCGGACAGAGTTTTAACCTGACGTTTGTCTATCAGTGTACTCATCTATGACGTTGCTAGATTTTCTACCAATCAGAAGATCTAAAAATTATTTGAGACGGTGCTCTACCGAGGACGGAAGAGTCAGTCAGTTCCAAAGTCTTGCCATTGAAAGACGTACTCGCTGTCACGAGATTTTCATGACAAGACAAGTCGATTTCCAGAAGACTTTGTAGTTGGTTCACGGTACGAGTTATTCGTAACCATTGCCATTGTAGAACTTAAATATTTAAATAGATCAATTTCTAGTTCTTTTCGCGTAGAGTATAGAATATTTGCGGATTAGGGCAGATTATCTACCATGATATTCTGATTATTAACGCGAGAACAGTTCAAGAAGCCGGAATTGTGTAAGCCTAATACACGATCTATTTATACCCAGTTTTGATCCCTGAGGCTAAGAGTAATTTAGTTATAAATTATAAACAATAACAGTTCCATATCGCAGTGCGTGTGTGAGCCAAGACGTAGATATTCAACGGGGTGATCTTCAGTCGATCGACGTGCAGACGAGCAGCGAGCGGAGCGCCTGGTGTCTACGCAAACAGTTGGAATTCTACATACAAGTAACTTATATGTACAACAAGCCAATAGACTCATTTGTTGAAAGACAATTCATTAATAAACAATTTTATATTATAAAGCAATTTTTATATTATAAGACAATAGTAAATTTTAATGTGTTAATGAATAAAATTTTCCGACCTCCAGATATAGACCCTGTTGTAGTAATTTCAAAATAACCTATCTATGCAGTCATAATTTGTATCGTTGCAATATATATACATATTGAAATACAACACGAATTACTATGTTAATAGAAAATGATGATGCCCCACGTTGTGAGCGTCAATTTGCTATAAAACGAGTTACGATGTTTTATTTACTTATATGAGACTCCCTTGTATCAACGTCAAACAACACGTTGAAGGTGGCAATTTGTAACAATTACAATGTTGTTACCTGTTTTTAATCAATGTGTCATTAATGAATGTATCTATTAGGTTGTTACCGATGAAACCTCCTGAAAATATATTATTAGGCAAATATAATTATAATTATGTTCTTTTAACTTATAATCGTACTACGATATAGGTTTAACTTAGTATGCAGTAGTTGGGCAATATCAATGATATATATAGTGTATTGACTGAATGTATTGAGTATTCTTGTCAACCCTAGTCCCTCGATGTTAGAGAATTCTATTCAAATTTTGTACTGAAAACACGCTAGTTCGGCAATCTCCCGTTCCACCAGCTGTAAGCAATTAGCGCTGTTATTTCTAATAAGCGTGCTTCTAGGTTAGCCGTTCATCGGGTTTGAATCAACCTTTTATTGTAAATTATTCCACCCACAACATATAGTATCTATTCTGCAATAACTTAAAACATTATCTCATACAATAAAGTTCCTTTATTAATTTTATCTGTTATTTCACAGTCACCGTTATCTCCAAAATAATAATATTATCAAATCGATCATACAAAAATATATCGATTGTCAATTGATCAAATTCCTTTGACTTATACAAATTAAATATAACAATAAATAGTTCTTATCCCAGGGTTCGTAAGATTCTTTGAACCATTAGTAAGGCCAGGTAAAATGCAAAATTAAGGTTACTCAAGTATTACAAAACCAAATTATTAACTCTAAATATATTGAATTTAAAATAGGTTGTTTTTTACCGAGTCGACGAAACTCCGACTGGCAGTGGACGTCTGTAAACAGTTGACGATGCTCGGCTTAAATCACATTCATCCAGGAAAACTTGTTTTGGCCCTTAATAAAATTGATAGTGTAGTACCCAGGGAAGCTCTCAGGAACTCTTCTAACTGCTGTTCTTCTCCTATGATCTTGATAGTTGTCAGTCACGGTGGAATGAAAATAGTATCCCAGCTTCTTCTGCAAGTGAAGGTTAACTCTGCAAAACGAGATCTTCGTATGTCTTCTCAATAATTCCGTTAGTTTCGGCCTTTATTTCTCTTAACTAATCTTCTGGTTATAGGAGAAATCGGTTTAATACCGAATCCAGCGGAATTATTCTGGTGAATGAGGTGAGGGGTTTTCAACTCTTTTAAATGTATTCCGTTATAATTTGGAAGTCTAATTAGTTTTATTACTGATCAGTATTATGATAGAATTAGGTTTCAAAGAGGGTTTTTTAATTTTGACTCATATTTTCTTCAGAATTTATTATTCATTTTTTTTTTAATGTATCTGCCCATCTCAACTCAATAGCTTGTAACAATCGGAACGAATGATTCAATATAAACAACTCATGTCCATTTCAGTTGCCTTAACAACCACTTTTTCCTGTCATTGGGTGAAAATAGATATCCTAGAGCCAGAATTATAGAATATTACTACTCCTTTTCAATAAAATACTCCATGCTTGGAATAATACTAAATTACCTAAAATTCTCAGCTAACCTTCCTTCATAAACAGTATATGTTTTACTATAGTTTCATCGGACTGGACTTCTTAAAAAGGTATTAATTTCCTTTTACCAATATTAAATTTAGGCCTATAGGTTTTCTTACAACTGTTATAACATTATTTCTTTTATGAATTTGCTAACTGCTATAATTTTTTTATTGTTCGACTAAGCTTTTCGTCATTACTGACATCTTCAGGTCTTAAACAACCTGAATGGTTGTTTAAGACCTGAAGATGTCAGTAATGACGAAAAGCTTAGTCGAACAATAAAAAAATTATAGCAGTTAGCAAATTCATAAAAGAAATAGTAAGGATGGCTGCTAATTTAAACAATACGAAGAATGTTATAACATTGTTTGGTTTTTTAACTTAATTTTCTTTTACCTGACCTACTGTACAATTAATTATTGGTTAATGGTTATTTACATTAATTTTAACTTCCTGGTTTTTATTTTATTACCTTAATTAATTCGTCTTGGAACCCTTCATTAGTTTACAATATAATTATCAGAAATACTTGTCAAACCTTAAACACTGATTGCCCTCCTGCCCAAGTTTACAAACATTAATTAAAACAACTGCATTAATCAATTTTAGACAATACTTAAAACTTAGTATAATGCCTAACACAGGTAACTATACTTGATTGTCTAAAGACAAATTTAACATAAATACAAACATTATCATTGATGAAGTATTCCTATTAAACAACATTAGTTCACTCTTACCATACTCAAAACATAACATAAATATTCTGTGAACATTAACATGCTACCGTATAAAAACAAGCACAATTTATTATATTAACTATTAATTGGTGTAGTATTTTATATTCAACGTTTATTATTGCATCTTTTGACTTGAGGTACTTCTCAGATGCATTAATTACTGAGCAACCTTAATTCAGGGTATGGTCCTTGACCATAGTTAATTCAATTTTTTATGTAACGTTGGGGACCTCAACTCTGTTACTTTACAATATATATTTATATATATTGTAGAAACAAAGGGTGTATCGGTCTATTAGTTTTAGAATTGGAAGTTTTAGTAATGTGTTTTACGAACGTAAATGGTGTCGTTCGGAAGCGTCTGGTAGCCTGTATGCCTTACCTGTCCCTTCTCACTCTTTCGTAATTCCGGATAGGCGCCAAATTGTTTTTCGTGAAAACAATTAAAAGTTTTTATCTGTATAGTTTGATATTGCACTATTGTAAATTCGAATCGTTCGCCGTCTGGCTTGTTACTGATTCTCGTTTGAGTGGGGGAAACGTGTTGCCAACTTAAGATAATGTTGGTTATGTTGACCCACTGCTAGTAAACAAAACATACATAATATTCTTTACAAATAAATGCTGGACAATTTGTTATCGGTACACACTTTTTTATCAGGCTTTTAACTGGTTAGTTTTTGTTAACGCTTCATACATTTAATAATTTATACAATGATTTTAGCCTCGGCAATATATTCGTTCACTCAGCGGATCGCTAGGTTGGCAGTACAATGTTTATATTAAACGCAAGACAGCGTGGTTATTATTTTACAAAATAAATCTGCCTATAGTGTTCTTTTAAGTACGAAACAGAGGTTTATATAACAAGATAACAAAATTAGAACGTATCATTTAAAGTTCGTGATCATTAAAATTAAACAAGGTTTACTATAAATGAAATATTGTAGTGTTGAAGTGTGACAGTGTTGTTGGTGTATACATAGGTTATCATTTGGTTATTCAGTGTTTCAAAGTTACTTTTTTATTTTATCAATCCTTGAAAAATACCTTCAGTGATAGTGAGAGTTTTATTATTTAGTTATAATTTTTGAAAGAGAATTTGTTTTTTATAAATCAATAAATTCAGCAATACTCAACGTTAGTAGATAAGAGATGTATTGTCAGTCGTCCAAGTGGGGTAATGTGTTGATGTCGATTCTTCTTTCTTCAGTCTTGGGCTTCAGGAATGGTTGGCATCTTCTTCTGGTCGACTTCCATATATTTTCCGGTCATCTGGATTAATTCTGAGCTGGTCCTTGGTGTAGTTTGGTTGGAACGTCCTCTCGTTAGTTGTTCTGCTCCTTGTTCATCAAATTATGGGCACTTATGCTGTTTTAGAGTTAAAAATTTGGGCCCTTCACGGCGTGGCGTCTCTCCTGTTAAGAGTCACTACAGATTTTTTTTGTTCCTAACTGAAAATTAGTCAATATTCGGTTGTTATCATGGTAACTCAAAATTTTTGATTGGCTGAAATTGGCTTGAGATCATTGTTAGGATATTTGAATTTTTATTTAAAATAGTCACAGATCTTCTAAATGTAATTAATCTGCAGTACTCCCTTTTTAGTAGTAAATAATATTACCACTGTTCATATTTTGGCTCAAGGATTAATTTGACATCCAATACTATAGTATTTACTTAGGTATCAACATTTTGACAGTTTTGTGGATTCTATTTAATTATACTGTTTTCTTAATTTACATTATTATCATAATATTTCTGCCTTAACATGATTGTCTAATTGTATTTCATAGTTTATGTGGCTTAGTCTTACTAATGTCAGTGTTTAATTCTAAAAATTGAAGTCTTTTGTAGTTTGACAGTTGGGAATTTTCCTAGGCTTAAACAGCAATTGACTATTTTTCTTTACTTACTGAGATTACATTTTATTCTCCCCTTGTATGGTCCTGATTGTTTTAATACATGATTCTGTTTATTTGCTCAATGTTTATGTCGGTTCTGGTAATTGTGTGTGATTTTATTGGTTTCATATACTAATTTGTCTACTGTCATAACTCCCTTTTAGTGTCATTGCATCTGAATGTATTTATTTTGTTTCTTGTTTACTGGTTTTTGTTGGTTTTAAAATCTTATTTATTACATCATATAACATAGCATCATATACAAAATAGACAAAACCTATATTTTGTCATATATTGGCGCATAGGATATGGTAGCACGTGTGTTTTAATGCAAAAGTCTATATTGGAGGATTTTAGATTATTTATTGCACACAAGATATAAGAAATTGTTTATGCGATATATTTGACAAGAATAATGATTAATAATGCTAGTGTTTTCAAATATAGTCTTTTTAAATGTTAAATAGTGTTCATATATGAGTTGTGGTACATTACATATACGATGATTTCCACAGCAATGTTGAGAGGGGGTTTGTTTTGTAGTGGAGTTGACAGGCGTGGCGTACGATGACAGATGGTTGACCCTGCTGATGATTACAGCTGGGCTGGCGTCCTAAAGTTCCTACGTCGACACTGACGATCCGCACACGAACAATGGTTCTAAGGGTACTATTACTGGAATTTTATACAGTATTTAGAATTCACAAGTATCTCAGGTCACAGTGGGTATTAACTAGAATCGGTATATTAGACTTATACATATCCGGACTCTTCAAGTGTCCACGCGTAACACTAGGTCTACCACGGTCAGCAGACCTCCCTAAGCGGACATCTTCCACGGAAACTACTGATGCTAATATTATACTGATAAAAAATTATAGAATACTTCCGGTACTGTAGAATAACTCACACAGTCCCGGTTTAAGTTCCCTTTTATACACGTTATGTTTCAATAACAATAACGTGTGTGAAGATGAATTAAATAAACAGTTCTAAAAGTTCGCACCTGTTACTACCGACAAAAGGACTTAACAGACTCTCGCAAGCGAAAAATCTTGCACGAGAATTGCACGTTCCGTTAGTGACAGCTAGATGAGAAGAACTGCCCGTGCAGCCACAGGCTGAAGAAAATTCCGACTGCCTTCGAGCTTCTTATTGGTGGAAGGAAGTCACATGGTTATTTTGCACACGACACTACAGTGGTTTCATGCCGTAAAGTGCATAGAATTTGCAAGGGCATGCATAGATGGTTATCTCACGCAGTAATG
Source organism: Magicicada septendecula (assembly GCA_034769895.1). NCBI lineage: Eukaryota > Metazoa > Arthropoda > Insecta > Hemiptera > Cicadidae > Magicicada > Magicicada septendecula. The sequence goes on from CM068373.1 coordinate 119,330,284, forward strand.
CGTTTTACAACGAGTTTTATATTTTAAAGAAATCATATTTTAACGTCATTTTATGATCAGTAAATACAGGGAAACTGTAGCTAATATAATAGTTTATGTCCAGTTCAAGTGTCAATACGATTCGATACTTATCTCACGCACGGCAGGGAAACGTTTACCACTCGCACACACACGCACATTTCCACTGACACAGTACATGAATAAATAGCACATACAATAATACACAGTTTGACTTATCCTAATTCCTTATCCGTTCTAAACCAAATCTAGCAAAAAAACTTAGCAAAAAAACCAAATCTAACAAAATACCATTTGAAACGTGAATGTTTATCGTCAGTGTATTTACACAAGCCTGCACTGCTTATCATGATCCTGTGTTTCATTGCAATATATATATATATATATATACACGAGGGTCATTCAATAAGTAAACAGACAAACAATTGTAGAAAAGAAATTAATTGTAGCAGCTGATTGAAACTTTCAGGAGTGTTACTTGGCAACGTCGTCGTTGTGAGTTTTGATCATGAGTTCAATAATATATTGCACAAACATAACCAATACAGTTTTATTTACGATGGCGTGTCCTCTTGAGGACAATAATTTCGAAGAACAGCGTTCAGTTATAAGATTTTTGGATTTGGAACCACTATAACTATAACCTCATCTCTTGAGTTATAACTTAGGGAACCAGTGATAATTGGATGTGCCAATTATACCGGCTGCCTTCGTTGTGAAGCACTGAAAATAATCACAACAAATAAACAATTTATATAGCAGGATATTAGGAAGGGGAGACTGTTGATTTATGCACTCATTTTACTCGGTACTTAGATGACATCTCTTTATTACATTTGGTGATTAAGTTCTCTATTGAAAGTTCTCAAACAATATAGTTTACTATATGATTAAATATATAAATTACTACTTTACAAAGGGGCCTCAAAACATGATGTGCATCTTATAGATTAATTCCACGGATCCGGGATTAAATATATTAACAGAATTATGGTCACCTTGCCATGTACAATATTGAAACTCTAACCATTTGAAGAATGGTTTTTTATTAATCTTCTAAAACAACAAAACTTTTAGTTTAAACTTTACCTTTTTTGCTATAACTAGCGTTATTAGATTTTATACTACATGTTACCTAAAATGTCTGGTTTCTAAAGTCTTTAATGTTATTACATTTAAACATAAGTTTTAAAGTCTTTAATATGATAATTTAAATTGTCTTTTTGGGTTTATAATTTTGTAACTCTTAACCATGGAAGACAAGCCTCCATGTCACCTGTGTGTTTCCTGAAGTTGCTGCAGAATTAGTTCTTCGGTCCTCCTGATGTTTCTTGAAGTTCAGTCGTTACCTTATCATACTGTGATGGTGAAGTTCTAGAAGTATGTGAAATCATTCCTGGTGTGGTACATTCATCTCCGGCGACTGTAGTTATTCTTAGTAATTCTTGTAGTTAGAATACATAGATAGAAAGTTTGTTTCACTGTTATACACTTCACATGATGATAGATTAGTTGACTATCACATTCTAGGTTGTAATACTGTATAAATTACATAGTCCGTTATTTTATAATATAGAGAGATGTCATCACCACAAAAATTACTTATTTAAATAGTCATTCTATCAACCCTTTCACATTTTTATTTATATACGTAGCGAAACAACGCTTTACGCTGCTTACGGCGTGAGCGCTCCCTTACAAGTGGCTGAAAATAGTTAAGGGGAGCGTAGTAATCTCAAGACAATTACTAGGCAACATAAAAGTAGTTCCGTTTTTCTAATTTTAATTAAAGGACTACGGTTGATTAAATAATTAAATCGTGATATTCTTAGTTGCAGAAGTTATCAAAGTACGTAACAATGGTCTTAATTAATTATTTAAATAATAACAAATTTACAATAATACTTAGTTTATTTAGGGGTCAGAAAACAAGTTAATTCTGGTCAGTTCTTGTTTATACAGGATAAATTAATAAGCTTTACCCTTTCTGTACAATTCCATTCCCTTTTAATTTTATTATTAGACTTATATTAAATATTATTATTATTAAATGATTGCCATAAGATTTAGTTTACAATGTGAGATTTTATTAAGAATTTAAAATTTCTCCGCCTATATATTATCAACTTAATTAATTAACATATTTTTATTAATGAAATCGTCACATACTCCGCCGCTTAAGCCACAGACGCCGGTATAATTTTGTTTTTGATTATACCGAGAGTATGTTTAGGGATTTCCGTGTGTAATTTCTCTCACCCGTTTCTCTCTGTATGTAATTATGAGTTACACACGTCAGTCTCGAATTGTTCATTCTTACTATCTACATATCATACTTTACAGACTAATTCTAATAGTACATAAAATTCACACATTATAAAACATATAGTTAACATTCTAATTTTCTTAACACTACTACTTATGACTACTACCGGGTTTTTCTTTAGTTGGGAGTTATTCTAGTGATAGAATTACTCATTAAGTAATTTGTTACTTAATTATTTCTCATATTTGCTGTCAGCTGACTTCTTACTTTGCTCTACTTTTGAAGAATAGGATTCAAGGGTGATCAGGCCTCGTACCTATCTATACCATTAGCTAGCTAAATGTTACTCTGGTATTCCTTTGCAGTTGAGTACAAAACATATACCTTTCTTTTTTTTTTTTTATTTAACTTACACTCTACCATTACCTTCTTCGTGATAATGTTTTATCTGAGAAATATGTGTCCTTCGTACATATTTTTGAGTAGAGGGTTCATACAGTGCTACAGTTACTGGAGTTAAATATTTGTGAATTTGATAAGGACCGCACCATCGGTATGATAGCTTGGAAGTGGTCTTATCGATTGCACGACTCGTAGGATGTGTTTTACACATAACTAAGTTACCGACTTGGTACTTTACTTCATTATTTTTATTTCGCTCGTGATATTTCCTTGATTTCGCTAAGTTTGTTCGCAAATTAGCGCGCGCTTCATTCCATATTTTCCTAATATTTTTATCCCTAATTTCATGGGGTAACAATTCATGTATTTTCCACTTAGTGGATAATGGGTGGTTGGGTTTATATTTGAACAATAATTCAAATGGGGTCGACTTATGTCCTTCATGATATGCAGAATTAAAAGCGAACTGTATCCAGGATAAGTTCTGGTCCCAAGAAGTATGGTCGTTAGCATGGTAGGCAATTAAAGCAGATTTTAGGTTTCGCAAATACCTCTCAGCTATATTACCTTGCGGACAATACTCTGTAGTGGTAATATGGTTTATACCTAGTTTGAAACACATGTTCCTGAATTCCTTGGACTTAAACTGTGGTCCGTTATCCGACACTAGATGGACCGGAATACCGAATTCTTTAAATAATCTATGCTGTAAAATACTTACTGTGGTTGTAGCTAAGGCTCGCCGCATGGGGTACATCCATACGAATTTGCTAAAAGAGTCTACACAAATTAGTAACATTGTATTTCCTGATTTGGAACGCGGGTAGGGTCCTGAAAGGTCTAAATAAATTTTGGAGAACGGGGTAGCAGGAATCTCTGAGATTAACTGACTTATTTGGCTGTTTCTCGCTGGTTTGCTGAGTGCACACAACTTACACTTTTTTACAAAATTGGCGATCTCACTGTTCATATTTTCCCAGTGATAATCTTTACGAATTCGGTGTATAGTTTTATTTATTCCCATATGTGCTCCAATGGTGGAAGAGTGATAATATTCCATCAGCATAGGTTTAATAATATCAGGGGCAATTATTCGTAGATATTTTCCGTTCGCTATTTTACAACATAATACTCTCCTACTTAATATGTATTTCTCTGACTTATTGCCTTTTTCAAGTTGTTCAATAATTGGACTCAAACGTGGGTCTTGTATTTGATACTGGGCTAAATCCGTAAATTCAAGAGGAAATTCGGTAATTAAAGTATTAATAATCGGCGTTTCTCTACTCTTGTTTTCGTAATTATTACTACTAGGCTGGAACATACGTGACAGTGTATCGGCAACTACGTTTTGGGTGCCTCTAATATGTTGTACTTTGAATTTAAAACAATTTAATCTTAATACCCATCTTCCGATACGGCCTAACTGTTTTGGGTGATTTAGTAGCCAAGATAACGCTTGATTATCTGTTTCTAATAAAAACTCCTTATGTTCTAAAAATGGTTTGAACTTCTCAAAAGCGAAAACTATAGCTAAACATTCTAATTCGTATGCGGAGTATTTCTTTTCTTGCTCAGTTAGGGTGCGAGAAGCGTAACTAATAGGTAACCTTGAGTTATCTACTTCCTGATATATTACTGCACCTAGGGCGACACTAGAACTGTCTGTCTGCACTACAAATGGTTTTGTAAAGTCGGCTAATTGTAGTACAGGGGGTGATATTATGCTTTCTTTTAATTTCTCGAATGCGGTTTGGTGTTGCTCATTCCATTCAAATTTAATTCCCTTCTTTCTTAAGGTATTTAGCGGTGCTGCAATTTCGGCTAGATGTGGGATGTACTTATGGAAATAATTTATCATTCCCAAAAATCGAGCTATTCCTTTCGCATCCCGCGGCGGTAAAAATTCTCTGATGGCACGGGTTCGCTCTGGGTCTATGCTTACCTTTCCGTTGGCTTTTACGATGTGATCTAAAAATGAGAATTGTGTCACAGCAAAATTTACTTTACTGGGATTTACGGTTAATCCAGCTTTCTCCAATCGGGTTAGTACTTCACGTAGATGTTCAAGATGTTGCTCAATTGACTCGCTGTAAATAACAATGTCATCTAGGTAGTGGTACACATATTTAAACTTTATGTCATGAAATAATTTTTCTAATAATCTGCTACATACAGAACTACCTTGGGATATACCAAAAGGTACCCTTGTAAATTGGTATAGGTTGAAAGGGACGGCAAAGGCGGTAAGACGTTTTGATTCTTCCGAAAGAGGTATCTGATGAAAAGCTTGATTTAAATCCATAATGGTAAAGATTTTTGCTTTAGTAAAATAATGAAATGCACTGTGGATGTCGGGAAGTGGTATAGATTCAAATTCGATCCGTTTATTTAGTTGTCTGTAGTCCACCACTAATCTATGTTTGTCGTTACTTTTGGGTACTAAAAACGCAGGTGATGAATAAGATGACGTAGAGGGTTCGATGACTCCTTGGTCTAACAATTTATTAATTTGGTTCCTCATCACTTCCATTTTCGGTGGTGATAATTTGTATGGGGCTAAACGAATTACTTTGTTGTCGCTCAAATTTATTTTGTACTCTATCAGATCCGTCAGTCCTAATTTTGGGGTGAGGACGTTGGAGAATTGTTTTATTAAAGTCTGTATGTTCCGTCTATCTTTACTTCCTAGATGACTTAATTCAGATTCGTGATGCTTTATATGTGTAGAAGTGGTGCTAGTACTTTCTCTGTTATTTGCATTATCATGCAAGTTATATTTCCGTGAACGATCGAATCCAAAGTAAAATATCTTCTCGTGAATGTCTAAAATTATTCCTGTTTTACTGATAAAATCAGCTCCCAATATTAATTCGGGTCCTAATTCGTCGCATACCAACATTGGAAAATACCACGTTAGATTTTTAATTTTTACTTTAAACGTGATGATAAGTTTTATCATTATGTTTTGCTTATTAGCTGTAGTGCATCTAATATTTACTGATTGACTGCGTTTAACTAAATTGTGTTTAAATAATTGATCGGCTAGCTCTTGACTAATTAAACTTCGCGTGGATCCGGAATCAATTAATCCGAGGCTGGATGTAACACCAAGGTCAACTTGTATATACGGTAATTCACACCTATTGTAATCACATTTACTAATAGAGTTACATTTATCGATAAATTTCCTAACATAGGGGTCTAATTTTCTTTTGTTATTATTATTAGTATTTTGTTTTAACTTGTTGTTTCTCAGGGGTTTACCTGTTTTCACGATGCTGCGGAAGACACAGGGTTTCGGATCTCCCTGCCTTACATGTTTTTTGGATAATGAGTTTTCTGGTGATACTGTTTCCGTTTACAGTTTCTACTGAGGTGTCCAGGTTTTCCGCAGTTATAGCATATATATTCTTTACGCGGGGTCTCACTGGTTTCGTGTCTAGGTGGTGGCTCTTTGGACTTACCGTGGCCATGAACATAGGTTGGTCGCCGAAATGGGCGTCGTTCTCGTAGACTTCTTGTATCTGAGGATAGGGCTTGCGTTTCCTTTCTAGGTGGTGTTGTGGATACAGGTGCATGTCGATGCTGATCTGCATACCACACATTTGAAGAGTGCACACTACATTGTTCAAGGTCAGCGAAAGTAAGGGGTCTACTTATTAGAGCTAAACGGGAGCGTTCTTCAGGAGATAAGCCTACCAATATAGTATCGACCAATTGTTTTTCAGTCCAGTCGACTTGCAGTAGACGTGAAGATTCTCTGATGTCTGCGATATAGTGGGCCAGTCTTTCTTGAGCTCTTTGTACTCGAAGTACGGTATTCCTTTTTATCTCCTCATATATTCCAGTGGGGATAAAATATATGATTATATTTGTATGAAGTTCTTCTACCGGAAGAGTCGAGTTTAATGCTTCTAGCACGCGATCTCGTAAAGGTGGTTTACATTTGGGTAAGATGACCTGCAGTATTTGCCAATCGCTCAATAGTTGTAGATCTTTTATTTGCAGTAGATATCTGATAAAAGTCAATAGAGTCGTGATGCTTAAGCCATCGGTGTAAGGAATATCATTAATTATTTTCTCTACTGGGTGGGAAATCTTTCCGTAGAGGTCTACATTAAAACATACGTTAGGTATACTTTTCGAAGGATTGGTGTTTGCATTAGGATTTGTAATCGCATATTTACTAGTGCGAGTATGCTGAACATTTGGCGGTGGGGGTTCTGACATAGTGTGGGTATTTAATTCTCTACTAGGTAATTGTTCATGACTCGGTTGTATCTTCGATACGGTGGGTGATTCGGGGTTCGAGGTGGAGAGAGGGTGTTCTAAAGTAGGGGATTGAACTGGGGAGATATATAATTTTTGTAAGTAGTGCTCAATTTCCTCCATTCTCGATGAGTCTGATTTTCGTCGTAAGTCGTTGATAATTATGGGTAATTGGCTTAATGCCTCCTCCGCAAATTTCTGCACATCGGGGGGGGGTTACGGTGACGTCGGGCCAGCTTAATAAATTATTTAACCGGCGGGTTAAATGTTCTATACGTTGCGTAACGCGCAAAAATTCCGTAGGTGATTTCTTGTCCTCAAGGTTTTGAGATAATACTATCAATTCCCTATATTTCGCATAACAGGTTTCTCGTTCGCCGTCATAATCGAGTTCACGCAATCTATCTAACTGCGAGGGTGTATCTGATCCGGTTTGGCGTAATGATTTTCGTAACTCCGACACGGTTACATTTACGTGTTTTAGGCCTCGTAACATAGCTCATCTTTTAATAACAGATCAGGATTAAATTCTGCCATTTTTGTAACGTGAGCGGCTATAACTAATTATTCTACTATTTGCATTAATTGTTATACAACGCTTCCTTTTTTTTTTTTACAAATAAACACATAAAATGTTATGACAACCTTTATCGTTTTACTTTGAGAGAGAGAGAGAAATTTCACACATGCATGAATATGCGTACGACAAAAGATTCCCCCTTCGGTTACTAACACATGAACAGACACGCTTCTTATAACAATAGACCACACAAGGAGGGTGACTTATTTTCAACTCAACTAAACAATGACAATTTTAAACAAACGGCAGCAGGAAACTACCCGTCCGATATTGTCGAGAATGTGGCACGTTTATGAATGGGACTTTTAACAAGTACCGACATGGTTTGTTTACATTGGATTATATGCTAATATTAAGTTACACCTGTTATATTTACTAATAAAGTTATTTATACTATATTACTATAATATTAATTATTATTTTTATCTTATTTCAAACTCTGACACATATTGAAATACATGAGTGTATAGATCAACAGCTTTTGTGCGTGGGATATCGGGACGCAATTACTTCTTTCTTTTCTCTTACGCAAAATTAGCAAATTCGCAAAATAGCAGCAGATTAGCAAAAATAGCAGAGTGGCGCAAATTATAACCTCATCTCTTGAGTTATAACTTAGGGAACCAGTGATAATTGGATGTGCCAATTATACCGGCTGCCTTCGTTGTGAAGCACTGAAAATAATCACAACAAATAAACAATTTATATAGCAGGATATTAGGAAGGGGAGACTGTTGATTTATGCACTCATTTTACTCGGTACTTAGATGACATCTCTTTATTACATTTGGTGATTAAGTTCTCTATTGAAAGTTCTCAAACAATATAGTTTACTATATGATTAAATATATAAATTACTACTTTACAAAGGGGCCTCAAAACATGATGTGCATCTTATAGATTAATTCCACGGATCCGGGATTAAATATATTAACAGAATTATGGTCACCTTGCCATGTACAATATTGAAACTCTAACCATTTGAAGAATGGTTTTTTATTAATCTTCTAAAACAACAAAACTTTTAGTTTAAACTTTACCTTTTTTGCTATAACTAGCGTTATTAGATTTTATACTACATGTTACCTATAATGTCTGGTTTCTAAAGTCTTTAATGTTATTACATTTAAACATAAGTTTTAAAGTCTTTAATATGATAATTTAAATTGTCTTTTTGGGTTTATAATTTTGTAACTCTTAACCATGGAAGACAAGCCTCCATGTCACCTGTGTGTTTCCTGAAGTTGCTGCAGAATTAGTTCTTCGGTCCTCCTGATGTTTCTTGAAGTTCAGTCGTTACCTTATCATACTGTGATGGTGAAGTTCTAGAAGTATGTGAAATCATTCCTGGTGTGGTACATTCATCTCCGGCGACTGTAGTTATTCTTAGTAATTCTTGTAGTTAGAATACATAGATAGAAAGTTTGTTTCACTGTTATACACTTCACATGATGATAGATTAGTTGACTATCACATTCTAGGTTGTAATACTGTATAAATTACATAGTCCGTTATTTTATAATATAGAGAGATGTCATCACCACAAAAATTACTTATTTAAATAGTCATTCTATCAACCCTTTCACATTTTTATTTATATACGTAGCGAAACAACGCTTTACGCTGCTTACGGCGTGAGCGCTCCCTTACAAGTGGCTGAAAATAGTTAAGGGGAGCGTAGTAATCTCAAGACAATTACTAGGCAACATAAAAGTAGTTCCGTTTTTCTAATTTTAATTAAAGGACTACGGTTGATTAAATAATTAAATCGTGATATTCTTAGTTGCAGAAGTTATCAAAGTACGTAACAATGGTCTTAATTAATTATTTAAATAATAACAAATTTACAATAATACTTAGTTTATTTAGGGGTCAGAAAACAAGTTAATTCTGGTCAGTTCTTGTTTATACAGGATAAATTAATAAGCTTTACCCTTTCTGTACAATTCCATTCCCTTTTAATTTTATTATTAGACTTATATTAAATATTATTATTATTAAATGATTGCCATAAGATTTAGTTTACAATGTGAGATTTTATTAAGAATTTAAAATTTCTCCGCCTATATATTATCAACTTAATTAATTAACATATTTTTATTAATGAAATCGTCACATAACCACTAACTTGGATTCACTGTTTTGAACCTGATTCGAAGCGACAAAGCATGGAGTGGAAGCATCCCAGTTCACCCGCCAAAAAGAAATTCAAAACCAAGCCATCGGCTGGTAAGGTGATGTTAACCATCTTTTGGAGCCCCCAAGGCCCAATTGTCTGTGATTACCTACAAGACCAGCGTACCATCAATAGCCAGTACTATTCTGACATGATTGTGAACAAAGGTAAGCCTGCATTGAAGAAGAAATGTCCGGGATGGCAGAGGAAAGGTGTGATTCTTCTTCACGATAATGCCCGCCCGCCCACACACGGCAAAACTGACCGTCGAAACAATAAAAAATATAGGTTGGGAGATCCTCCCTCATCACCCTTATAACCCTGACCTTGCCCCATCTGAGTTTTTCTTGTTTGGCCCACTCAAGGAGACTTTGCGTAGTGTCAAGTTCAACAGCAATGAAGAAGTGAAGTAAGTCCAAAACTGACTTCGACATCAAGGTAAAGAATTCTTTGCTGAGGGAATAAAAAAGCTTGTAAAGAGATGGGGCAAGTGCATAGTCGTTGCTGGAGATTACGTTAAAAAGTAAAAAAAATTGTATTGATTGAATAAAATATGTTTGCTCCACAGCTGTTTGTTTGTTTATTTATTGAATGACCCTTGTATGTATATATATATATATATATATATATATATATATATACGCAGTGGGTTTTGTCGAGAGTATTGCAATGATGTGCCCGCGGTTCATCCCCAGTAACAATCCTGTTAAGCATATCTTATTATTCATCGGCGTACACCGAACATGCCAGTACGTATTTTGTTTTTGTGTGTTCAGCAGCATTTGTCTGAACATTCACTTTGCATACACTTTTTGCAAATTCAAATAGTCATCAATTATGCTGTAGGCTAAGCCATGAGAACACAATATTAAAGATGCAATGCTGTTTATAGCTACGCACCTGTTATCTGTAATCATTTTTTCTGTCTGTTGCACTGTTGGTTCCACCGCACTCTCACCAGGATGACAAGATCGGTGCCCCGGCCGGTAGCAGGCAACACCCTAAAATCTAGCAACTATATATGGTCCCTGCGGCAGGAGCTCTGTTTGAAGCTCGGGACGCAGGATACGAGCGGGCGACGGGCATGCCCTTCGTCCTCACAGCCCATCGGTCATCAAGATCAGTGTCTGTCAATCAGATGTGTGTGTGTGTGTGTGTGTGTGTGTGTGTGTGTGTGTGTGTGTGTGTGTGTGTGTGTGTGTGTGTGTGTGTGTGTGTGTGTGTGTGTGTGTGAAATGGAATTGCCATTATACATTTTAGCAACTGGGGTGAGACTAATTTTCTTGTCTCTTTAATGTAAATAAAAAATAATTTTATTCAAAACCTAATAGGGCTATATTGCGAAGAATATGTGTGGACAAACAATTTTAAAATTAACAAAGACGGAAGCAACTGAAACTACAATAAAATTTTACAAACCTACAGTAAGTAATTGAATTTACTTAAATGACCATAAGAACAGAAAGTCTATACTTTAGTGGAATACAGAATAAAAAAATTATATACAAAAAATTCAGAATTGAAAAACAGAAGCCACTATAGTACGGGACACATCATTGTAAGCTTCGAGGTGACGCAATAGTAACAGCTCTTCCCCGCCCCTCGCCCAACAGCGTTGTCGCACGTTACACTTGGTATGCGTAGGCAATGGCGGGGAGGGGAGGTCTGTTGCAAACAATTTCACATTCCATTGACATGTCATTCCACTTGTTACAGGATAAACATCTCCATCTTCTCAACATTACCCACGTACATATTACATTCAGTACCTCTAGGATTATGAGTTTTAACTTTTTATTAATTATTTTTGTTATATTGTATTATTGTCGTTATTTAATAATTATATACGATGAAGGCTTATTCACGATGAATGATAATAATAATTTACAACTTGTTGAGGCTCCTCAAGCTCCTACAGTGTCATCAAACAGAGGAAGATCTGGTAAAAAGGACTTAGGGAAGCAAGGAAAACACATCATTGCCAATGTTTACAACTTTTTACAGAGTCTCGCGGACGATCCAAAAAAAGTTGAAAAGTTGAATTTTAAAAGGGTTCAAGAGTTGACTGCCGAAGCTTGTGGAGTAAGTCGATCGACAGTTCAAGGCGTAAAGCGAGACGCAGATAAGTTTGAAGGAAATGAACCTAAGTTTGGTACGCCGCGGAAGCATTTTAAAAAGAAGCCGACAATAACAAATTTGGACAACTTCGACAAAGATGTTGTGCGAAGATGTGTTTTTAGTTTTTATGAACGTGGAGAATACCCAACATCGGGAAAAATCCAACAGCAGTTGGCTGAACAAATAAATTTTAGGGGCTCCAAGAAATCAGTGCAGCGAATTTTGAAACAGATTGGATTTAAATATAAAAAGTGTAATCACGGCCGAAAATTTGTAATGGAAAGAGTAGATATTGCTTGTGCTCGCGCTACTTTTCTGAGAAAAATGCATCAAATTCGGAATGGCATTTTAAAAAGGCCCATATTTTATTTGGACGAGACATGGGTGAACCAAAATCACAGCAAATCAATGATTTGGCAGGACCCAGAGGAAAGGGGTGGTTTAAAAGTGCCAGTCGGAAAAGGTGGGAGATTAATTGTACTTCATGCGGGGTCAGCTGAAACAGGGTTCGTGAAGGAATGTAAATTAATTTTCCGCGCACAAAAATCTTCATTAAATACAGATTACCACAACGAAATGAATTAGAAACTTTTTAAAGAGTGGTTCGTCAACTTCCTCTATTTACTGGAAGAAAGTTCTGTCATAGTAATGGATAACGCGAGTTATCATTCCGCACTTGCTGAGAAAGCTCCTAAATCAAACTGGAGAAAATCTGAAATTCAAGAATGGTTGAGAAATCATAAAATTGATTTTTCTATGCAAGATACGAGGGCTCAATTGCTAAACAAAAACGAAATAAAAAATGCGCTGAAAATATATGAAATTGAACAAATAGCCTACGAAATGGGTCATGAGGTTGTACGCCTTCCACCTTATCATGCACATTACAACCCAATTGAGTTGGTGTGGGCACAGGTGAAAGGATATGTGGCCGATCGAAATAATACTTTCAAAATGGTCGACCTTGAAAGACTGATGGACGAAGCGATAGCTAAAGTAACGGTTAAAGACTGGAGAAAATGCGTCCGACATTCCGAAGAGCTTCAAAAGGACGACTACCAGAAAGAATGCCCTAGAGATTTGGCTATAGAACGTATGGTGATTGCAGTGACGGAAGAAAGTTCAGAAGATAGCGAATCCAGTTCTGATTGAAAGAATTGTGTGTGTGTGTGTGTGTGTGTTCTCTATTGTATGAGAATGCGCTGACGTTTCTCTTTGATCGTAGTAGCTCACCGATGTAGAAGCGTGAGGTGTGTGTGTGTGTGTGTGTGTGTGTGTGTGTGATCTCTATTGTACGAGAATGAGCTGACGTTGTTTGTTTGGCTTCGTAGTTTAACGCGCCCTTGAGTATGAGTGTAGGGCGTGAGTGAAGCGACATGGCAATACCGCAGTTACTATTGCATCACCTCGAAGCTTACAGTGCTATGTCCCGCACTATAGTAAAAACCAGGCCACTAGAAGATCAAAAGAATTTCAAACCAGACGTTTTCAAAAGATAGTGGTATCTATTAGGCAGTTTGAAAGTCACGAAAAATAGAGAGCCACAAATTACTTCTTCTTCTTCTTCTTCTTCTTCTTCTTCTTCTTCTTCTTCTTCTTCTTCTTCTTCTTCTTCTTCTTCTTCTTCTTCTTTCTTCTTCTTCTTCTTCTTCTTCTTCTTCTTCTTCTTCTTCTTCGTTTTCTTCTTCTTCTTCTTCTTCTTCTTCTTCTTCTTCTTCTTCTTCTTCTTCTTCTTCTTCAGGATTTAGACCTTACAGTCCGTTGCGCGTTTACTGATCTGAACGCCTTTTCTTGTCTTCTGGTGTTGCTGTTTCTCCTGGGAAGATAAACATCTGATGGTTTGGTAGCCTGTCCTGATGCGTCTTTTGCACGAGGTCTGCCTGTATTGCTTGATCCTGCCTTTCAAGTTGTAAATTCGGAAGGGGTTTTATTTCATCATTCCTCAACCGGTTTTCTGTATTCGACTGAGGGTCCTTGTAGAGTGTCCATGTCACACTACCATAAAGCCTCATAGGACTGACATCACTTTACAACAAGTGAGATTAGTGGACAACAAAGTAAAATTAAATTTAAATTTAATTAATTTTTACACATTTTATAATTAAATTAAAATCTATTTAAATTAAATTGTTTTGTCAGTTAAAACCCATGTGCGCGTGCGCTTGTGGGTGTGTGTGTGTGTGTGTACTAGTGTAGTGTGTACGCGCAGGCGTGCGAGTGTATAAGCGTGTGCGTGTGTATGCGCTCGAGCATACGTGTGGGTATGTTTATGTGTGTGTGCGCGCGCGCGCGTGTGTGTGACCTTAGATTATTGTATTGTCATCCAAGACCAACGTCTGTGCAAAGTTTCAGAATTTTTTATCGACAATAAGTGTCTGAAATAGAGCTTGTAAGATTTGATTACAGACAGATAGACAGATAGACAGACAGACAGACAGACGTGACAGTGAGTTAAAGAAAAGTGTGTAAAAATTGTACCAGCGTGTCTACTCTGACCTTCACCTTTTATGCGCTTCTGATAGTTCCTCAAATTTGGTTAAAGTTCGTTACTTTTTAATCGATTTTTTCTCCCACGTAAGACAAGTTACATCCACAGAATCTAAATGAATTCACCTGCTCAATGAGTTCACAACCAGCTTACATCCGACAGGAATGTAACCTCGAAAAGCCGTAGACATGGCCTACACTAGAAATATTTTTTAACTATATGGTTAAATTACCTGCTGCAATTCATAAGAAAACCTTTCCAGACTGCCTTCATTGTCTGTTATGATAGTCTGGTCATCTCCAAACTCGGATTCTGACAAAATCGTTAGTCCCAAATTTCTGAATTTATCTGTGAACGAGAAACCACTCCTTAAAACGAAAGCAAGAAATTCTGAAAAGACAAAAGTATTGTGTGTGTGTGTGTGTGTGTGTGTGTGTGTGTGTATGTCAGATAGAGGTCGGGAAGAGAGGGAGAGAGAGAGAGAGAGAGAGAGAGAGAGAGAGAAAGAGTCAGAGAGAGAGAGAGAGAGAGCGAGGGGGAGAGAGAGAGAGAGAGGATAGGGGGAGAGAGAGAGAGAGAGAGAGAGAGAGAGAGAGAGAGAGAGAGAGAGAGAGAGAGACTAAGCTTACATCACGCACATCTATGTGCGTATTTCTAGTTGACGATCCTAAGTTAAACGAAAGCAAATATGTTCCTACATACACAATGTTTAATAAATATGTAAATTTCAGGGCTGCGGGAACCGAGGCGCGGCGACCTTACACGCAATTTAACGCCCCCAGTTTGTGTAGAGTATACAGATTGAATCTTTTGTCGACCGCAGCTCTGCGGCCAAAGGATAAATTTGGAGGGTGACAACAGCGTGGTAACCTCACCGAATTAATTTTTATTATTTCTTTTATGAATTTGCTAAATGCTATCATTTTTTATTGTTCGACTAAGCTTTTCGTCATTACTGACATCTTCAGGTCTTAAACAACCTTCAGGTCAACCATCTTCAGGTCGTTGTTTAAGACCTGAAGATGTCAGTAATGACGAAAAGCTTAGTCGAACAATAAAAAATTATAGCAGTTAGCAAATTCATAAAAGAAATAGTAAGGATGGCTGCTAATTTAAACAATACGAAGAATAAAACATGTTAATTTTTATTGTTGTGAATGTAAGTGTAAACCAGAAAAAGTGTATTTAAATTTGAAGAAATCAAACGTTTGCTCTCAAACAACGTTTCAACTGCTGTAGATATCTGTAGAATTATAGTATTATAGGAAAATAATACTATAGCATAACAGTACTAATTATTAATCGCTGAGATCTAACTTTGAAGATAGCTAGTTACATGAGAATGATAGTTAAGTAAGATACAATAAATTACAGTGAAATTTGAAGAAAAGTTTATTTAACGTTTTAATTAACCGCTCTTAAAATATCCCATTCAGGAGTGTTTTTCTTTGTGATGTTGGTACACATGTTCACATCGTATGTTTTTATGCTTGTTGAATGGGTACGTTCCAATAACCGTACCTAGACTGATTTGCTACATTTCGTTTATGCGGTAGTCGGTGTCGGTATGTAGTGTATTAACTCATACAATTTTAGTAAAATAATAGAGACCAGGCTAATACATTGGTTTATGTTTTAAAATTGTTTGTATTCAATTGTCACATATTTTTTACAATTTTCTTCAACGTTTGGTATTGTTGAAGACATAAAGAAAAAGTTGTCACAAAGCTTAAGATTGTGCTAAGAAGTGCATTAAAGAATATTTTGAAGACTGACAAAAAATGGGAGACATTTGCACTGTATACAATAGAGATTAATTTTAAGCAGACAATATAACTGAAATTTGCAAACAAATAATTTATTTAATAAACAAAAACTGCGCGGACTTTTTGGTCAAATCTAATAAGAGCAAGAAAAGTAACCTAAGTTTCAGTGATGGGCGTCTAGTACAATCAAATGGGCGTCTTATATTTCTATGATTTTCCATTACTGTAACCCATATTTTACGGTAACAATTATAATAGCTGTAATATGAAACAACTAACATGTTCCATAGTTATGGAACTGTTAATTTTCTGAATACCGTGAAATTTCCGTAGATGACCACCCGTTTCAGGCGGCCTCCCTATCAACGTCACGACGTATAATTTTGGGAACGGATTTGTAATCGTATAAAACCAATAAACGTTTGGCACCTACAAACGACCAACTCTTTTCTCTACCGGCGACAACTAGTTTTAGATTGAAAATAAAGTATCTTGTTTCTCTGGGAATTTCGATTTCCGTAACACAGTATTTTCTATAACAATAAATTCTGTTCCTTGTAACGCCGTGCTTCCTGTCTGTATTTTCTTCACCTTCCTAAAAACTATTTTATTTGTACAATCTCGTATACCGCAGAAGGTAGCAATTATGTGCTAAGAAGACAAACGGTTTATACACGTTTGCGATGTGCTGAAGTTCAGTAAACGTATCGACAAAGTAAAGTACTTCACAAAATTGCAGTTCGTTAAAAGTTTTTGTTACTCTTAAAGACCTTGTGGCAAAGAAACTTTTAATTACTGTGAAAAAAATGAAGTCTGCTTTTGCAAGATGTGGGGAAAACTAAAACCAATTGAATAAAGTAAGTATTCTCTAGAGGTTCTAGTTTATTATAGACTTCTTACCTTTACCAATATAAACAGAGAGACGCTGACAGAGAGAGAGAGAGAGAGAGAGAGAGAGAGAGAGAGAGAGCGAGAAATTTTTACTTAATTTCACAGCAATGTTTCTTCCTGTTATTTAACGCTGTGTTAACATACATCTTCAATAAGCTAGGTGCAATGGGACTCCTTGCCTTAAATGTTTGTTATTACAAAGTAGTAATGAGTAACAAGAATTTCCTTTTAAGTGAGGTTTCCTCCTACCAATACGTCACAAAGACAAAGTACATACATTACGTATTAATCATATTAAACAGATTGGATTCTACATTAAAGGCGTACAAGGAAGCAATAACAAATTAACCAATACTTTCATTCTTTCTTCTATGGTCATGGTTCTTCACTTAACTGTTTCTTCAGAATCTTCTAAGTAAATCTATACTTGTCCATATCCTTCTGTATACAGACAATAGAATTTTTTGTGGGCTTCCCCTCTCCTTCTTCTTCCCTCTAACTCCCAGTCTGCCACTCGTTTGGAGGCTCTACTTTCATTCATTCTTCTGAGATGACGGTACCACATCAATAGTTTTGGTTATATCACTTCCATAACTGTGTTTTGAACTTCATTTAATTGCCAAATTATTTCATTCTTACCCTTACCATTATGGATCTCCTAGCTGCTCTCCACCACCAGTCCCACCTCTGTTGTAAGCAACCTCTTCTTATGTTGTGTGTTCATTGTCCATCGTTCTGGTCTGTATAGCATTCTACTCTCAAGAAGTATGCAAATTGCACGGATAAACACAATTTTGTCACAACATACGTTGATACTGATATTTATGTAACATTAACGTTGAAGTCAAAAATGCTTTAAGAATTTTACTGCCGCCAATACATTTTATGTGACAATTTGGTTTTCCGATTTTAAGTTTTAATATTTTAGATACATTGGAGCATGTAATTTTCAGTTGGTCAAGAATGTTTTATCATAAATAGAGTTTGGCACTATTTATCTTGCGTATAATTGCAAGATAAATGCACTACAAAGTTTTATTCAGTTAATCAAGTTGTGGTATGAGTAACTCATTGACATAAGTGGTGGACGTATCTACACAACAAATGTCAATGTATAACACAACAAATTAACAATTCGAATATAAATTAATTTGTGCTGTGCCAACATGTATCTAACAGTACTGTCAAAATGTACCAATTACTGGGGGTTGGGTGTAATAGTAATAAGAGTAGTCATTAATATTGAATTGTAACGTGTTTTCATTAATTTATTCAAAAAAATCACAAGTGTTTTTAAAATCTCATTTACTTATCCATAAATATTCATTATTGTTTGTTTAAACGTTTCTTTGTTGCAGTACATTCATCATAAAATAAATCTTATATCCTATATTACAAAAGTACATGTTAAACATTTATTTGTTACTCTAAAATTTCTCGACCGCTCAGTCTGACTGTGTGCTTTATTGCAGTTTTGTTTTCTTTGCTTTATATATTTTTTTATTACATTATTTTATGCATTGCATATATCTTAATGCTTTATAAAAATTTAAATTGACTAAGAGAATTGTTATTCTTTTTCTATAACTTCCAACTACGTTACTTTATGCATTGCGTGTAATATTACTGATTGATTACTTTACAAGCTTTAAATAAAAATTTACAATTACTAAATTACTTGTTAATCATCCAAGAAAAGATTTAAAGTAATTGTTCATCATCAAAGAAAATTCTTATTGAATTTAAATTACATTCTCTTATCTCTATCTACATTTATACATAACTTTAATGTATTTTTAAATTTGAAAATGTCTTTTCAATGTCTTTATTCTCTTATTTACAAATTATAAATTGTTTAGTTGTCACCTCGATTCTGTAGATCGTACTCATGTCCTCCGTTGATACGTAGGTCCTCTTCTAATGGAGTTCCCTGCACGTTCTCCGGTTCCACTTGTCGTCCTCCAGTTACTCGTCCCTCATGGTCCCATCTGGTTGCTGTAGTGTAGAGTGATATGTTGCTCTGCACCAGCTGCTGTTGTCATAGCAGACGCCTCTATTGCTCTGCATAGCGTTCTTCTGCCTGATGTGACCTCGTCGGTTGTCTTGAGTCCTGAACGTTTGTGGTTGTAGACTTGTAGAATATGTTCGATAATCGTATTTAAAATCAAACTAAGAGTTACTGTTTGATACTTGGATGAACGTATCGTCCGTCACATACGATATCACATCACTGCATAGTCAAGGTGCTTCCTCTTCTGCCTTCAAAGATCCCCCAGCCATCTCTTCCTGGGTCTACCTATACGCCTGTGTCCTATAGGTTTGTATTTCCAGACTTGTTTCCCCAGTCTGGAATATGTCATTCTTTCTATTCCACCGATCGCGTTCTTTCACATGGATCGCCGTGTTGTACCTACTATGGAAACGGAATAACTGACACCAGACGAGCTCGCTATTCAAATTTGAATTACAATTAAAAATAAACAAAGACTATTAGTAGACTATTTTTCAAGCTGAAGGTTGTCCACCACACACTATGTAACAAACAATAACTGCTGCCTTATCAAAAGTGTGGCACTAAGAAATACATAATAATCACTAAACCGCAAGTTACAATATCAACTCTAAAAATACACAGGAATATCGCTGATGCAAACTGAACGTACTCCTTTGCTTTGCTTCAACTAGTGGGGAGTCTTTAATTCCTGTACGTAACCCATGACTGCCTGATAAAACAGTGCTGGTCTTTCTGACGGTGTAGCTAAAATGGGAAGCGACCGCCAACGCGGTTATCCGCTAGATGCCGGCGGAATTTTATTTCAGTGAACAATTTTCGATGATTTTGCAGCACTGCCTCTGGTGGCGATTCGGACTTCAGATGTCGCCCGTCTCGTTCACAGCAGACATATACGCATGAGGCGTTGGTCGTTTTCCACGTAGCAGAAATCTCTGTCCCTGTGGCAAAAGGTACCAGGCTCAAGCAATGTGCTAGAGACATGCATGGGGAAGGATTTCCCTGAGGAGAATTGGATAAACCAAGAAGAAACGAAGTTACTCGGGGCTATTCAGAAATAGCTTAGAGAGGTTAACATTACGGGGGGTTGTCATCAAGTATCTCCCGACGATTGCGGAGGAGGTTTCACTTTGACTGGGGGTGGACTCTGAGCAACACTCATTGTTCTTAGGTAAAGTAAGGAAGACGTCGCTGCCAAGGAAAGAGAGTTTTGTCAAGGATCCGGACAAAAGCAGCCAGAGTCGAGACTCAAAGACCTCCACGAATTACATAATTTCTAACAAACCATGAAGTTTCCAATAAGGAACGGAGGGTTTTGGATTGGAATTGTTCCAACTTACACTTTTTGGTGGCTGACGAGAGCGACCACCGAGCGGGTGCAGCATAAGTCAGTACGGACTTAAGAAACAATAGATAGATAGTAACTTTAGTGTGCAGAGCCAGGCGGTTGTAACATGAGAGCATGGGAAACAATTTAGATCGGACCGCGCGAACCTTGTAGTGGATGTCAGTCACCTGAGAGTTGAAGCCATGGTGTCGGCCAGGCCAGACGCCTAAATACTTCACCGACTCAACCTATTCCGCTTCTAAATCCAGTATTTATACCGCGGGTGTGTAGCACAGAAGTAACGCAACGGGCCTGCATGGAGGCCGAATTATTGAGCAACATCTGGAAGGTGCATGTTATATGATCTAGAGAGTTGCGTAATTCTGCCGGTTATGCAAAACGTCACGTAGCCACGCGTTTTCTCCTCATCATAACAATATTATAAAGATCGTAAAAAACACAACGTGTTGAAGTGAATATTAACAGATGCCTACATTTTGTCAATATAAAAAATATTAATGGAAGTTTTTTGTTGTTTTGAATTCCTCGTTTTAGTGTGACAATTTATAAGAGCAGCAGCAGGGCTAAGTGCTGTAATTTGTTGCCCATTCGTGGGAGTGCAACGGACATTCTACAATAGCTGTAAACTAATTAACTATACAAATTGTACAGCTGTTGTCCAGCCGACACACGATATATATTTATTTTGTCCTACACCCACCCATACTGCACCAACGCTCACACTGCCTACAAGGTAAAAGTCATTAATTTTGAAAAAGCAATAAATTTCATTAAAGTCTCAATATATAAAACAATCTCTGTAAATTCTATAAAACTATGTTGACACTAATTTTACATTTTACAATTAACGTCGTTGTCATCTAGCGGTGTTAAGTTGTGTGTCAGATCCCCGATACCTCCAGCCGTCTTCACTCTTCCTGTATTCCATCGTACCGTCGACATCTACTTGCGCCATCCCAATGAAAGACCGTCAGGTCTCACCCACTCTTTTCCTTCTCCTCGTCATAATAAACAACATCATTAACTCTACAGATTAAACCAAGTTTGATTTGTTTTAGTCCCAAGCAAATAAGTTTAGAAGTTCTTCCTCCGCTGGGTCTAACTATATCCGAAACGTCTCTGTCCTAACGGAATGTAGTTCAACAATTTATTGGAGACGAGACAACCGCTATACCGCTATTTATTGATACGCTTCAACACAGTTGAGTTGACACCTTCATTGGGTAATCCTAAGTAATGTAATGACAATACGCAGTTCTCGTCGACGACGTTAATTTCTTTTGCGACCTTGAAGACTACGAGAGCCAATTAAAAATTTCACGGAGCGACGTCTATAGATTAAAGATAGAACTAAAGCTTTTACTTAGTTGTAAGAATCATATTTAATGTAAACACATGTTTCCAAACGTTTATGTCAATCGATTCATTGTTTACCAGTTGTTGGAAATTTACGTGTCTCCTGTGTTTATAAATTTAAAAATTTTTAATTCTCCTAGACATTTCTACTTTTAATGTAGTTTCCTGCAAAGAGTAGTTGTAGTTATGATTATATATCTAATACACAGCAGCGGGGCTATATAATCATTAAGGGTGAGGAAGTACAAAGTGTATAAAAACGTAAGGATTTTAGAACTTTAATTATAAAAATAATTATACTGAAGAGATAAAATCAGTTACAACGTAGGCTAGGATCGTCTACAATCGAATAAGTAATTGTGAAGAGATATCCGAATAATTATACTGAAGAGATAAAATTAGTTACAGGGTAAGCTAATAGCGTCTACAATCGAATAAGAAATGTGCTGTGCAGCCGAGAACTTTGTTTGAATCTCGTAATCAGATTCTTAAGATATTACGTGTTTTCAAGGCGTTTTTGTGGTTTTAAATCCTGAAATTTAAAGGAAACGACCAAGAATAAATTAGAGGCTTTTGAAATGTGGTGGACCTACAGAAGAAACTAGTTGAAGTTGAAGAAACCTAGAAACTAATTGGAGCGACGGGTCATAAACAACAAGGTACTGAGAAGAAAGAGGAAGAAAATAGAAGTAATAAGCATTATAAAAGCACGGAAACTTCAGTATATAGAGCATGTAATGAAAAAAGAAATAAGTCAACTTTTACAGTTAATAATACAAGGGAAACTATGCAGGAGATAACGGAGCAGAAGGCCAATATCCTGGTTGTATAACGTAAGAAAATGGTACCTCAATCGATAAATTTAGCGCAGCTCAATATAAAATCCGGATTGTCGGCATAGTTGACAACCTTCTCAGAGGAGAGTCCTTTAAAAAGAAGTGGAAAAATCTACTGTACAATGGTAACACTGATGTAAAATCTAAAGAAAGCGTCATAACGGAACTGAAATTGATAATTTCTATTTTCCTGTATTGGTGGTCTGATAATTTTACCAGGGACTGTAGCAATTCATCCATAGCAAATCCAGGAGTTTGAATATTTATAAAAATATTCTTAACATTAATGTCATAACTCTTACAATTCTAAATGATAATTTAGATAACTTAGGTTGGTAAGTTTAATTTGTGGGACAATCAATCGTATTTTTAGAAACAAGGTACGTTGAGATGAAAAATTAATGTTCTAAAAAGTTATGGCGGTCCCTCTACTATCCTATGGATGTAAAGTATGGACAATAACCAATAAATAATGAACTATAATACAGGCCTCGGAAATGGCGTTCTTAGAAGGAGTTAAATGGTGTACGGAGTTAAACTTGACGGTATAAAGAGTGAGACTATAAGAGAAGAATTACATCTCCTTAAATTGAATGGAAGACTGAAGGTAAATAAACGAATAAACGAAGGTGGTAAAAACACCTTGAAAGAGCGTCAAATTCAAGACTAGCCAAACAAGTCTGGAAATATAAGGAAACATAAAATCTACTAGACACAATATCTAGTTACACCTAGGAAGAGATGGCTGCAGGATCTTTGAAGACGGAACAGGCAGCATCTATGATAAATATTTTCTCTTCCTATTCTCTATTGTCCACAAACTCACTTTATCTAGATCTCATTCCATCCTATATTTTTAGAAATATTCTTTGTACAGTTGGTATTTTACTCTCTGAAATCAACATATTGTCACTGACAAACAATTTATATTTCTTTCCTCTAGTGCAAACATCCAAATAACATACTGCTTAACATCGCCTCTATGTAAATATTATGTACTTACCACACATAACAACAAAACTGATGTTTCTATGCCTTGGAGCAGTGACTTGATGTCAAGGAAAGTAGAAGGTTACAAATCCGAAGACCCGTTAAAATATACGGCCGTTGATAGTTAGGAAAGAGTGTTACCTTAACCAATGGAGAGGAAAAAAATATTGTAACAGATAAGTGGTGCCAGGGGGATGGAGTCATATGCAGACTATTGGACAAACAAAGAGCTAGAGAGAATTTTGAAGCAATAGATATTCTTACTAAGACTAAATGGAAAAGAATTTGATGTGTAGGTCATGTACATGAAATGATGGCACTAGACCGTGGAGAAAGTGTTGAATACAGAAGGAAAAAAAATAAGAGGGTGAATCCGGATGTTGCTAAAGATCTGCACCGACTCGTATAGGGAAGCTGTGCAGACAAGATCAGAACAAAGACAAGGGTTGGAGTTGGAGGCTCGGGCTCTGCAGGGGCTGTAGTGACAACATCATCATTGTGGTGTTAATATTAGCGTTGGAGATGAAAGTGCGTCACCGTTGTATCTCAAACGTCTTGGCCTTTTCCAGCTCCAAACACACTTACTAACTCATATACTCCAACTATCTTCACCGCAATGTAAGCTTATAAGGAGAAGGCAGGAAGTTCCCCGCTCACTATTCACTGCCTTCGTCAACGAGTACACTGGAACCCTCAATTTACAGAGGAGATTAACGCATTTTGCCATTACAGCATATACAAAAATAAACTGTTGATACAAGATACAATGTTTCCCAGCGGGTAGGTTACGTTTTGGTATCTAGACGAAACCACCACCTGAAGCAGGAACAGCGCCGGTTTCACAGACCACTCAGAGTCGCGTCATCAAGCGCTGGACGAACGCTTTGTTGCAAATATCCACCTATAATACAGTAGAAAATATGGCTAGTCCCTCCCCGCAGGCAGGTTGGTTGTATTGGGGATTCGGATTGTAGCCCACCTCTAAACTTTCAGAGGCCTCCAGGTGGGATTTAACCAGCTTAAAAAACGACTGACTCTAAACGACCCTCTACAAGTGAACGGGGATAACCTGTTAGCAAGGCTATGCAATTATGTGTCTCTGCTCGTTGATGTCACAAACCCCACCGAAACAAGAGTGATCGCTTAACCCAGCCACCGCCAAATACAAAGCTGACTCTAGTTCCAGTTCAGGAAAGACACCTTAGCTCAGTCTACATAAACTCAATTCTACCGAAATGCCGGTTAACCCCACGTCATAATGAGTCGTTGTATGTTAGATTCAGTATACATTAGAATCGCGCGTGCGCCACTAAAATGATTGTGTTAAAAATCGAATTTTTGGAATTCTATCAACACAAACGGTAACACTGCCATTCCCGTTTATACCGTGAGCGAGCTGGTTGCAAACAACTCCGGTTATACAGTGAGCGAGCTGGTTGCAAACAACGCCGGTTATACCGTCAGCGAGCTGGTTGAAAAAAACTCCGATTATACCGTGAGCGAGCTGGTTGCAAACAACTCCGGTTATACCGTGAGCGAGCTGGTTGCAAACAACTCCGGTTACACCGTGAGCGAGCTGGTTGCAAACAAATCCGGTCATACCGTGAGCGATCTGGTTGCAAACAACTCCGGTTGTACCGTGAGCGATCTGGTTCCAAACAACCCCGGTTATACCGTGAGCGAGCTGATTGCACACAACTCCGGTTATACCGTGAGCGAGCTGGTTGCAAACAACTCCGGTTACACCGTGAGCGAGCTGGTTGCAAACAAATCCGGTCATACCGTGAGCGATCTGGTTGCAAACAACTCCGGTTGTACCGTGAGCGATCTGGTTCCAAACAACCCCGGTTATACCGTGAGCGAGCTGATTGCACACAACTCCGGTTATACCGTGAGCGAGCTGGTTGCAAACAACTCCGGTTATACCGTGAGCGAGCTGGTTGCAAACAACTCCGGTTATGCCGTGAGCGAGCTGGTTGCAAACAACTCCGGTTATGCCGTGAGCGAGCTGGTTGCAAACAACTCCGGTTATGCCGTGAGCGAGCTGGTTGCAAACAACTCCGGTTATGCCGTGAGCGAGCTGGTTGCAAACAACTCCGGTTATGCCGTGAGCGAGTTGGTTGCAAACAACTCCGGTTATACCGTGAGCGAGCTTATTGCACACAACTCCGGTTATACCGTGAGCGAGCTGGTTGCAAACAACTCCGGTTATACCGTGAGCGAGCTGGTTGCAAACTACTCCGGTTATACCGTGAGCGAGCTGGTTGCAAACAACTCCGGTTATGCCGTGAGCGATATGGTTGCAAACAACTCCGGTTATGCCGTGAACGAGGTGGTTGCAAACAACTCCGGTTATGCCGTGAGCTAGCTGGTTGCAAAGAACTCCTGTTATGCCGTGAGCGAGGTGGTTGCAAACAACTCCGGTTATGCCGTGAGCGAGCTGGTTGCAAACAAATCCGGTTATGCCGTGAGTGAGCTGGTTGCAAACAACCCCGGTTATGCCGTGAGCGAGCTGGTTGCAACAACTCCGCTTATACCGAGAGCGAGCTGATTGCACACAACTCCGGTTATACCGTGAGCGAGCTTATTGCACACAACTCCGGTTATACCGTGAGCGAGCTGGTTGCAAACAACTCCGGTTATACCGTGAGCGAGCTGGTTGCAAACTACTCCGGTCATACCGTGAGCGAGCTGGTTGCAAACAACTCCGGTTATGCCGTTAGCGAGGTGGTTGCAAACAACTCCGGTTATGCCGTGAGCGAGCTGGTTGCAAACAACTCCGGTTATGCCGTGAGCGAGCTGGTTGCAAACAACTCCGGTTATACCGTGACCGAGCTGGTTGCAAACAACTCCGGTTATACCGTGAGCGAACTGGTTGCAAACAACTCCAATTATACCGTGAGCGAGCTGTTTGCAAACAACTCCGGTTATGCCGTGAGCGAGCTAGTTGCAAACAATTTTCTTAAATAAATCTGTTTTTACGTGCACGGTTGTTTTTTGCTGCGTGAACAAACTGAGCCAAACTGATTGATATGGGTGAAATTCATTTTGCTCTACATGGGTGTAATGTTTAGGATTTTTCATTTCTTGTAGAAAAGATAAACTTTGAAATATTGATTTTGCTGGTACTTGAAAGGAAAATCTTCTTGGCCCCACAGAGACAAGAAATATAGTACCAAAGAAAAACGACTACTCAGGCGCCTTCAAAAAATCAAAAATCCCGCTTTTAGGAAAATTGTTGCAGTTTGAGGATGGAAAAGTTCAGCAGTATGAGGAGAATAAGCGAGATTCAGTCAAAGTCATCATTGACGACTACCTCTTCCTTATAACTCTGCCACCTCACTGAATCTGGTCCCATTACACAGAAAAACGATCGTTGGACGAAGTTCGAAGACGTGTTCATCGAAGAGGAGCGGTTATCAGACGATATGTTGTATGTTCCTTCCTGAAGCGGCAAGTCATAAGTGAACTTTTTTCCCATCTTGGACCGACCTGAAAGTCGCAACAGCTGAGGAGGCTTTGCCTACAAACTGCATAATATTTCGTACCCTAATTCACCGAATTCCAAACCAGTAACCGTCTCACGGCAACTGAATCCGAAGGAAGTCACTCAGAGAAGTAGTCATAGTTACAAACAGCAAGAAACTGATTAACCGTATGTCGCTAAACTAGTGAAACAATATTTAGATGTTTTGCACAGAAAAACTGTTAACAAAGTGTACAGTTTTATTTTATATGCAATATATTGAAAAAATGTTCATCATTTGAACAACAGATTTTTAATTCTTGTTTACAACACTTAGACTGTATACCAATTCTGAAACACTGCAACAAAAGCAATTCTTGTATATCTCCAAAATGTAGTAGTTTAAGCACGTAGTTTAACAAAATTAATAAGAAAATTATTATAAATAATCAAGGTAAATAAACAAATTAATTTCTTATTTGTTTATTAAAAATAATTTTAATCTGCTTTACCGTATTAACCCTAATCTGATTAGTATTATATTACGATAGTACTCTTTTTGAATTTAAAAGTACGCCAAAGTACTCATTGACCAGCTCCTCTTACCACAACTCTTCAGCAACCTTGAAAATTTTAAAACCTTGTCTTTCGTAACAAGTTCTTTATCGTTAGAGAATTCTACCTTGTGAACCTAAAGTGGTTAGAAAATGGTAGTTGCAGCTTAGTTGTACAACGTTGCACGCAGTCTGACCACTCCTGGCTCGTGCATGGTACTAGTGCGTGCTCGCGCAACCATTCGTTTATGCAAGCGTGCGTCTTAAGTGACCTCTACATTACACGGAGTCAGCACAAGTCAAGAGCAACTATGGTTAGCAGGCGGTGGAGGCCCCTTGCTTTATCCCTCCATAAGCGGGGCCTCTATGTAAATAAGAAACAAGATCGATAACGAAGAACGTTCTAATGTCAAAAATGTCAAACCAAACCGCTGTTTTATCCTTTCTGTTTTTCACGCCACTTTGTTAAACACTTCAATCAATATTCTAGGCTTTAAAAGGATGAATACGTGTGTAAAGGTGGTAAAAAGCTTCAAATTGTCAAGCTGTAAATATGTTAATGAAACTTTCACTTGTGAACTTACTTGTCTTTTCTCGTCGAACGTGTTTCGGCGTCGTGTTCGCCTTCGTCAGCTTAGAGACAGACTGTTTCATTAGAGACACAAGTGAAAGTTTCATTAATATAAAAGTGTAGTGCTGTGAAAAAAAGAGATGAACAATCAAGACAACTGTAAATATGTGTTAAACTGCAAAATTTAGAAGAGGAAGGGCTGTATAGAAAGGCAGTTATTGAGAAACTGCAGAGGTGGTTGACCCTTACTGGGAGAGACAACTGTATAAAGTATTGATGAGCCTTCACAGTCTGACAGTACTGATACTACAACCGGACACACACACATACACACACACACACATATATATATTTGTGTATGGGAGTGTCACGTACATCCGAACAGGAGCTTCACATTAATTACCTATGGAAATTGTATCGCTGTTGTTCCGCTGACATACGATATATTTATTTTGTCCCGCACACGCTGCATCAACGCCCACACTGTCCGCCCGGTAAAGGTAATTAATTATGCAACGGTAAGCACAACGTAAAAGTTAGCAATCTATATATATTTCGGTTCAAGTTTTTGTTTAAATCAAAACTAAATTTATGTATTACATTGTATGTATAAATTTCGTGTATTTTCATAACCCAAAATTCATAATAAGGTTAATATTAT
Organism: Magicicada septendecula; assembly: GCA_034769895.1. Taxonomy (NCBI): domain Eukaryota; kingdom Metazoa; phylum Arthropoda; class Insecta; order Hemiptera; family Cicadidae; genus Magicicada; species Magicicada septendecula. The sequence continues at coordinate 119,359,054 of CM068373.1, forward strand.
AAACTGGTATGCTCCCTTAGTTGCAGAACTTGCCCACTACTTTGAAGAAAGTACATTTTGTATTGTGTAAAGGTTATATTAAATAAATTTTTAATTATAAAACAATTATTAAAAACTCACGGTCTCTTTGCTGTTTCTTCTGCAATATAAAAATTGTAGAGCACACAATCATATATAATAAACACTGAAACTTTTAAACATTTGCATTTTGGTTACAGTGCCCTTTAGGCTGACACCCCGCTGGGTTTTTACAATTTTCTCAACTTTTTAATTCCTGTTTAGGTCTCGAGGTCCCACAATTTTAAAACTTTAAAAAAGCAAGACTATTTTCATATGTTAGTTGAGATTTAATTTAATATACCACTGATTTTTTTTTTCAGTTTATAAACTTTGTGGCCCTTGACGTCTAAACATTATGAAATTTTCAAAAATGAACACTTATACTCAGATTTGAATTCTCTTTTATTTGATACCTCTAATAGACTTTTGCAATTTTTTCACAATTTTTATCTCTAGATAATTGCCTTTCTCCGCCTCTTTTCGGAGGAATCAGTCTAAAAAACAATAGAATTCTGTATGGTACATGTGTGGTCACGCCTGCCAAATTTTACGGATATTAGTTGATGCGTTGTCTTGAGACACACCCCAAGTAGATAGGCTACAGAGTAGACGGACAGCAGAGAGACAGTCAGATATACAAAAGCCAAATGGTCGATTCAAAACTGGGAATTCTTTTTGCTTGTAAATTATAAGAATATGTATACTTCTTTTTTCTTCTTCTTCATCCGAAAACATTATACCGTTTTGTGCATCATTACGACTCATCGATCGTCTTGTTTTCGGCATGCCAATATTTCTGACTAATTGAAATAAAATTTGCTTAAATTGAATATATAAACAGTTGGCTTAGTTCTACACATAATTGTTCCAGATCGCACCGGTCGGCGCAGTTTGTTCAAGGTCAGATATTGACTCAGTTTCTAGCGGATTTAAAAACGCGTATAGTACTCCATTTGTTCGGCACATTTTCCGGAAAGTGACAGATTATTCTGGAGTCTCTGCATGATATAAATATGATGTCACCGGACAAAAGGCTTGCCGCATGACATATGTCGCCAATCGTACACTCTAGTGTTTTTGGTGGCCCTAAAAAGGACCTTGTGGCGAGAAGGCTGATGTTCGGCGGCTGCGCCCGCTGTTCGTGGCGTACTGCAGTCCTCCTCTTCTTTCGGCACCGGTTGTAGAGTCTGCTGCCGGCGTGGAACGGGAGCCCGAAGACGCAAGAACGGCGGCGGTTCTATTCTTCGGCTGTTCCTTCCGGCTGACTCCGCCTCGATGTCGTCCGAGAGAGGAGAGGAGATGAAGTGCGTCCGATGGCTTGGCGATGAAGAGTGCGTAAAATTTTCTTCCGGCCCGGGTTTTATTGACTAACTGGGATCGCTGATTCGCTAGCTCCGAACACGCAGTTGGTCACTTCTCCGCGGCCGCTGATGGCGGATTGGCTCGCTCCGAGCACGTAGTTGGTCACGCCTCGGCCGCTGGTAACGGAGATCACATGTTCGCATACCGGTGCCGTCACAACTCCCCCGGGTCTTGAATGCTCTCCGGTACCCAGCCTACTGCTCTTCTCCGGATGTTGTAGAAGTATCTGTTGGGCGCCATGTTGATTGGTGTGCCGGCTGGTAGCCCGCTGGCGTGGCTGGATCTTGCATCCGCAAGATGATCGCTGCCCCACGTTGGGCGCCACTTGTTTCCGGACAAAAGGCTTGCCGCATGACAAATGGCGCCAATCGTACACTCTAGTGATTTTGGTGGCCCTAAAAAGGACCTTGTGGCGAGAAGGCTGATGTTCGGCGGCTGCGCCCGCTGTTCGTGGCGTACTGCAGTCCTCCTCTTCTTTCGGCACCGGTTGTAGAGTCGGCTGCCGGCGCGGAACGGGAGCCCGAAGACGCAAGAACGGCGGCGGTTCTATTCTTCGGCTGTTCCTTCCGGGTGACTCCGCCTCGATGTCGTCCGAGAGAAGAGAGGAGATGAAGTGCGTTCGATGGCGTGGCGATGAAGAATGCGTAAAATTTTCTTCCGGCCCGAGTTTTATTGACTAACTGGGATCGCTGATTCGCTAGCTCCGAACACGCAGTTAGTCACGTCTCGGCGGCCGCTGGTAACGGAGAGCACATGTTCGCATACCGCTGCCGTCACAATGCATATGCGGCTAGCGGTGTCTGACGGTCAGTTCATTTCAGTTACACCTGGCGATTTTACAAACAGTGTGGATCGAAGTGATTTTGCAATTTGGTGGTAAGTGATCATTGAGTTAATTAGACCAAACTGTAATTAGGTGCAAAAAAATTGTCCTACGGCTTTCACGGCCGGTGTCAGTTGTATAAGAACAGTTTACCGGGCTGTTTGGCCGTGGTCTACGGTTTAATGACAAACCAAAGGTTTTGACAGCACCACTGGCTGCCATCATCAGTGGAATTCAAAGAATTCACGACCTCCTGAATGTAGGTTGTTATTGTCAGGCCCACAGTACTGTGGTAAAGTCTGAGGTACTGAGGTAGCCTTTACCACAGTACTGTGGGCCTGACGATAACAACCTACGTTCAAGAGGTCGTGAATTCCTTGAATTCCACTGATTATGGCAGCCAGTAGTTCTGTCGGAACGTTTGGTTTGTCATTAAACCGTAGACCACGGCCAAACAGCCCGTTAAACCTCTTCTTATACAACTGTAATTAGGTGCGTTTATTATTGTTTTTTGAAAAAATTAACTTGAATTATTGTAAAAGAGTGCCCTAGTAGAGTACCAAATTTTATTTGTGTCTATTTAAGATTTGAAATTAGTGACTTTATTGGCGTACGTTTTTCTGTTTCCACTGTACAACACGATAACCGCTGTGACCGTTATAAGAATATATTAAATTATCTAGGTTCAGATCGGCCGGGCACTTAATGAGGACGACGGAAGATGAAATATCGAGAATATTGCAGCTGGATGGAAGAATAAAGAGAGGCAGTACAAAGCAGCGTTGGATTGATGTGTGAACAATAACGCCAATGTATTTGGACTATAGAGCCATCGGATCAGATCGAGACCGTTTGAGAAGTATTCTGGAGTAGCTCAAGACCTAGCAATGAATTAGTATTAGGAATAATGATAGTGATGACGACAATGATGAAACATTTGTAATCCAGTATGATGTTACTAAACGAAACGCCGTGAACTTCTTTATCAACAACAAACTCATAAAAAACAATACTTCACTTGTTATGACAGTTGGGATAGGTGCAACCTGTACACTGTACAAGTTTACTATACATAGTTCATACCGACATAGATTAGGTGACAGTTTGTTCATTAATTACGAACTCAGTGCAAATGTTAGCAGCATTATCACGTGACATTGTCTTTGTTGCACCAACACATTATTGCAACAAAAACGTATTCTGTGTACGTGTACGAATACATTTCGCATTAGTCTTGCAATACGTTACTTTAAGCTTATAAAATTCTCGGCGAGTGGTGTCAAACTCGAGGCAAGCTCTCGGTTGACAAAATTGTTTCTCTTTTTTATAGTTGTGTTTTTCGGTACTTTCCCATTAACCTTACCTGCACCACAGTTTTGACGTTTGACTTGATAATAATCTAACAAGCAATATTCCTTTGCAGAAGAATTTGAAAGTTCGAACCAATAAAGAAAGAGAAAAGAACACCGCTTATTAGAACGTAAATTTGTTTTTGTAAATGCTTTACAATTTTTGTGTCCAATTTTTTACCTAAACTGATCTTACGATGTTCCGACGCAGACAAAACAGAGTTTAATAAATATGTAAATTTGAGAGTGCTGTGATCACCGTCACCACTTTGTGCCGTTCCGTTCACTCACACAATAAAATGCCGTCAATATGTGTTCAGAACAGTCAATTCTGCGACCTTAGGATAATGTGGATGGTGACGAGTTAACCTTTTATCTTTCCAAGTTGCTCATACAGAAAAGAAAGTAATTAACATAAAAAACACAAACAATAGCATTACCTAGGAAAGTAAAAACCTATTTAACTGTACAATGAAGTAAATTAAACGTGGAAAAATGTTGACAGCGCTCACTCGCTTTTCTGCGTCGCATGTGTTAAATTTCTATCGACGCGATGAGGATAACAAACAAGCAAAATACGGTCATATAGTCACACACACACACACACACACACACACATGAATTTATGTGCGTTTTTCTAGTTACTGACCCTACGTTAAACGAAAACAAAATATGTTTTTACACAAACATTGTTTAATAAATATGTAAATTTAAAGCTACGGGATACAAAGCCGCAGCCATCTTACGTATACACAATTTATAGCCGTCAATTGTGTATTCAGACTATTAGGCCCCAGTATTCAGATTAATTCTTGTGTCGGCCAAATCAGCTCTCCTAACAAAGGAAATTAAGGATACACGACACCGTGGGGTCTTTGTCAACTACATTTGCTGTTGTTATGGATTTTCGTACAAAGAACACATGAGTCAATAATACAACCTCAAAAGGGAACATTTGGGAGCTAAAAAGTTTGATGCATTGAAAAATTTATAAAAATATTACAAAAAACCAATATTAAAGTACTCAATTGGTAAAAGATGTTTACATAAAATAAATAAACTTTTAAATACTTTTTTGAAACACAGAATCTACGTTTTTATTTTTAAATAGGTTAGATACCTGATAATCCTTCATGCAACTTACTTGGTCGCTATGCACGACGCGTTTCGGGATCAAGGTCCCATCTTCAGGTGCTCACTCGGGTCGAGCTCGTCAATTCATAAAAACACACACATAAAACATAAAAAACACTGAATTTAAACACTCATACTGCGCGAGAGGGGAGGGGACGATGTGCATCGTCGAGAAAGTAAACATGGACTCAAACATGTGTGCATGTTTACTTTCTCGACGATGCGCATCGTCCCCTCTCGCGCAGTATGAGTGTTTAAATTCAGTGTTTTTTATGTTTTATGTGTGTGTTTTTATGAATTGACGAGCTCGACCCAAGTGAGCACCTGAAGATGGGACCTAGATCCCGAAACGCGTCGTGCATAGCGACCAAGTAAGTTGCATGAAGGATTATCAGGTATCTAACCTATTTAAAATTAACCATTGCAACTTGATGACCATACACACAGTGAATGCGTTTTTATATACTCAAACGAATTAGATGGATAAATTTGTAAAACTGAACCCTTCAGCTTTGAAGTATTCAACTCGGTATGCGTCAGAAACCAAAGCTGTAATTTTGTTGGTGACAAAAATGTAACGGAAGTGGTGGGCAACTAGGATGGAATAACGGAAATACTGAGCAGTAATTACGAGAAAAAACTAAAAAGCAAACTAAAAATAGAAAAGCTGAACGAATTACAAAGCAATAAATTGAAAATAAAAAAAAACATTCATGCATGTCATTTACTCGAATCTGCAAGGATTTCTAATTACAGATCTCCACATTGAAGACCAAGGTGACGGATTTTTTTAGAGCTGACCCCACAGAACCTAAAATTATTGTAGATGGTACTGTTCTGTAGCAGGTTAGAAACTTTGAAAATTTGGGCTCTAATGTGTCTTACATTACAAACAATGACTTGGTGAAGAAACTGCACAAATTCAACCATACTTGTGTATGTATGGGACCATCACGAGATCTCTAAAATCAACGGACACAGAAACATACCTGGAGTTCTACAAGGTGGAGGCCCTCCCCACACTTCTCCCTGGGTCTGAAAATTGGACTTTAACGAAATCCCAGGCCAGTCATATTCAAGCGTTCGCAATGAGATTTCTCAGTCACGTAGCAGGATATGATATTCAAGACCGTGAAAGACATGTCGATATGCGACAGGAAGTGAATATTATGAGCATACATCCTAGGATTGCCCAAATCAGTTGAAATGGTTAGAGTATCTTAACCGAATGGACGACTGCCGCATTCCCAAATAACTATGGAATTATAAGTCAAAAGGACTAAGAGGTATGGAACCTCGGAAGTAGCGTTGGAGTGACCAGCTGTTGTCTATCTGCTTGAGGCCGGAACAAACCGTTTTTGGATGAAGATGATAATGATGATTTCGTGGATTTAAAAATATGACATGAAACAGAATAGAATGTTAAAATATTTGAGATTCAGTACCTTTCTGTAGCGTAATTAAAAATATACCTTCATGTTAGCATAATGAAATATTTTTAAAACACTATGTAACAGAAACAACAATATACTATTAACAGAAATGTGTAGAAATAATTAACAGTTGGAAAAAAAACTACTTCCCGCCAAATAGGAACTGTCAAACATTTTAAGTCATCCTGATTGTTTTTATACATTCCTTTGAGCATACACAATTTGTGCACACACAACATGTTATAGATATATAGAAGTGATAATTGTGAAAACATTTCGCGTTTCATTTGGAGAAGAAAGCGCGTTTAAAACTTTACAAAGTGACTGCTACTACACTAGTAATGTTCACTAATGAGACGTGGGTTGTAATAAGGCTAACGACCAGAAGTTACAGAATGGACAGTTTTCGTAACTCATAATAACGCAATTTCTATGTACATAAAACAATGATAAAATTAATCTTCTTTATAGAGTAGAAACATGAATTATTACTAAAAAACGACTTCGGCAAATTTGAAGAAGTAAATATTAACACTACTGGATGTAGCGATCATGAAGTATGTAGGTTAAGAATTACATTATAAAACAATCAGGAGGTGTAGATGGTTGTTGGTCTAAGTCGTCGGATAAGGCATCGCGCAGGGTTGAAGTAGGTGGAAAAGACATATTTAAGTACAAAATTCAGATGAAATAAATGCAAATTCAACAGGCGTTTATAGAAGCGAACACGCGTAATTAACTAATGATACGAGAAGGAAAAGTACACTCACAAGGTTCGCAAAGTTACGAAATTAACATTTGGCTTCCATTAAAGCGCTAAAGAACAAATCCGATGAAATCCTTTCTTTTCCGTGCATGCTACCTGTGTCTCTGCATAGAGAACTATAAGTAAAAAAACACTGTCGAAAGGGAGTCTCAGACTCCAAGATATTCACAGGCACTGGATAAGATAAAGTAATGTAGGCTGTACCACTGTAACACAAGTTTATGAATTAATGTAAGGTTTTCATTACTATTTGCACAGTACAAACCACTATTTGTAGACATCCGATCGAAGTTACTGTAAAGGATGACGATTAAGGAAATACAAGAATATCAAGAAACTACAATTTACAATTTCATGAAGCACACAAAAACGACAATTGACGTATGAAGAGAAATGAAGTAAGAGAACAAGACAGGCGGACAAATATGAAGCTGCAAAAAGTAAACGTTGGGATATATATAATATAAGATTAAATAAGACGGGCAGACTACAACAAATTGGATAAGAGGCAGCCAGCTGTAGTGTTTGTCTAGCGTGCACATCTGTCCAGGCTGCAATCCCAGCGGTATTGTGGTGTAAATATTGTAGCTGTGTTTCGCTGTCTGCTCCTACTACCCCCCCCCCCAAACAAACTACTACAGCCCGAAAAATGTTTACTTATATATATATAAGAGGCCTCAGTCACATTTTTCATATGACTGTCTTAAGGACTATATTTAATATCTTCTGTGGAGTGAGGCCCCATCAACAATGTGTAGTTTTGAAACTTTCCCGTCAAAAATATTTTGTATAATTTTAATAATATTTGATATTGTAATAACAACATGTATGCGCTACTCTAAATTCGGTCTTAGAAGTTTTAACTCTTTGTTTTCTTAAACTCTTAGGTAATAAGAAATAATGTAATCAAGGTTTCTACCACTCCCTCACTACCTCTCACTCCCTCTTTCTCTACGCTAGAGAGCATCAGTTGGCCACATACATAGCTTTCGTCGACTTTAGAGTGAATAGGGGCTGATTGTGGCCAATAGGGGCAGCAAAAGAGATACCCCAACAGCAAAAGCTCAGTAGAGCCGTACAAAGTCTTTATGCGGAGAAAAGAATCTTTACTGAGACAAGAAAAGTCAGCACAACTCTTGGTTTGGGTCTAATCAATTGAGGAGTACAACAAAGGTATCGATAAAACCTTTCCTTTTTATTGTACACAAACACACGCTATTGGCAGATAAAACCACCAAATAAATTTGTGATTGGTAACACTACAGTTGACACAGTGTTGTTTGCTGATGACCAGGCTATTCTGTACAATTTTGACAGCGGCTTAACTGTACATTCATTTAATGTAATCTTCAATGATTTTGGATTAAAAATCTCTACATTGAAGACCAAAGTTTTGGCTTTTGAAGGAGTTGATCCCGTACGAGCAAAAAAAGTTGTAGATAAAATTGTTCTGAAGCAGATTAGCAATTTTGAATATCTTGGCTACAATGGGTTTATGTTACAAATTGAAACGTGGTGAATAAGCTGCATACGTTTAACTGGACGTGAGGGACCATTAGGAAAACTCTAAATTCAACGAGTAAAGAAACTCGCCTTACGTTCTACAAGGTAACTGCTCTCCCTGCACTTTCCTATGTGCTTGAGAATTGCACAGAAACAAAATCTCAGCCCAGTAGTATACAAGTGCCAAAATGAGATTTACCAGGCACTTGGCAGTGTATACTCTTTAAGATTGTAGAAGAAATGCAGATACAAACTGCAGGAACTGAATAACGGCAGTAGTAATGGCGGGGTCTGCAACATCGTTTCTCTCACGGCACGAATTCTTCTATGAAACAAGTAATTTCCCTACAAATCTTTATTCTAACGGCTACAGTATGTTCTACCTATTGTTCTACTACATTTTATGAGGAAATTACGTTGCTGAGGACTGTTCAAGTGTGAGATAATGAAACCCACTAATGACGTTACTGATGACTGTTCAAGTGTGAGACAATGAAACCCACTAATTACGTTACTGAGGACTGTTCAAGTGTGAGAGAATGAAACCCACTAATTACGTTACTGAGGACTGTTCAAGTGTGAGAGAATGAAACCCACTAATTACGTTACTGAGGACTGTTCAAGTGTGAGAGAATGAAACCCACTAATTACGTTACTGAGGACTGTTCAAGTGTGAGACAATGAAACCCACTAATTACGTTACTGAGGACTGTTCAAGTGTGAGACAATGAAACCCACTAATTACGATACTGAGGACTGTTCAAGTGTGAGAGAATGAAACCCACTAATTACGTTACTGAGGACTGTTCAAGTGTGAGAGAATGAAACCCACTAATTACGTTACTGAGGACTGTTCAAGTGTGAGAGAATGAAACCCGCTAATTACGTTACTGAGGACTGTTCAAGTGTGAGAGAATGAAACCCACTAATTACGTTACTGAGGACTGTTCAAGTGTGAGAGAATGAAACCCACTAATTACGTTACTGAGGACTGTTCAAGTGTGAGAGAATGAAACCCACTAATTACGTTACTGAGGACTGTTCAAGTGTGAGACAATGAAACCCACTAATTACGTTACTGAGGACTGTTCAAGTGTGAGACAATGAAACCCACTAATTACGTTACTGAGGACTGTTCAAGTGTGAGAGAATGAAACCCACTAATTACGTTACTGAGGACTGTTCAAGTGTGAGAGAATGAAACCCACTAATTACGTTACTGAGGACTGTTCAAGTGTGAGAGAATGAAACCCACTAATTACGTTACTGAGGACTGTTCAAGTGTGAGAGAATGAAACCCACTAATTACGTTACTGAGGACTGTTCAAGTGTGAGAGAATGAAACCCACTAATTACGTTACTGAGGACTGTTCAAGTGTGAGACAATGAAACCCACTAATTTACTATTATTACGGACGTTGTACACAAACCACTTGAATATTTAAGGATTTTGGGATTTTTTTCGGCAGGAAGGCCTTGTCTTCAAACTGGCCCATTCCGCCACTCCTCCGACCACTGTGTACTTTTTGTGGTCATATCTGAACGGCCGCACATTCATAGTTATCGTCGATGTTTCCTGTTATACAGTTCAACCCAGCGTTGGTGGCTTCGCGTAAGGATCTATCCTGGTCCCCGTTCTGAACGTGGTGGACATAAACGTCCTGCCAGTTTTGCCCGGAGTCAAGTTGTGCTACTTGGCCGACAACGCTGTGCAACATTGTAGCTTCCTGTCCTCGTTATTTGAGAGTGCAGAGCTGCTACGTCAATCGTATTTGCTCCCGGAGTAGCGGCTGGCGGTGAAGACGGAGAAACCTGTGTGTGCGATCAGTAGCAGTCGTAAGTCTGTTTCCCGATGCCAGTCCCTCACCCTAGAACAGAGACTTGGTCCTTCCAGTTTTAACACCCTTCAACAAGGCTTGCGGCGTCCAAGCCAAAATGTCATATTCTTTCGATTGCAATGACTTACGTACGTGCGAAAAAGTTACTATCTATATTTTGTTTCTTTGGTCAGTAGTGGCTTATGCTGTACCCGCTTGATTCTCGCTTTTATCAATCTCCAACAAGAGTTATTTGGGACATTTTCAATCTGAAACTCTCCGTTACTTTTTGATATCTCAGGAGTCACGTAATTCGTGAAGGTCTTTGAGTTCCTATTCTTACTGTCTGTCTTCCGGTCGTTAGTTAACACTTCTTCCTCCGGCAGCAAGGTCTTCTATCCCCTACATGGGAACAATCCATATGGCATAACTACCACTCTCAGTTTGATTCAAAACCCGTCGGGCTGTTCTTGATGGCCTATCGTAATGTTAACTTAGCTGAGCTATTTTTGAATAGCCCCGAGCAATTTATCATTGCTCTCTGAATACTCCTCTCTATTCATGGAACTCCTTCTCCAAGCATGACTCTAGCACGCTGCTTTCTACTGTTTACCTTTGCTTGGAGGCTCTCTGCCTCGCTGAGGGTGACCAACAGCACCTACCGTCCGTCCATACCCACCAGAGGCTACAAAGCCATCAAGCCAATAATCGTGTCGGCGTGTTCTATCACAGATCGAGGTACCCTTTCAGAAAGACCAACGCTATTTTCATCTGCCAATTACCAAGCACGTTCCGAAAGCTGGATTCAGCATATGAGAATGAAGACGCCCCACTGTCAGAACGCAACGACAATTTTTCCATCCTTTATTGTTCCATTATGTCTAACCAAAGGTATTTCCAACCAAACACCAATTTTCCTATGTAAAAATGTGTTTAACTGAAACTCGTGCAATCGTAGTGTCACTAATTTTTCTTCTGTAATTTCATAAGAGCATACTTAAATAGTATATCTATGCACTAGTCACTGTACTAACTTGATTCTTTAAGTCTTTTGAGCCACATAGATTGTGAATCTGCAGTATCTGCAAAGCTTCGGTGTTTAGAATCATTCAGTTTTGACAACTGTGGAATTAAGTCAAAAGAATGTAATTTTAAATTATTTGTAATACAGTTTTTGAACAAAGTAATATTTTGTAATATTTGAACAAAGTTTGTGCTATTTGTCGCCTCCTGTCCAGTTGATAACAAACAGGTTTAATTAATTTACTATACAGGTTTATTGCTCTGTAGACATACTATAATAATGTAAACTGCACATGCGTAGAATAACTGTCAATACTGGCAATATAATTGCAGACTGTAAAATTTAGAGATCGTGTAGTATAGTACACACACAAACACACATGAGCGCGCTACTGCTGAAAGATCAGTACATTCATTTGGTATGTAGAGAGGTTCGTTACTAATGCAATGTTTTAAAGCTGCGAGTGGCTGCAGTTATTGATTATACAGTACAAGTCTGTTACCGTACTTAAGTTCTAGAGAGCAGCGGGTTTGTAATTAACGTGTGTACTTTCTCCAATGACTTACTGTTTTGGAGATATATGGTCAAAAATGAATAGTAGTGGCTGTTGTGATGTAAATCTCCAATCTAATATGCGTGGATTGCAATAAGATTTATATTGTTCTTATGGAGTTAGAATATAATGGTCGATCACTTGGAATCGTAATGTAATATCGCTTCAAAAAATGGTTTTAAAAGTTATAATAATGAAATGTTTTGTGATGTATGGTTCTTGACTAGAAACAGTTTTGAACAACTTGTGCCGACGTTTCGACAGAGTTGTGATGTAAATCTCCAATCTAATATGCGTGGATTGCAATAAGATTTATATTGTTCTTATGGAGTTAGAATATAATGGTCGATCACTTGGAATCGTAATGTAATATCGCTTCAAAAAATGGTTTTAAAAGTTATAATAATGAAATGTTTTGTGATATATGGTTCTTGACTAGAAACAGTTTTGAACAACTTGTGCCGACGTTCGACAGAGTTTTTCCTCAATGCATTACACCATAGTGTTTCCTGCTTAAAATTTGGGTTTTGCTTGTTTCTTTTTTGGATATAAATGATTCTACCGCTGTGTCGATTATCTTTTGATTTGTAGGGTAAAACGTTGTACCCAGGTCTTATTAGTAGTGACAACAAACTGTAAAAATGCTCTGCTATCTTTATATCGTCCCACGAGTGAATGAACCATCAGCTTGCGTGTCTGCTTGTGGTCATAGTCAGTATTCGCGGAATACACTATGCGCATACTTTCCGATAATGATGTTGATTTATGACACAGCTATATGCACTACCAACAGTGATATTTAATGTAGAAGCAATATCGTGCCTCGTGATTCGACGATCACTGAATAAGTGTACTGATCCTGTGGGCATTTCTACAGTCTTCGATGTTTTTGGGCGTTGCAAGTTTGACTCAGACGTTTTCGGACCTCAAGTAACAACTCGACACGTTTCGGCCATTTTTGAAAGCTTTACACCATTTATAGATGTATATGTCTAGCGTGTCTGACTAAAATGTCTTTTGAGTTTTTCAAAAATTTCCGACATTTTTACGTTTCCTTTACTAAGAAATTTAATAACAATGAGTAGTACCATTTATTTATAATTTAAACTAAATTATATTTATACTATACAAATTAGCACTAATTAATATTGTTTACAATGTTGCCAATATTTAAGTTTCATAAGCATCTAAAGGATGTTATTGCATACGGTACACAGTAGCATACAGTAGAGTTCAAAATATGTAAATATGTTCTAAGTCTTCTTCTTCTCTTCAAGGATTAGGTTATATAAACCTGTCCTGGCACCCGTCTCATCCTCGGACGACTCACGTCTTTAAATGCTTATTCTTTGCCAGAGTCTTACTACCAGTTTCCAGACCTTACTCCGAGGCTCCTTTGTAGTATTATAAAGTTTTACATGAACAGGTTACTGGCCTGTTGCGCAACCCCCTACCAGGAAGGCCAGAGATTCTTCTGTCAGGGTTACCATATCTTAACCAAAGGGCCCCTGTTTTGGGGCGCAGGAGATTCGGCCTCACCCATCTCTTTCTGAGATAGCATTTGGTCGCTTTTTTTCAGCTATTCTGACACTGAATATTCCTTAATATTTCCGGTGGTCACTTATCGGCATTAATGAGCACTCTAAGATCCAAAGATACCCAAAATTAAGAAATCAGAATAAAAAAAAGAAGACACTCTAGCCCTCAATCACTCTAATAGCAGTAATTGGGGTCATAAAATAACGAGAGTCAGTCAAGAGAGACTAGACAGAAAAGACTAAAGGAAGCAATCTCAACTAAACAAGTTGAAACAAAGTGAGAATCCAGTTAGGGCACGTCGAAATTGCCAAACCCGTATCCACAAGATGTGGACCCCTGATGGTACAATTGTAGAGTATAATTATCGTTCTATTATTCCACAAGAATTAATAGATTCAATTGCAACAGCATGAGAGAGAGAGAGTGAGGGGGGTTTGTGTGGGTATGTTTGTGCATCTGTATACGGCAATGTGTGTCTATGTATGTGTGATCTCTAAAGAGTGATTATATTTAGTCATAACGGCTTCGAATATAAGAAACTAGATCTTCTGTTTCCAAAATTATGAGTGTAGGAGGCAATACTTGCAGGTAAAGTGGGGCTGTAAAACTGTTTAATAAGTCCTCTTTACGGTCAGTTTTATGGCAGGGGTATTGTTCGCTTAAGGAACACTTTCTGCCTCTCACGGATCACTTTTATTTACTGACGACAAACTCACCTTTTCAAATAATAAAGTTCCTACAATCGCCTTATTCAATATTCAAGAGCACCTTAACGTCCCTGAAAAATGGCTACGAAAATCAGTCCCAACGAATCCAAGTCGTCACAAATTACATTCACCTTACGGAGAGGGAACTGACCCACAGTTCATCTTAACCATTTCGAAATAAGGCAACAAACAGTAGTCAATTACCTAAGCGTTTATTTAGTTACTAAGTTTTTATGGAAACACCACACAACAGACAAGAAAAAACTACATTTAAGATAAAAGGGAAGTAACTGGCTAGCACGCAGAAAATCTCATCTATCAACATAATGGACTTATGGACAACAAAATGTTTTCCTCTTAAAATGTCCTCAAACCCACATGGCTATTCAGAATCAACCTTTTGGTTTGAGCCACCAAATCTAACATAGCAATCACACAGGGATGGCAATCAAAACCCTACGAGCTATCCATAGTGTGTGTAGCATTTTAGACTTCTTTAATCCACCCGTTCTTGAAGTTATTCATGAACGTGGTACTATACACCATACAAAACTTTGTGACCATCGTAACCAGCTGATCATGCCACTTCTACGGTCTGCAATAGACAGAAGAGTGAGAAGACTTTGGTCATCCGACCTTTAAGGGCCAAGAGGTGACATCGATGGGTGGAAAAGCCCTTCACGTCATTTAGTTGTACATTTCTTAGGTGTGTACACTAATTCGTAGATTAACTTAAGGATTGTATTTTTAATTGGTAATAAATAAATAAATATAAACTAAACAATCGCTTTTATAATAATAAATTACTTTTAGTGAACAATTGTTTAAACTTTTAATATAAAACTGATCAGAAGAATTTAAAATTCTTAACTGAAAACAGAAAACACTCAAGTGTTGGGAAACCATGTAATGTAAATTATAGATCAATATTACTTAGTCCGTCAGTAAAATCGTCGAGAGCGACAGTACCGCTATCACAAAGATTTCGGTCAGTAAAAATACCCGGACCTTAACCAAAAAAGGATGTAGCCAATTCAAGTACAATTCTAGTTACTGCCGCGGAACGAGACTATGAATAACGTGCACGAAATACTTTTAAATGAACAAAGTAAACAACAAAACGTAAAATTAAAAAAAAACACTACTGGATTATCAGCAAAGTACATGAAGCAAAAGCAGTTTAGCAAATGAAGGAGAGGAACCAACCATTATATCTCCTACAACATAGTATATGGACAGTACTTATTTTAATTTGCGTCATATATATATATATAAATTTATATAAAATCATATTTTATTTACTATTATTAATGTAACAAGACATTGTTTGAGCATGATTTTAATTTACAATTAAATTTATGCATCCTGATTGGTCAAAACCAATCACCCCATTAGTGGAGGCTAAGGAAAGTTTACAGGACAGAACAATTCAAATCAGTACTTACTCACATCTCATGCCTGGAGGTTGTTAGTCAAAGTATGCCTATACAGTACATTTGTGGCATCACCTTACTTCACGTTTTTATTTAATATATTTTTTTTTACATTCAATTAACTTCAGTTCGCCGACAACAGTGCGCGTGAACATTTCATGAGTACAATTCGTACAAGTCAATTCAGTGTTCTATAATACATCTAGTGGCCTCGTTAGTGAAGGATCTGCAGCAACATCCACATCATCCCTTTGGGAAGGCCTTCCCTAACAACGCCCCTAACACCTTTTATCTCATCATCCAGCATCACGACCTTAGGCAACATACTGTACTTCGTGTACGTGAGTTCAGCATTTAAAAGAAACTCTACCGACACAAGCTATGTGTTATAATTTATTCAATCATATAATATAATTAACAATTTATTAACTGTATCTTTTGCAATCTACATAAAATTCCAGTGTTCACATTAGAGGGACCGGCAATTGCCCCAGAAGTGTATCGCTGTGGGGTTAAGAACCTATTCATATTTATGACAACTGTAAAACCTAAGAATGGCAGCATTTCTCTTACTTTACGGGTTATAAATAACTAAATTGTAAAACACAAAAAATTACACAACTTATTTATGGTCCTCCGGGCCGGATTTCTCTACTGTGGGCAATACTGGACATGCTTAAAGGACAGTTAATTTGGGTCGGTTACGTTAATTATAAGCAATACTCAACACGTTACATAGAGTGCACGTTGGAAACAAATATCTATTGTTTTGAACAAAATTGGACCTGTGCGCGTAGACAGTGCAAGCGTCGTTTCCTTGTCTTGATAACATTGTTAGGCTATTCATTTCAATAAGTAAACATTATAATCAATGAAGCATAATTTTATTATCTTTATTTAACAATTCAATCTCTATACCGAACAGTTCAGTAAATAAAAATGAAATACACTAGTTTCTCTCGACAAGGTAAATTACTCCTTAATCGCTTTAGCAAAATATCTCAACATACACAGATATTAATATTGACATTTACGAATTAACATAATCAGATAAACAAAGGGCGCTATCCCTATATGAAGAAACTTGTGAAAAACAAAAATTTTGATAAAAACTTAGAGAGATTATTTAGCGACGCTACTGTGCTCGACAAAACAGAAGAATCGGATGTACAATATTTAAGCAATAAAATCAAAGATCTATTTATCGAAATGAGCAGTAAATTACGTCAAATTTTACCAGCCAACGAACAAAACAACCACAACAGCACGACACAGTCAAACACGTTTTCCGAAAGCGGTATCAGATTACCTAAAATACAACTGAAAACGTTTAATGGCGATATCTCCCAATTGATTGCCTTTTTTAATTTGTTTGACACAAGTGTGCATAAAAATCAAAGTTAAACAACACTGAGAAATTTCAGTTTTTGCTTTCTTCACTTCAACAAGAGCCGTTGAATTTAATAAAATCATTACCTCTTACTAATGAGAACTATCTTATTGCATATGATATTCTAATTAAGAGATACCACAATCCACGCACGAATATTACAATCATTGCACTTAAATTATTTAATTGACTTGCCTATTTATCACGATGTAATGCAAAAAACTTGTGAGCTTTCATATGCCAATTTAACGAACATGCAACAGCTCCAAATAGCTTAGGATCGGATGTCCAAGACAACAATCCAATCTGAATAACATTATTTTTACGAAAGTTCGACTTCTCACTGCGCACACGCTTTGAGTCTAAGCGAAACAATTCACATGAGTTACCAACACCAAAGGAATTCATTAAATTTTTAGAAGATGAGTGCTTCTATATGGAGAATGCGTGTTTAACACAAGTGCCAAAACCAAATTTTCAAAGGCAACCTGTTAACAATGTTTTAAAATCAACCAATGTTAAAAATAAAAATGTAACAACACTTACAGTACAAACTAGTAAATTAGAATGTTTGTATTGCAAGGGAGAACATTTAATTTTTCAGTGCCCTAATTTTCTCAAATTAAAACCTGAGCAAAGGTTTACTTATGTTAAAACAAGTAGTTTGTGTATAAACTGTTTAAGTGACCATACTTATCAAGATTGCAAATGTAAGCGTACATGCCGCCAGTGTAACAAACGTCATAATACACTATTACATTTTACAAAAAAACCAGCGAACTCAGTATGTAACGATAACGGTGTGACGTCACAATCAACATTGCTGGTTGCCGTATCACAAAAAGCTGATTCACAAACAACATTGCACTCTGTTTAAGCAATGAAGGACCCTAGTTATAACAAATACATCACCCTTTTGGGCACAACTCTTGTAAAATTAATGTCTTCCAACAACAATACTCTTATACCAAGAGCTCTTATTGATTCGGCTTCTAGTTGTTCCTTCATAAATGAGGATATAGCTAATAAACTCAAAATAAAACGTGAGTTCTCTAACCAAGTTTGTAACATCAATGGAATTTCGGGTGCTTCTGTTAAAACTAAGGGTAAAACATACATTGATTTACTCACTCTTGACAACAAACAAATATGCACGTCTCTTCCAGTCCTCATATTGGACGAAATCACTGGGGAACTGCCCTCTTGCACCATATCTCCAGAAATCAACAAAATGGAGGTCATTTTAAATTAGCAGATCCCACTTTTGATAAGAAGGGTCCTATTCAAATGCTTATAGGTGCAGACATTCTAATGCAGGTAATTAAACCTGCAAAATACAGTTTAGGTGAAAACATGGCCTATGCTTTGGATACAGAGTTTGGTTTCATCATAATAGGTAAAGCCTCAATCGTCAGCACAGACAACTATGACCATTGTGACAGTAACATTACTACACTATTCAAAGTTCATGAAGATCCTCTTCACAAACTTATGACTCAATTGTGGCAAGTAGAAAAAACCACCTGAAGTAGATAATTTTACACCTGATGAAGTTGAATGTGAAAACCATTTTCAAAAAACACACTCTAGATGTCCTGTCATTGGGAAGTATACTGTCAGACTCCCATTCAAACAAAGTTCAGAACTTCTTGGTGACTCATCAAGCATTGCTAAAAGAAGATTTTTTCCGTTAGAAAAGAAACTTCATTCTCAACCTGGGCTGAAAGAATTATACTGTGATTTTATGAATGATTATTTAAATACAGGACACATGAAACTGTGTACCAATGTAGTTACAAACAAACCACACTATTTTTACCTCATTATGGTGTTTTTAAACATACCAGCACCACTACACGTCTTCGAGTTGTTTTTTATGCAAGCTGCAAAACGAATAATAATGTATCGCTTAATCAGTTACTTCATGTTGGTCCTAAGTTACATAATAACATTGCTACTATCACAATAAATTTCAGGCGTTATAAATATGTATTCACTTCCGATGTAATGCAGATGTTCCACTCTATCGACCTTGATGAGCAGGATAGATATTACCAACTCAACTAATCTTTTGGCGTGACAATCCACAAAGCCAACTACTAGTTTACCAACTCAACACCGTTACGTATGGCGTGGCTTCAAGTCCATATTTAGCTAATAATGTAATACAACAACTCACGGAAGATGAAGAACACAACCACCCTTTGGCTTCAACAGCCTTAAAGGGCCAAATTTATGTTGACGACATAGCACTGGGACATGACAATCTTGAAGAAGCTTTAACGTTACAACATGACGTCATTCAATTACTTCAAAGCGGTAACTTTCACTTAAGAAAATGGACAGCTAATCATCCAGAATTACTGTGTGATATTCCAGCAGAACATCAGGAAACCCCTATCTACTTTCGTGATCCAGGTCACCCACTAATAAGCATATTAGGTTTACAATGGTTACCAAACACAGATTGTTTTACCTACAAAATTAGCATAACTGACAATTCAATTGAAACCAAAAGAACAGTTTTATCTACAATTGCTAGGTTATACGACCCATGTGGTTTTTTGTCACCGGTCATATTACTGCTAAATCTTTTATACAACTCTTGTGGATTTTAGGTTGTGAATGGGACACACCCCTTCCTAAAGAGATTGCCAACAAATGGAATACTTTTCTACAATAGTTGCCTGTTTTTGAGAAATTATCAATACCTCGTCATATAAGTGTCTCTGAGGCAACAAACATACAACTACATTGTTTTTGTGATGCTTCTGAGCATGGTTATTCAGGTTGTGTGTATCTACGTACGTGTGACAGTTTAAATAACATCAAAATCACTCTCATTTTAGCAAAAACCAAGGTAGCACCCCCTAAAGAACATTTCATTACCCAGATTGGAGTAATGTGGCGCATACCTACTAACACATTTGATATATTCTATTAGTATTCTATCCAAAACAACTCCTATCAATTCTGTCCATGCATGGACTGATTCTAAAATAGTATTGTGATTGATATCAACACCACCATACAAGCTGAAAACGTTTGCAGCGAACCGTGTAGCTCAAATTCAGGAATATCTACACCCTACATTCTGGTCTCTTGTACAATCTATGCAAAACCCTGCTGATTGTGCCTCTAGAGGCTTGCAACCAAGGCAACTTATTCATCATGATATTTGGTGGAGAAGACCCTCATGGCTAAGAAACTCAGCCATAGATAGTTCAGCCATATCTGCTCAGTGCAGATACTACTAAATGGCCAAAGAAACCAGAAGATATACCAGTTTTTGATCAGCTTCCAGAAATTAAAAATACGCATTTAAATGTGTAGGATATCTGTGAAGGAGACACAATCTATGTCTGACATCTTGCATAAATATTCCGCATGGAGTAAACTTCAGAGAATAATCTCATATCTCTTGCGATTTTGGAACAATTTAACTTTCAAAATTAAATATACAGGAAATCTAACAGCACATGAGATTCAACAAGCAACATATCGGTTTTGTCTTTTAGTACATCAATCTGAATTTCTTTCAGATATTAACAACATTAAGAGAGGAGAGCAATGTAGTCTTAAATTACAGCGTTTATTCCCAATCATTGGAAATGATGGATTGCTAAGGGTATGAGGCCGTCTTCAAGACTCCAGCTTAAATAAAGATGCGAAACATCCTATTTTACTTCCAAAAAACATTTTGTTGCAGATCTCCTTGTTGATTACTATCATTTAAAGTATCTTCATGCAGGACCACAACTGCTTTATTCGCTAATCAGCAAACAATACTGGATCTTATCTGCCAGGAGGCTTATACGATCACGTATTCACAATGTATGCAATGTTTTCGAGCCAAACCAACCACCGTATTTCCAAAAATGGCAAGCTTGCCTGAAGCTCGTAATCGTCCGGCGCCATATTTTCAGAAAACAGGGTTGGACTATGCTGGTCCCATGGAAATAAAGGTACATACACTGAGAAGAGCACAAGTCGTCAAGGCTTATCTTTGCATATTCGTTTGCGTTACAACAAAGGCAGTCCATATCGAGATTGCGACCGATCTCTCAACACAAACTTTTATAGCAGCATTATCACGCTTTGTATCTCGTAGAGGACTTCCTTCCGATCTGTATCTTGATATGCGACCAATTTTATTGGTGCACAAAATAAAATAGATATGATCATTAAACATCTTTTGCGTCAAAAGGATACAAAAATAAATTAAATGAATTTTCAATTCACAACGCAATTAAATTTCATTTAATCCCACCCGCAGCACCTCATACAGGTGGTTTGTGGGAAAGTGCTGTCAAAAGTGCTAAAACACATTTAAAAAGAGTAATTGGGAATCAAATATTAACACTAGGGGAGCTTCAAACTCTCACTTGTCGAATAGAAGAAATATTGAATTCTCGACCATTAACGAGCTTATCAACTGATCCTATGGAACTCGATGTACTTACTCCAGGACTTTTTCTCATTGTAAGACTATTGGTATCAATGCCAGAAACTCAGTCAGAAAATATACCCGTTGGGCGCCTTAAGCGATGGCAAAGTATACAAGCCATGTCTCAAAATATATGGAGGCGATAGCAGACTGAATATCTACATACCCTTCAACAGAGGTCCAAATGGACAAAAGACAAGCCACATTTGTCTGTTGGAGACTTAGTTATCATACATATACCTAATACACCCCCACAGTCATGGTGTTTAGGCAGAATAGTAAAGACGTTCCTTGGTAAGGATGGAGTAGTGCGGGTTGTAGAAGTCAAAACTGCTAAGGGGAACCTCATACGACCTATCGTCAAGGTTTCTCCTTTACCTAAACAAGAATATTGATATCATGTATTGTTCAACTTTCTATTTATCCATACGTACTGCAAATATTTTTATTTTCTTTGTTTTAATGTTACAAAGCTTGTTTTTATTTTATTATTTACTTCTTGTTTTTCTAGTGAATCGCGGGGGATTTACGGGGGCCGGGATGGACAGTACTTATTTTAGTTTGCGTCATATATTGTGGCGATACATATCACCACCATGCATATAAGAATTGTTAAGATAAAGAAACCATAGTGAACTAGTTCTAGAGTAAATGATAAATGAAAGGAAACTTACTAATAAATGTATTAAGCAGAGTATTCTGGTTGCATGCTAAAACAAAACAATGGATGAAGAAAAATAAATGTTGAAGAAAGGTAATATCATAATTATAATGAAAATTAGAAGAAAAGAACTTAGTAACGTGATAAACCCAATAGATGTGGTAAGTGAGAGGTATAAACAAGTCCAACGATGAAAACAATCAATTAAAATAAAGACATGCAAGAAGCAACAAGACAGTGAGGACCACATCAATTGCAAAATAACATAAATGCATGAAAAACTAAAAATAAAAATAACAAAAGAAAATAAACTAAAAACATGTTAATGACCAAGTAAAATATAAATAAAAAGTACTACATAAATTAATAATAATAATAATAATAATATTAATTAAAGAGAAAAGATCAGAAAGTAGGTAGAGTTATAGAAAACGCAATACAATGGTATAAATAAGAATAAGAAATATGTGCATTAGTCTAAGAAAAATTGTAAAAACTTATATTGTAAGGGAGTGAAGTGATAAGTGTACAAGGTAGAAAATAGTGATGATCAAAGGTCATGTTATAAACCAGTGGGGAAGGGAGAAAGTGAAGTAATGGTCTTATGTATAAAATAATACCCATTAAGAACCAGTAAATAAAAGTAGTATGGGTTTAAAGGGTTCTGTATACCCACAGACTTTATTATGTTATGATTAGGTATTTAAAGGGTTTTGAATACCCACAGGATTTATTATGTTATAATTAGGTATTTTAAGGGTTTTGTATACCCACAGGATATTGTTTTGTAAGTATGTGTTTAAATGGTTTTGTATACCCATAATTTTATTATGTTGGAATTACTTATTAAAAGATTTGCTAATTTTTCAAGAACAGTAGCTGTAAAAGCTGTTCAAAAAGGTCAATATCAGGTACATGGTGAAACATCATACTATGTAAAAAAATCATTGTAATGAATGGCAAAATGCTAAACCTATAGGCCAAAAGAGATGAGCTGAAATTAAAACAACACTAAAATATCCAAAATAGTCTTAACCATACCAAATAAAATTAAACAGACGCCTGACCTTAATGAACCGGGGAAGGTATTGATAAAATTATATGTAAAAACCTATAATTGTAATAACCAGATGAATAGGGAAAGTAACATTAACACATAAGACAAGCCATTGAACTGACATGCGGTCAATATTATTGTTATTATAAGAAAATTGTGGATGTTAAAATGTTATATATAATGTACAAGTATCAGACATTATTTTTAGTAGTAAGTACAACCCTATTAGGACATATTAAAATAGTAAAGAAGGCAATAAGAAATGTTAAGAAAAAATAAGTAAAAGCCTAAAAACTTAAATTTATAAATGTGCTAAAATAAATGGTACTGGGCCGAAATGGGCCACATTCGGTATCAAAATAATTCTATTTTTCCAAACAACAACATCGTTTAATCCAAATTTAACTTAATCTAAAAATAAACACGGGGTAATTTGAAGTGACAGATATAAATTTCAAAGATTTCGAATAATTAACGTCACCTGACCTGGGATCGGGAAAAAAGAACCAATCAGAGCTCACGAAAGCCTGGCCATAGCCGTTAACTAAACGGAAAAATTCGTTTAGTCTATTGTTAAAGCTCAAACTGAACAGATGAACTCCGTGTAGCAGAGAGTCATATATCGATGAATAACCAATAACCAAAAGTAAAATATAAAGAGATGTCAATATCAAAATAAGAAAAAAATATTAAAAATGTATACAAGCAAACCATACTAACAGAAGTAATTGAAAACCGAATGAAAAGATGATGGTCAACTTAAACTAACACATTCCAAGTATGAAAAAAACGTAACTGCAACTTGGTGAAATTGAACAAACCAATAACGACGTAACCATACCATACATAACACGAGATTCACTAAAGACACTGTTAATCCATACACTTGTGAAATTCAACAAAACTTTATTCAATAACATTGTGGACATAAAACTATTAACACATTATTTAATTTAAAGAAATTGATCGAAGTAGAATCTGAGGTTACTCCGATACACGCCGACGGCCATTTTGATGAACAAAACTCCGCCATTTTGATTAACTTTTGGGAATAGAACTGAGAATCATAGTAGGCCTACACTTGAATTCAAATTATTTTAATTGTATTATTTATTAAGAATGTTAATTAACCAATTGTGATGTATTGTATTTTATCCGTAAGCATTTTCTGATCTTTCCTAACAGCTTAAAGAATTCACGACCTGATATAAAAAATAATATTGTAATTTATTTAAAAAATTTTATTGTTCGAGTCGAGTTTGGTGAGCGAGTCGATACGGTCACTATCCCGTTGGTTCACGAACCGTTGATCTGACCTATATTATAAAATCGTCAAATAAACTAATTTGTTAAATAAAAAAGCATTTTTATTTTTGAAAGTGAATTAAGATAAAGGATTTTCAGGCGTAAGTAATAAGAGGGATACGGCGAAAGTGAAGAACATCGAGGAATTAGTAGAAAAAGACCAGATAACCTACAAGTCTGAGTCGAATCAGTAATCGATTGCGGAATACGACACAATCTATTCTACTTTTAAAAATTAATTATTTTGGCAACATTTTCAAAACAGTAAACTCCGTGACTACCTGACTGTGCCTGATTATTCTATTGTTTTAAAGTAACTAAAATTTAAAACCGATTAATAAACATAATTCAAAAAACAATTAATTTATTTCCAGTTAAATAAAATTTAAAAGAAGTCAAGTTTCTCAAAACACGAGGAACTATTATATTACAAATTGACGCAACCAACGTGTAGCTAAATAACCCATTATTAAATAGTTTATTACAATATATATAATCATATTTTTATTTACTATTATTCATGTAACATGACATTGTTTGAACATGATTTTAATTTACAATTAAATTTATGCATCCTGATTGGTCAAAACCATTCACCCCATTAGTGGGGGCTAAGCAAAGTCTACAGGACAGAACAATTCAAATCAGTACTTACTCACATCTCATGCGTGGAGGTTGTTAGTCAAAGTATGCCTATACAATACACTTGTGGCATCGCCTTACTTCACGTTTTCATTTAATATATTTTTTTTTTATTCAATTAACTTCAGTTCGCCGACAACAGTGCGCGTGAACATTTCATGAGTACAAATCGTACATGTCAATTCAGTGTTTTATAATACATCTAGTGGCCTCGTTAGTGAAGGATCTGCAGCAACATCCACATCATCCCTTTGGGAAGGCCTTCCCTAACAATGCCCCTAACCCCTTTCATCTCATCATCCAGCATCATGACCTCAGGCAACATGCTGTGTGTACGTGAGTTCAGCATTTAAAGAAACTCTACCGACACAAGGTATGTGTTATACTTTATTCAATCATATAATATAATTGAAAATTTATTAACTGTATCTTTTGCAATCTACATAAAATTCCAGTGTTCACATTAGAGGGACCGGCAATTGCCCCAGAAATGTATCGCTGTGGGGTTAAGAACTTATTCATATTTATGACAACACTAAAACCTAAGAATGGCAGCATTTCTCTTACTTTACGGGTTATAAATAACCAAAGTGTAAAACACAAAACAATACACAACAGTATATATGTCATTAATGTAAATCTAATATATATTAAACTCAGTTTGATGACATACAATTTTTATATATAATTTTTTTAAATAAATTCTTTTAATTCACCTGCACCTTTTGTAGTACATCCTGTCTACACATTACAGTCACGAAGAAATAAGCTTAGTAAATGAAAATCATAACGCTAGGAAATAAAAAAATGTTTGATATCGAACTTGCGAATTCTGTGAACTACCGCACAGGTTTTTTTTTTGTAAATTCTTTAAAAGATGGCTGTGGTGGAGTATAGACATTTTAATTTAGTTTAGCTGACGGATTTTTAAGTGCGACACAAAAAATACAAATGCGACATTTCGGCCACCCAAACAATCAGCAGCCGTCTTCGGGCTAATTATATACTGATACATGTAAAGAAAGAAGAAAACTGTATCAGCAAGTGTTACAAAAATAATAATAAACGTTTACGTAACATATAATCAAAGATAAAGCAATACAAATGAATAGTTAGTATGGAAAAATACATAAGACTCACAAAAGACAAGTACAATGCACACGAACACGTGCAGACCAACACGGTCCAGAATTCTGCGACCCACTGTAATGTTATTTATTTCTTTACATGTATTAGTTTACAATTAGCTTGAAGTCGGTCAGCGATTGTATGAGTGGTCGAAACGTCGCACTTACATTTTCTCTGTCGCACTTAAAAATCCGTTTGTTAGATTCAAATTCAAACGATTTTTTACTATTGAGTAATGTTTATTCTTCTATACTCCGGTTTATTTAATGCTTTTTAAATTTTTTATTAATTCCAAAATTTAAATAAAATTATAATTTCAACGTATGCGTATTTCTATGTAAAAACTGAGTGCATGAAGTTATTTCGAATATGGTTTGAATCTAGACATAGAGGCCCAATTGCTGTCTGGTCTCAGCTGTCTCCAGAGCATGGGCGTCCATGTTCAAGGCATTGAAGTTACCACAAAATGTCCACATTGCTCTGGTCAGCAGGTATTCAGCAGCATCTGTTTTACTACAGGCTCCATTTTTAGTATCATAGCAATTATTTAATGCAGGAGATAATAGAATGACAGCCAGATTGCCTGGTAAAATAGACGCTAATTTATGCATAAAGATAATCACCCAAAAATTTCGAATTATCTTTTTAATTGTGCAATTTGGAATTTACAGTCATAACAGAGAAGTAAGTAAATCAGATGGAAGGTTTAGCTTTGTAACGGAAATATCCCCTTATGTTCCTTCTTACATAAGAGTGTTTTCAGGGGTCGAGGAAATCTTACAGCCAAGTTCTGCGGAGTCTTCTCTCCGCCTCCTGCTCTAGTAATTAACTTTTTCAGTCTACAATTTGACAAAAGTATTTTCTTGCAATCCTATAAATTTTGTTTTCTATGAGTGGTGTATCAGACCAGTGTAAAGAATCTGATTGCTGATGTACCATGTGATCATCAACTAAAACTCCTATCTTTTTAAATAAAAATTTGTGTTAGTGGTTATAATTACATACAGAAATTTCTGTGTTGCACACTACTATATAAAAAATTATCAATTAGCGTTTTGTAGCCTTATCATAACATTGGAAATATGATGACCTCATCAGCTAATGATGAACTGAAAGGCTTGGGAGCGATAATCGGGAATTTTTTATATAATGGTATACAAAAAGATAATTTCTGTTCGTATCATTTCTCACTGCATTTTTTACTCTTATAAGCGACATAAGCGTTGTAATAAAACTTTTTATTACAAATATAAAAATAAATGTTGATGTATTTTGTAATTATTACAAAATATAAAAATACATAAATAAAGGTAGATGTATGAAATTGTGTATGTGTGTAGTAGTGGCGTTCCGCTCTGGGAAACGTCGATTTGGTAATGTTCCTGGTCTTTGTTGTTATCAAATAAACTCGGTGTATATTGCTGTGGTAGCAATTTGAAATAAAATATAAATTTAATATTTATATTTGTAAAAAAAAAATAAATTCTGAAAAAATGTTTTCGGGGTATTTATGTTCTTAAAATTTAGGAATAAATCGAGGTTGTTGATTGTAATTATAATTATGTTAGTATTGTTTTTATTCTGGTAATAATTTTCCGTTCTGTAAATTTGTTAAAAAGACAATCCAGTTAACTTCAAGTTTAGGCGAAAACGGCTCTCTTCTTCTTACTCTTGAAAGGTGGTAGGTTCACCTATACTGCCTTTAAAGGTTATCTAGTTTTCTTGGTTAATTAACTGTTATGTCCTTTTATAATAAAAAACCAACTCCAAGTTACCAAAAAACCAACAAAACGTTTATTAAACAAAAATAATAAAGTTGGTCGATTAATTAATCGAGGTTACAATGCCGTATCGACTCGCTCAGGGCCGGTCGATATTAGAAGTTTTATATTCATATTATAAAAGTAGGTTCTTTGAACGGTTATTAATATAAAAGCCAGAGAAGGTCAGGGACATGAAAGTATAACACTTACAATTCAAAAAATGTCTTAAATTTAAACAATACAATGGTAGTTATTAATAATAAAAGTTTATATATAATTTTATTCGAACCAGAATGCAGTCCACAGTCGTGTCTTATAGCGGTGATGATATTGGGTCAAAATGGCCGCCTGACGCATGCGCGTTGATAGCTTCTAATGTTGACGAAGTACTTGTTGGAATTAATATGTCCTTTCTTCGGTTAAATGTTCTTCGCAATTGTATATGATCTTCTGGTTTATAGTTTATTGTCACTGGTGTATGATGGAATAGTTCACTTGGTGTAAAAATGTTGTTAAATGGGTATATCTACTGGTGTTTATGTGTGTCAGTTAACCTCTAATTTTCACTTGGTATTTGGTGCGATTTCAGTGTTATTTCATTTAATTAGTTACATGTGATTCCGTTTATTGGTGTTATGTAGTTCACAGGTCAACTTCACCACTTCACAATAATTAAAATAGTTAAAAAATTTAATTTTATATAAAATGATTCCGAACTCTGTTATAACGTAACAGCCATTAAAGGTTGGTTCTATCAAATATTCACATGAAGTGCTCTCTTCGAGGTATAATAATGAACTGTCTGGATTTCCTTCGTCTCATGAAAATCTTAGCCTATATAATATATCTCATACATTGTTTCAAATCATCTTAACTTCCGACACATTTTAAAACCGTACATTATGCTCATAAAGTAATTTCGTTATTAGTTAACTGTTTGAAATATTAAATACATATTCGTTTTCACTATTCTATTCTACTTATTTTGATAGTAATTAAGTTAGTATTACAAAGTTTTATCTGAAAATTATATTTCTTATAATTTTTTGGGAGGTAGGCCTAAAATTATACTTCCTGTCTTCTAAGTAAATAATAGCCATTTTCCCTAATATAATTATTATTCTATTAAATCTGAAATTGGTATAATTATCAATTCTCACTTACTTGATTGTAATTTAGTATATTAATAATGGTTTTTTATTACAATTCATTTGTATATGACTCCCCCTATGATAATGTCAGTGAATCTATTTCAGTTTTAACTGGTATTTTATTAGACTAATAAATAATTTTACTCATATAATGACCATATCTTTAGAAAGCCTTATTTACAGAGTATTTAATATGTTGAGTTTATCTTGCCTAAATATTGTCAGTTTATCTGGCTTATAAGACTAGGTTTGTTAATTATTCTGCAGTTTAAATTCATTATATTGCCTAGATTTGATGTGTGGCTATTTGCAAAAATGTTTTATTAATGTAGTTGTTTTATATCCTTCTCTGACTTCTGATTCTTTTATATTTGATTAAAAATTAATTCTTTGACTGGTATGACAGTAATTATTGATTATATAATTAACATATAACACCTCTCTATATCAAAACTGGTGTTCTGAATAACATTGTTTTGTATATCACCTAATAACATAAATAAAAAATATTCTATAACATCGGAATGGTATCTATTTTTAGATAGGGCATTCCTAAATTAAAATGAACAATACAATAACAAATTATAACACTAATAATTCTTATGAATAATCCTTACTTATCTAATTACTATATGTAATAGGAACCTAACATCCTGGTTACATATAATGGTTAACATCTTTTACCACTTCAACATTAACAGTTTGTTTTGTAATTCCCCATTTTACAAGATTTATGCCCCCTCTTTAAGTATAACCCTGGCTATCTAAGTTATATTCCATTCTATGGAATGTTCATACAGCTTTAGTAGCTTTTTATTAGTAATATTACTATTTCATTATCAAAGTAGACACTGTTCACAAAACTTAAAGTTTATTACTTTGTACTGTAACTCATGCACCTTTTTAAAGTTTATTAGTTATAATTTGATCACTTACACTTGTCTATGGTGAATTATTAATATATTTACTAGTATTTTTCTAGTTTTTAACATGAAATATTCAACCATGGGGGGGAACTGTGAAGATTTGTTTATACAAACTAAACAATAACTTTTGAATGCACTAATATTTAATACTACGAACACTTTTAGTTTTTTGTCAGTTTTACAGTGATATGGTTTTTTGGGGTGTTATACTTTCTCTTTGGACATTCATTGATTTTGGGGTTTTTTGGGGTTCCTTCCCTATGGGGTTTTTGTTTTATATGGGTCGTCTCACTTCTTTCTTCTTTCTTCTTTAGATTTGGGTTATTCTTCTTTCTTCTGTAGTTTTTATTTTGATTATTCTTCCTTCTTCTTTCTTCAGTAGTAGCAGTTTTGGGTTATTCTTCTTTCTTCTTTCTTCAGTGGTTTAATTAGTCTTCTTTCTTCTTTCTTTAGTAGTGATTATTCTTCCTTCTTCTCTCTTCAGTAGATTTGGTTGTTCTTCTTTCTTCTTTAGTTTTGGATTATTCTTCTTTCTTCTTTGAGTTTGGTTATTCTTCTTTCTTCTCTCTTTTTAAATAGTCTTCTTTCTTCTGTAGTGTTAATTAGTCTTCTTTCTTCTTTGTTCAGTAGTAGTAGTTTTGGTTATTCTTCCTTCTTCTGTAGTTTTGGTTATTTTTCTTTCTTCTTTCTTCAGTAATTTTAACTATTCTTCCTTCTTCTTTCTTCAGTAGCTTTAATTATTCTTCCTTCTTCTGTAGTTTTTCGCTGTGTATGCCTTTGTTTCTTCTGGTCTGGTTTCCTTGTCGGGGTATATTAATTGCCTGCTTCTATCTTACCTGGGTAATTTTGTTATTAACATTTTTAGTTTCCTGGGTTTTTTAAAATTTGTATTATATTATATTATTTGCAGAATTTTTCTTTATTTAACCTTTCTTGTGAATATATTAGTAAATAGTGCATTTTAATTGATTCTCATCTGGATATTCCATATATTAGAGCTTTATCAATGATCATTGAGTAATGTATTTGTGTGGATTTTCTGTCACGCTACAGATTGCTCTCTTCCAGAAGTGATTAGTTCAGATCATACTTAGTTTGTCTGAAGTAATTGCTTATGACATTATATTATAAATTATATTTCTTTACTTCCTTCACATTTCTAAAATTTTTTTTCTATATTTTTGAGCTGATCTATATTTCATTATTAACTGGATTCTTACTGATAGTAATAGTCATCTGAGGTTCGTTATTTTTTTTATTTTTCCATTTTCTTCTTAACTTGTTTCTTTATCCTTGGGATATTTATTCCCTAACATTCCCTAATACGTTAGCTGGTGCAGTCCAGAGGGGCTCTGTAGGCTTCACACTCTGCTGGCCATACTACGTCATTTATTGATTATAGAGGTAAATCATCTCTGATCAATACATAATAATACTGCTGGACTTATCTCAGACAGTTATTAATAAAAATTATATAAGAATAGTCCACCTTATGACTATAAAAAAAAATTAAATATCTTTGGATATTTCACTTCGTATACGAACAGATCTATTAATATTTCTATCTTAGTCAATTTCTATCTCAGTTATTTCTCTCAATGATTAGCTCTGCTGGCATTTTATTTCTCCTTGTGGTTGGAAGCTGATATAATATAATTATCACTCATTATTCAGTGTAAAGTTTTTAATTCTCTGTCATTTTTTGACTGTTATTACAATCTCTTTCTGGTCATTGGTAGCATATATTTTGTATTATATTTTTGTTCCTTTCTTAATTCTTATGAATCGTTCCACTAGTATTATGTTTTTTCAATTACTCTTTTAATTGTCTTTCTTATAACTGACATTTATTATATGATCATCTTTTTCTTATGGATTTATTTATATATAGTTTTTCCTTTCTTCTTCAAAATTTTATTCTGCTCTTGCTTTTTATACAAATGCACTCCTTAATTATTAATTCCATATGTTTAATATCTCTGTTTATTTGACATAAAATTCTCATTAATTTTACTTCACAATAAGTTTATTCATTTAAATTGTATCAGTGGTTTGTCCTGCCATTTCTTTATTCTTGAAAGTTTTTTCAGAATTGGTCCCATATATAATTGTTTGTAATGTGTTATCCAAATTCCCTTTCTTCTTGTTCATTTCTAAAAGTTGTTTTTAAGATAAGGTAGTAAGTTGTTCTTACTTGGGTTTTTGAATTTTTAAAATTTAATTCAAAATTCATTTTCTTTTGTTCATAAATTGTTTCCTTAATAATAGGTAGTAAGTTGTTCTTACTTCTTTTTAAATTTTGTGATTTAATTCAAAATTCATTTTCTTCTTTTTATTTTCCATAAAGTTTTTCCATAAATATTTGGTAGTAAGTAGTCATTACTTCACTTTTGAATTTTGAGATTTTTAATTCAAAATTCATTTTCTTCTTTATGATTCATAAATTGTTTCCTCAATAATAGGTAGTAAGTTGTTCTTACTTCTTTTTGAATTTTGAGATTTAATTCAAAATTCATTTTCTTCTTTATGATTCATAAATTGTTTCCTTAATAATAGGTAGTAAGTTGTTCTTACTTCTTTTTTGAATTTTGTGGTTTAATTCAAAATTCAATCTTCCATTCATTCAATTATTCCTAATGTTTTTTCATACATATGGTTAACATATCCTATTATTACCCTAAATATGGTATTAGCTCTCTTCTTTTCTTTACTCCAAATGTACTTCTCATTATTATTTTTCTTTTATTTACCCAGATTGAAGATTTTTATTAGTCTGAACAGTTGCTCATAATTTCTTTTTCTTTGTCATAGGTTTTTTGGCCGTCGTCGGTTCTCATGACATTCATTTCCTTTACCATCTCATTATGTATCCGTCATCTAGCTTATCAGATCCATACTTATCTATGTTAACTTTGGAGTAATCGTTTTCCTTCCTCTTGCTGGGATCCTTTTTAGGTTTTTGGCTCCCTTCTGCTTTAATATGGTTGACTTGAGCGATTTGGGATCCTCCGTCGTTTTTTGGTTCATTATGCAGTATTGAATGACTAGGATATTCAGCGACTACTACCCAATTTTCATTCTCATTGTTATCCCGGTCAGGCCCGACCGGTAAACCTTGAGTAGTCGCTGACCGCTCCGTAAGAGAGTTAGATGGTTGATTTCGGTTCATGTTCCGTTCTGGGTCGTCTAAACTGTTACCCCGTCTGGGCAGGTTATATCTTGTATCCTCCCGTTCTCGGCTTCTCCATCGATCTTCCTCCTCATGGAAACTGTTACTCCGTTGATGGTTATACCTGTTTTGGCTGTTTCCTTCTGCCCGTATAAAATTTACCGGGGTCGGGAGAACCTGTTGTTGTTATTATGATTAGGGTAACCCCTATTGTTATTGTCAAACCGCTCGGTGTTATTGGTAGGATTGGGGTTTCTTTGTCTATTTACATAATTATTCGGGTAATAATTACCTCGATTACCGGAGAACCCGTTATTATTTCGGTTATTATTCGGGTTTATATTCCCGTGGTTATTATTGTTGTTGTTACCATTCGTGGGGTGTTGATTATGGTAATTCGGATTATATCTATTTCCTTGGTACCCACTGTTGACCGGTTGACTATTATTGTTTGATGACGGATTATTTCGAACTTCTGGCCGCTCATTTCTTCTTCTGCTCTGCCTGTAATATTCTTCATTCTCATAGTTTTCCAATAGCTCCGTCATCGCCTGTATGGTCTTTATCTGACTACCTCTTCGAGCTCTTATGACCTCTTCGTCGTAATGATAAGAAAGCTTGTTCACCAGGCATTCCTCTGGTATGGCTGGTTCCAGGTGCTTGGCCAGGCACACCTTCCCAAGAAAGTACGCAGTCACGGTACTGCCAAACTGAGTTCTATATCGGCCATTGCAGATGTTGTCCCTTATTAAATTCTGGGTGGTCTCTGACCAATACTTAGACTTGAACAAACCTTTGAACTGTTGATAATCCGTTATTTCGCTCCTGTTCGCCATCCACCAATTGTCCGTCATATCACGGAAGGATTCGTCTAATAGTTCACGATTATTGGACCATCGATTACTTTTATGTTTGGCCATATATTCCTCGATACGGGCCAAGAACTCCATTGGCTTCCTTTTATATTGGCGAAAGTTAAGCCATTCTCTGTTCTCGTTTATTGGGATATTAGTAAAGCTGGTTGGTCGGCTCCGAATTGCTTCCATGTCCTCCTGGTTCTGTCTCACTTGACCGGTGATGTTAGTCATTGCTTCCTCCATTCCGTCGCATCTTTCCGTAATTCGAGTTCGTACCTTGCTGAGTTCTTCCTGGCTTTCCTTTCGGTTTTCTTCTGCCTTCTTGCGAGTAGATTCTTCAAGATTTGTGACCTTGGTGTTCACCACTTCCTTGAACTCTTGTACCTCCACTTCCGTCAGCCGACATCTTCCATCAACTTCTCTTATCTGTTGATTTATAGTTATGGTTTCGTCTTCCAGCTTTTTGGTCATAGGTTTCTTATTTTCCTTGAGTTCCTTGTTCATTTCCTTTCTTAATAGCTCCATTCGTTCGTCTAACTTGTCTAGATTCTCCTGGTTCACTTCCCGTAATTCTTCTCGTAGTAGTTGGTTATCCTCTCTTAACTCTTCCAACCTCTCCCCCATCTTCTCCTCCATTTTCTTATTATTTTCTCGTAATTCTTCCCTTAATTGCTGGTTGTCATCTTCTATTTTCTTGCTGGTTTCTTCCATCTTTTCTTCCAAATTCTTCTTATTTTCTTCCATTTTCTTTTCCACCTTCTTGCTGGTCTCCTCAATTCTCCTATTGGTCCTTTCGATTTTACGGCCCAATTCTTCTTTTGTTTCTTGGTTGTCCTTCTTCAATTCTTCCTTTAAAGATTGGTTATCATTCTTCAAATCTTCTAAATTTTATTATTTTCTTCTGTAGTAGAATCCATTTTCTTGCTTAATTCTTCCTTTGTTGCTTGGTTGTCTTTCTTCAATTCTTCCTTTGTTGAATCCATTTTCTTACTGGTCTCTCCTATGTCCTTTTTCAAATCTTCTCTCACTTGCATGAACATTTCCATTAATTTGTCCATTTTACTTTCCTTTGTAGTCTTAGTTTTTTCTGTCTCCTGGTCTTGGACATGGACGTCCCCTATTTGAGTGGGTATTTCGGGTTGTTCCTGTTCCACCCGTTCTATTATCTTTTCCACGTCCTCCACTGGTGTCGCCTCCTTATCATCCATATCGAGTTCCTTCTCGGCCTCCGCCGCTCTCTTCTTTGATGTGGCACGACGCAGCATCTTCCCTGGTTCCCTGGCTGGCTAACCGCTGCCAAGCTGAATTAGGAATTGGGTAAGTAATTATAGTAATTTCAACCCCTAATTACAGCCCTTTAGTTGGACGCCAATTTTGTAATAAAACACTAGATGTATGTGAATTGTAGTAATGTATCTAATGTTCCACTTTGCTAATGTCTTCTAGTCTTCGTTATTCTCTCACTGTTGGTCTTCACCTTTGTAATAAAACCATAATATAATTGTAATTGTAGTAGTGTTCTGGTATAATATTACCCAGAATAAGTTTATGGTGTGTATGTGTAGTAGTGACGTTCCGCTCTGGGAAACGTCGATTTGGTAATGTTCCTGGTCTTTGTTGTTATCAAATAAACTCGGTGTATATTGCTGTGGTAGCAATTTGAAATAAAATATAAATTTAATATTTATATTTATAAAAAAAAATAAATTCTGAAAAAATGTTTTCGGGGTATTTATGTTCTTAAAATTTAGGAATAAATCGAGGTTGTTGATTGTAATTATAATTATGTTAGTATTGTTTTTATTCTGGTAATAATTTTCCGTTCTGTAAATTTGTTAAAAAGACAATCCAGTTAACTTCAAGTTTAGGCGAAAACGGCTCTCTTCTTCTTACTCTTGAAAGGTGGTAGGTTCACCTATACTGCCTTTAAAGGTTATCTAGTTTTCTTGGTTAATTAACTGTTATGTCCTTTTATAATAAAAAACCAACTCCACGTTACCAAAAAACCAACAAAACGTTTATTAAACAAAAATAATAAAGTTGGTCGATTAATTAATCGAGGTTACAATGCCGTATCGACTCGCTCAGGGCCGGTCGATATTAGAAGTTTTATATTCATATTATAAAAGTAGGTTCTTTGAACGGTTATTAATATAAAAGCCAGAGAAGGTCAGGGACATGAAAGTATAACACTTACAATTCAAAAAATGTCTTAAATTTAAACAATACAATGGTAGTTATTAATAATAAAAGTTTATATATAATTTTATTCGAACCAGAATGCAGTCCACAGTCGTGTCTTATAGCGGTGATGATATTGGGTCAAAATGGCCGCCTGACGCATGCGCGTTGATAGCTTCTAATGTTGACGAAGTACTTGTTGGAATTAATATGTCCTTTCTTCGGTTAAATGTTCTTCGCAATTGTATATGATCTTCTGGGGTATAGTTTATTGTCACTGGTGTATGATGGAATAGTTCACTTGGTGTAAAAATGTTGTTAAATGGGTATATCTACTGGTGTTTATGTGTGTCAGTTAACCTCTAATTTTCACTTGGTATTTGGTGCGATTTCAGTGTTATTTCATTTAATTAGTTACATGTGATTCCGTTTATTGGTGTTATGTAGTTCACAGGTCAACTTCACCACTTCACAATAATTAAAATAGTTAAAAAATTTAATTTTATATAAAATGATTCCGAACTCTGTTATAACGTAACAGCCATTAAAGGTTGGTTCTATCAAATATTCACATGAAGTGCTCTCTTCGAGGTATAATAATGAACTGTCTGGATTTCCTTCGTCTCATGAAAATCTTAGCCTATATAATATATCTCATACATTGTTTCAAATCATCTTAACTTCCGACACATTTTAAAACCGTACATTATGCTCATAAAGTAATTTCGTTATTAGTTAACTGTTTGAAATATTAAATACATATTCGTTTTCACTATTCTATTCTACTTATTTTGATAGTAATTAAGTTAGTATTACAAAGTTTTATCTGAAAATTATATTTCTTATAATTTTTTGGGAGGTAGGCCTAAAATTATACTTCCTGTCTTCTAAGTAAATAATAGCCATTTTCCCTAATATAATTATTATTCTATTAAATCTGAAATTGGTATAATTATCAATTCTCACTTACTTGATTGTAATTTAGTATATTAATAATGGTTTTTTAATACAATTCATTTGTATATGACTCCCCCTATGATAATGTCAGTGAATCTATTTCAGTTTTAACTGGTATTTTATTAGACTAATAAATAATTTTACTCATATAATGACCATATCTTTAGAAAGCCTTATTTACAGAGTATTTAATATGTTGAGTTTATCTTGCCTAAATATTGTCAGTTTATCTGGCTTATAAGACTAGGTTTGTTAATTATTCTGCAGTTTAAATTCATTATATTGCCTAGATTTGATGTGTGGCTATTTGCAAAAATGTTTTATTAATGTAGTTGTTTTATATCCTTCTCTGACTTCTGATTCTTTTATATTTGATTAAAAATTAATTCTTTGACTGGTATGACAGTAATTATTGATTATATAATTAACATATAACACCTCTCTATATCAAAACTGGTGTTCTGAATAACATTGTTTTGTATATCACCTAATAACATAAATAAAAAATATTCTATAACATCGGAATGGTATCTATTTTTAGATAGGGCATTCCTAAATTAAAATGAACAATACAATAACAAATTATAACACTAATAATTCTTATGAATAATCCTTACTTATCTAATTACTATATGTAATAGGAACCTAACATCCTGGTTACATATAATGGTTAACATCTTTTACCACTTCAACATTAACAGTTTGTTTTGTAATTCCCCATTTTACAAGATTTATGCCCCCTCTTTAAGTATAACCCTGGCTATCTAAGTTATATTCCATTCTATGGAATGTTCATACAGCTTTAGTAGCTTTTTATTAGTAATATTACTATTTCATTATCAAAGTAGACACTGTTCACAAAACTTAAAGTTTATTACTTTGTACTGTAACTCATGCACCTTTTTAAAGTTTATTAGTTATAATTTGATCACTTACACTTGTCTATGGTGAATTATTAATATATTTACTAGTATTTTTCTAGTTTTTAACATGAAATATTCAACCATGGGGGGGAACTGTGAAGATTTGTTTATACAAACTAAACAATAACTTTTGAATGCACTAATATTTAATACTACGAACACTTTTAGTTTTTTGTCAGTTTTACAGTGATATGGTTTTTTGGGGTGTTATACTTTCTCTTTGGACATTCATTGATTTTGGGGTTTTTTGGGGTTCCTTCCCTATGGGGTTTTTGTTTTATATGGGTCGTCTCACTTCTTTCTTCTTTAGATTTGGGTTATTCTTCTTTCTTCTGTAGTTTTTATTTTGATTAT
Source organism: Magicicada septendecula (assembly GCA_034769895.1). NCBI lineage: Eukaryota > Metazoa > Arthropoda > Insecta > Hemiptera > Cicadidae > Magicicada > Magicicada septendecula. Next base: position 119,397,468 of record CM068373.1, read on the forward strand.
TCTTCCTTCTTCTTTCTTCAGTAGTAGCAGTTTTGGGTTATTCTTCTTTCTTCTTTCTTCAGTGGTTTTAATTAGTCTTCTTTCTTCTTTCTTCAGTAGTGATTATTCTTCCTTCTTCTCTCTTCAGTAGATTTGGTTGTTCTTCTTTCTTCTTTAGTTTTGGATTCTTCTTCTTTCTTCTTTGAGTTTGGTTATTCTTCTTTCTTCTCTCTTTTTAATTAGTCTTCTTTCTTCTGTAGTGTTAATTAGTCTTCTTTCTTCTTTGTTCAGTAGTAGTAGTTTTGGTTATTCTTCCTTCTTCTGTAGTTTTGGTTATTCTTCTTTCTTCTTTCTTCAGTAATTTTAACTATTCTTCCTTCTTCTTTCTTCAGTAGCTTTAATTATTCTTCCTTCTTCTGTAGTTTTTCGCTGTGTATGCCTTTGTTTCTTCTGGTCTGGTTTCCTTGTCGGGGTATATTAATTGCCTGCTTCTATCTTACCTGGGTAATTTTGTTGTTAACATTTTTAGTTTCCTGGGTTTTTTTAAATTTGTATTATATTATATTATTTGCAGAATTTTTCTTTATTTAAACTTTCTTGTGAATATATTAGTAAATAGTGCATTTTAATTGATTCTCATCTGGATATTCCATATATTAGAGCTTTATCAATGATCATTGAGTAATGTATTTGTGTGGATTATCTGTCACGCTACAGCTTATAGGTTTGGAGTCAACAGAATTATACGCTTTACTGTGGGTTTCCATGGTGTAGTTTGTTATTAAGTGATAGTTTAGATTTACGCTCGGGAAGCTATTGCATCTATGTGAGCTTGAGATCTAACTGCCTCCATTTGATCTGAATGTTCTTGCACCAAATGAGTCACTGATCTTGGTGAATTCCAAGGTGTTTAATTTTAGTTTTTAATGGAAAATATGTGTTATTGAGTTTTCTGGAGGCGGACGGATGTCGTGACGGCATGGAAACGTGCAGAAATGTAAATGAAACCTGATAGTTTTACGAAAGCAACAGTTTAATGCCGACGCAAACGTCCAAATGTAGCCTATACGTTTTAATTGGTAGGGTCGTACTTTGCCGATTTATCATCGTCTCATGAAATGAGGACAATAGAAGAATAGTTCTTCCTTCTTCTTCTTCTTCTTCTTCTTCTTCTTCTTCTTCTTCTTCTTCTTCTTCTTCTTCTTCTTCTTCTTCTTCTTCTTCTTCTTCTTCAAGGGTTAGTTATGTAAACCTGTTTCGGCACCCATCTCATCCTCGGACCATCCACGTCTCTTCTACCAATGGCTTTATAATTCAGACCGCTTTCGGCAATCGATCCTCTGTCATCCTTTGCAGGGTGATCTCACCATTGTCTTCTATAAATTGAAATAATTTCATTTATGTCCTTTACTTAGAGCTCTGCTCTGATATCGTCATTCCTTATTCTATCTTGCAATGCATAATTTAAACTATTTCGAAGAAACTGCATTTCATCACTCTGAATCATGCCACATTCCTTTTTTGTCATGACCCACGCCTCACTCCCATATCTCACTGTGGGTATCGCAATTGACTTATAAAATTTAATCCTTGTGTTGTGCCTTGTTTTATTTGCAAGATTTCTATGAATCATACTATAAATATAAGAATATTTATTTTACATTCTTATTTGCCTGAAATAAAACCCAAAGCACGGGCTGTGACTATTTAACTACATTACTGCGTCTGTGATCAGCTGGTAACATAGATTTCAAGTTTGATGCTGAAAGTTGTAACAATGCAAGGGAAAACGGAAAATCTCGGATTGACCAGAAATTTTGTCTAAAAAAAAAATAAAGGTAGTTAGATTTTATTCCATCCGTCATATCACCCATTCAAATAAATAGCTTTTATATGTACTTTTGTATTTTTGGCTAATAATTTTTGAAGACAAAACAGTCTGGCGAGCAAGGTCTATCTATCTCATGCAAGTCTCCAGTACTCGGAAAGGACAACAGGGCTCATGAGCTAAAACAATATTGACACAGTCCCTACGTGTTTAAAGCGTTGAGTTTACTTAAGCAATTTGAAGTCCATCTCTCCGTTCAGATAATCCGTTATGCAAAGTACTGCATACACCAGACGTGCTGCTAACTTGTCGTTTTACGCAATTACAACAGCGCGTGAACGAACGAAAGGTATATTTAGAGTCCCTAAGGCTTTCACGCCCCGCGTCTACGTAGTTGGAATCATTATTGGCCTGGCTGTTACGCCGTGGTCCAGAGTTTATGTTGACAGACGTTTCGGTGATGAGGTAGAGACATAGAGGTGAATTGGCGGACACCGTGCCAATTGTTACCTACTATGATGATGGCCTCCGACGGTGAGGCCGAAACGTTTGTCAACATAAACTCTGAACCCCCGACCTAACACCCAGGCCAATAACTTTTTCTACTAAAACGTATATTGATTTATCGTAAATATGTTTATCGCCTTCTCCCGAAAATACATTTATTTGTTAAATTTTCTCATTTGTTGGGGTTATATTTACAACTAGCTGTTATCCGCGGTTTGTACGCAAATATTTAACTTTTAATAAAAGTATTTTAATATAAATTTTATTGTGTATGTCTATATGGCGTTCTGTCAGCTCGTATAACAATTTTGTACTCATTAGTCAAATTCTCTCCAAAGCTGTTTTCAACACTTCTACTATTTTAACTTGAACTAAATTATTATTTTTGTGCAACAGCCTTTGGAGATTTAAAAGTACATGTTTATGCCGCTAAATATAATTTACGTATTTACTTGTTACTATGGTAATTAATTCTGGTCTCCATGGTGTTGTTGACATCTTTATACACGTTAACGTAAAGGCATAATCAAAAGGGTCTAAACTGTGCGAACGGGGCGAAATATCAAATTCCAAGCTAGACAGTATTTTTCGCCTTGTCTCTAAGGTTACCTGTTCAAAATTTGGTGGCAATCGGTGTAACGGTGTAGATTTGTATTCAGTACCCATAAATCCTCAGACTTTGAGTTATATGTACATATGTTTATATATATTGCAACGATACGTTTAGCATAAATATATGTATCAACCCCTGACTGAGGTATGATAACATACGAACGCACATATGAGATGTAAAAGATATAAATAATAAAAATAATGTAATAATTAAGCGTTAGGTATAAGAGATAATAAAAGAAATAAACGTATTAATTAAGTTTAAATAAATAAATAATTGTAAGTGAGCCTGCATATGGAATTAAAAGCCTAGTTGGTTTTTAAACGCAGCGAAGGGGAGAAAGAAACACACCCCGACCGGCAAGGGTGACGTGATAGCGACAGGCAGCCACGTGTGTATCAGTCTGCGTGTGTGTGTTAGTGGTAGTGTGTGTAAATGAAGAACAAGTTGAATTATGCATACAATTGTGGAAAATTTACAAAGTTTTTAAGTACTGAACGAAAACCAGAAGTCACACGAATCAGAGGAGACATATGTAAAAATAAAGCTGGCGCCTGACGCTACAATTAGGTATTTAGTGGTCTATGATTGTGGGAACCGTTCAGCCACCGTGTGAAATTTTGCCATAACTTCCATAGTTTACACACCATAATGTTCATAATTTGCATAAGTTAAGTTTAATAATGTACCTAACGATTTGTAGAATAATATTTATAAAAAAGTGTGCGCTTCGTATAAAGACGCGTAGGTTGTAATTAGCAATTAAATCGACGCGCGGACCTGTTCAATTTTGTTCAAACAGTTTCCAACAGGAATGGAACCACGGCAGGAGTATAAAACCCCAGCGAGCGACACACGCTTTCTCAGATCATTAACAGACACTACGTGAAATCCACGCATCTCGCAACAGCGAATTTTATAAAGTTAAGTAATGTTTTAAACTGTATTACGTAACTTGAAGTGCGATGGAACCGGCAGTACGTCGGTGAAAGTATTAGTGATAGACGATTTATTTAAAATACTATAATATCGTAATCTACGAGGAGTCGTAACGTCGATGAACTTCAAGAAGTCCACGTAGAACTTCGAGACACCCGCGAGAGGCAAGACGAGGAGAGGAGAGGAACCAGAGCAAAATACTAGAGGACGCAGGGACAGCCACATGCAGCTACATCCAGCCGTACGTCATCACGACCAGAGGTCCATGTCTGAACTCAGCATCCAGTAGACGGAGAGAGTAATTTCAACGACGCAGAGACAGAGAAGGTGATACCCGAATAGGATCCCAAACTCGAGAGTCCAGATGACGGTAACGACACAGTTAAATGGTTGCAGAAATATGCAGGTGAAGTCAGACATTTATTTAATATTATAAATGACCCTGAGGTCTATCGAAAGAAGGCTCTAGATTCCATATACAGGTTTACATAAACATTATTATATTTTTATTTTTCATAATGAATAATCAATAAATGTTCAAAGAATAATAATTGATAACAGAGAATATAAATTTATTAATCTCATAAATAAATGGTCAGTATAGAAACCATATTTTATTATATTTTTATATTTTATTAGATAATTAAATTCAAGTATGAGAGTTACTTAAATTGAAGATTGTTAATTAATTGAGACATTAGTAATATCATTAATTAAAGTAATAGAATGGTCTCTATTAGTATTTATAATAAATGTTTAATTAAATAATTTTTTAATTAAGTGGTATATAATAAAAACCACATTTGCTAAGACAAGATGAATATTCAATTTCGTACGTGTTAAACACGTATTATAATAATATATGTCTTATTTATTATATGTGTGTGTAAATATTCCAGGTCATATATGTCTTATGTTTGTGTATAATATGTCTTAGAATATAAGAGATAAGATTTTAACCACGTTATAATTATATTATATTCGTATTGAATATAAGGGTTCCAATAGTAATTAACCCACACCATAATTAATAATATGACAATTTGAATTTTTTAAATAATAAACAAAATGAATATGATTTTATTAACAAAGTCGTACTAATTCCACAACCAATACTAAATCCTCTGTACTCGTTACTTGTATTAGAATTATATAACGATATTCACGTGCTTATCCACACTCAATCAACTACCAAAGCCTGCGACCTAGCTGGGAAACATCAAGTTACCAAAAGAAGAAACTTCAAGGTGCAGAAGAAGAGTATGCCTTCGAGACGTGGGTAAGTGCTCACAAATGAGTAACAGCATATGTGCAAAAGTAAGTGTCTAAGGGTAACGTTTTACACGTTTTATATATTATATTAAATTTTTATAATGAATGTTTATAATTATAATGAATCTAACGTCTAGTTACTACTGGCTGGCCTTTTATAGGTTTCATTCAAATTATTTACAAATAAAATTTAGTTTCTCGATCGGTTACCAAAATGTTTTGTGAAGAAGGAGGTAATGAGTGTTTAGAGATTATCCAATTCTCCAGTTTACTGGCCTCCACTGTATACCGAGAAGATCACCAACAACAGAAACATTTTTAAAGTTTGGTACGAGTAAGATAGACTGACAGCAAGAAATAAAATACTGAAATTGTACAAGACGAAAGAAATAAAACGTGGATTAAGGTAAAAAGAAAACTTCTATCTGCCAAGAGATAAACAGAGAGGGTCAATTAAGATGTACTAGTGGGACGGGTGCACGACTAGCAACCTAACAACACAGAAAAATAGCAATTAAGATGTACCAGTGGGACGGGTGCATGACTAGCAACCTAACAACACGGGAAATAGCAATTAAAATGTACCAGTGGGACGCAAATAATTGCTATTTTAATAGCAATTAAAATGTACCTAACAACACAGGAAAATAGCAAACATTACGCTAGAGAGATCTTGCCGCCGGCGGAGGAAAACACTTTACTTTAGTCTGGGGTAATTTGTGGTTTAGCAGGAGTAATGTTACTTCTCTGTTTGTTATTTATCAACGATAAAGATAAAGTAACAGCGTAATATCCTCTCACAAGATTTGTGATTTTATGTTACGATGGAACAAATTGACATTAGGCTATATAGATTAGAGTGGCTCTAGAATCCTGTGATACTATAAGAATAGTCAATATGGGCGTACGATAAATTAGATCTTATGCAGTCGTTATATTATAATTGGAACGTTCCTTAGCAAATACTATATACCGTAAGTCGCTGAAAACTAATCAAAACTGTCTCAGGTAGAAGCAACAAGGCGACCAGGTAACAGAGGTTACCTATATGACCTCGTTGAACAGGTATCAGCCAATCACAGAACTTCGACCTAGTCCCGTCCCAATACAAAAAACAAAAGTTGACCCGTTTAAGTTTTTATTTTTAAAATTTTGATTTATGTAGTGATAATATTTATATTTCTCTTTTTATGAGTTTACTCATTTCCATTTCACCTTGGCCCAGCCCCCCCAAAGATTTCAAGTTTCTCTCAGATGACTTAAAAACTTTTGTCTTCATTAGTTGTAAAAGATAATGAATAAAAGAATAGGCGTAGGGAACATACTCTTCGCACAGAAAACAACTCTATACCAAAAGCCACATATTTGTATACTCCATACGGTAGTCGTAATGTTGAAAGGCTCAGAAAACCGATAGCTTGAGTCATCAATTTTGAAATGTTTGTAAATACACAATACGTATAATACAGCTTGTGAAACTGGACCAGATATCTATGTTTACTCCACGATTGGAGAGAAAAAAGTTTAGAGTTTAGTGGAGTAAATCTTGGTAACTTTTAAAGACGGTGGCTGTAATAAAGCAAATTACAATTTACACGTAACACTAAAGAGGGAGCGTAGTGTCATGACTGCAGTAACACAATTTTTCCCCATCATATGTTTACTGCCGGCAGTACAGACGGTACTACACTTGAAACGGGACAAACTAATTGAGCGGCCGGTCGCTAACCTTGTTACTGCAACAATGTAATTTACATACGTAATTGGCTGGCAGAGAAATTTGTTTTTAGCAATGTCTCCTGCGACACAATTACATGCCGACACACAGATTTCAACTATTATTTCATAATATGCGAATACAACTACAAACGTGTGGTCGCCATGATATTGTTTGTCGATCGATGAGAAAATTTTATACAACATTTCTGTTACTTATAAAAAAAAATACAAAAAAATGAAAAGAGCATATGGATTAACAAAAAATATCTACAACAAGAAATGCATCTCCTGGAATGCCAAAATAAGGCATTACAACACCGTCGTAAAAACGGAATGTCTCTACGCCAGTGAATGCCTCTCGATGAACTATAACCTCCACAAACTAGAAGTCCTGGAAAGGAGAATTCTAAGAAAAATCATGGGTGCAGTTCGGACTGAAGATGGATGGAAGCTGCGAAGCAATAGGGAAGTCTACCAGAACGTGGAAAGAATCTCGGAGACTATGCGGAGGAGGAGGCTGACATTTCTCGGACATCTATACAGAATGGACAAAAATCGATTAACCAAACAAATATTCGACTACCTCTGGAAGAAGAAGACCACTACAACGTGGATTAAGGAAGTTAGAAAAGATTTAGAAAAGTCGAATATCACAGAGTCCCAAATGTTAGAAAGAAGTGAATTTAGGAGTACAGTGAAAAATCTGGAATTGTTTCAAGATGCAGGAAGACCTAACAGAAGTGGACGAACTTGGACAGAAGATCAAAGGAAACAAGCCAGTGAGCGTATGAAGGAGTATTGGAGACAGAGGAAACTCCAGGCAAAGAAAAAGAAATAAAGTTGTAGCGTGATCCTAAGTGGTCAATTCGCTTTAAAAAAAAAAAAAATACAAGTGATTTATACAGATTTTAAAAAAGTATTTTATTTGATTTGAGACTTTTAAATTTTATGAATATATTGTTACGCGATTACAGAACGTTCTACATACTTCACGGCTATATTTTACAGCGGAGCCAGCTGTAATGTTCGTGTGTGTAGGTGACATGGGTCAACAAGACTATTCCAGACCATACAAGTCGGCGCACTGTAATCGAGGCCGCTCTAGTGTTTTCGAGTAGTGTTGACGCGTATTATGGATTATTCTGGAATCTCAGCGGAGTATAAATATAAGCATTCAGTGACGCTTAGTTTCAGTTTAAGTGGGGATTTATTCAAATGAGTTTCGAAGAATTGTGGGGAAGGGACTCTGTTAGTTGACATTATTTTTGCGTATGGACACATTTTGCTCGGATTATTGTACAAGTTGATTATAAACTGTATTTCTGATTAATTAAAGCCGGTGATCAGTGACTTCCTTCGTGTCTTGTATTTTGTTTTCCACTGACCATACAACGATAAAGGAGACCGTCGCAACAGTATGTTGAGAGTAGCCAACGTTATTTCCGTATTTAAGAAAGACGACAGAACGGTGCCATCAAATTATAGAGGTATAATCTTAATAAATTCAACTTACAAGTTGAGTAAAAAAGTTATTAATGCATGGATACTTTTCGGTTCTCTCTCGTGCGTTCGATGGTGTCGTTCTAAAAGTTTCTCAGTTAGCCCAACGGTGCGTGTTTCTGCGAAGGTCGCGCTGAACTGTCCTCTAGAATTTTCGATGACTTGTTAAGGACGCATAATATGGAACCCTGCAGACTATAAATAGCCTATACCTGGTGCTTAGTTTTCAGTTATTGTCGGACGATTTCACAGTGCGTTTGAATGGCGATTTACACAGTGCGGTTCGAAGTACTGTGGCAAAGTTTATGTGTTTTATAATCGTGCGGGCCAATTGTCATACAATTGTGTTTTATATTAGTTGACAATTTAATGCGTGTGAACGATGTTTAGTTGATTTGTTGTAAGACACTATCTTGTTGATTACAAACTGCTTAATTGTGATAATTAAAGGTGGTGATTAGTGACTTAATTAATGTCTTGTATTTTGTTTTCCACTGTACCATACGAAGATCAGGTAGACCGTCGAAACATTACATTATTGTACAAGAATTGTACTGTTTATAGGAGAGGATTTGACAGAGAAGATTTAAACTAATCAGAGAGTACGCAAGACTGTAGCATATACTCAACAATTTAACATTGTTTATATATTGAAAACAGGGAAATTGAGTGGGTCCCTGGACCCCCTGTTTATATAGAGTGTGTCCAGGAACAGACAACATTGTCGAATATAATGTTGTTTGCGGATGACCAATTAATAATCCAAAACAATGAATGCGTGCTCCAGAAATTTAATCCCAATGCAGCAAGTCAGAAATTTAGTTACATTTGCAGCAAGTCTGTTCGAATTACAATATAAACTCTGTGAAGACAACAAAAAGTATGGATTCGCTAGGCAAATATAATACTGGCGAGCTAAGATTGAAGCATTTTTTGTTAATCAAAATTTTCACTCACTTTTTGAGTGTTGACGACTACAAAATCTAAAACTTTCAAAAATGAACACTATATTTAGTTTGTGCATAACATTCCCTTTAATTAAATATTTCATAGAGGCATTTGTGTTTTTTTCACAATTTTGACCACATCACATTTTTGCCTCCCGCTCACCTATTTTTTGGGAGGAGGGGTAAACGACCTAAAAGTTTAATAGGGTAATATTTGCAAGTGTGGAGCCGGTAGAGTTTGGTAGGATAAAAGTATGGACACGCATGCCAGGTTTTACGAAAAACGGTAATGCGTTCAAAAGTTACGTCAGACGTGTATCCCAAACCGAGATAGACAGAGAGGTCGACAGATAGACAGAAAGACAAATGTCAAACGCTCAAATGGAAACTGAGAAGTTGGTTTTTTCGTTTAATAATACCAAGAGTAAGTAATACGAGTTTGTGATGAGGATGGAAACATTTTACCAAGAGAATTTTTCCAAACAGATGTAAATCCTGAGGTAGGAGAATCGTGGCAGGCCCCGGAAACCCGGGGAGTTATAGAAAATTTGTAGAACAGGAGTAGGCTCATATCCTAACCCTGAAAGCCGTAAGGAGAAGAAAAAGAAGAAGAAGAAGAAGAGGAAAAAGTAAATATAACATGTTGGCTATTCCACGTCATGCTATTTTCTCTGTGTGTGTTTTCACCGAATAAAAACTACGAGAATAATCAAGTTTTCGATGGTCACTTACACTTGGCAGAGGAACACCAAACGAAGGGAGATTACCTGCATATGCTAATGCTTTCCTGTATGGTTTTATGTGAATTTGAAATTATAACTATATAGTAAATAAGCTAAATGTTTTATTATAAAAGGAATGTAATATCTTTGATATATTTTATCTAAATTCTATAAACAAGAATTTTTAAATTGGACTACAAATGAAAGGGATAATTTGTTCTTTTTAGTAAGACACAGTTTTGTACAAGTACTAATTTCTGTGGAACTTTTAATGCTGTATTAAGATTTTGGTTAAACTACTTTTAATTTAATACCGCACATTGGGTTTTGAAATTTTTTTGACAGTTTTGACTCTCTCACATTTGTGCCTACCGCACCTTATTTTGGAGGATCACTCTGAACAATAACAGAGTTCTGTGGAATAAAGTGTGAGTACATACGCCACGTTTCACGGAAATCGGTTGATGCTTTCAAAAGTTGTCGTGCGACGTGCCCCAAATAAACAGACGGACAGACAGACAAATGCCAAAGGATAGTCAAAACTGAGAACTCGCTCGTTCGTTCAATTATGATTAGTTTTCAGCGACTTACGGTATATAGTATTTGCTAAGGAACGTTCCAATTATAATATAACGACTGCATAAGATCTAATTTATCGTACGCCCATATTGACTATTCTTATAGTATCACAGGATTCTAGAGCCACTCTAATCTATATAATGTCAATTTGTTCCATCGTAACATAAAATCACAAATCTTGTGAGAGGATATTACGCTGTTACTTTATCTTTATCGTTGATAAATAACAAACAGAGAAGTAACATTACTCCTGCTAAACCACAAATTAGCCCAGACTAAAGTGAAGTGTTTTCCTCCGCCGGCGGCAAGATCTCTCTAGCGTAATGTTTGCTATTTTCCTGTGTTGTTAGGTTGCTAGGTGTGCACCCGTCCCACTGGTACATCTTAATTGCTATTTCCCGTGTTGTTAGGTTGCTAGTCATGCACCCGTCCCACTGGTACATCTAAATTGCTATTTTTCTGTGTTGTTAGGTTGCTAGTCGTGCACCCGTCCCACTAGTACATCTTAATTGACCCTCTCTGTTTATCTCTTGGCAGATAGAAGTTTTCTTTTTACCTTAATCCACGTTTTATTTCTTTCGTCTTGTACAATTTCAGTATTTTATTTCTTGCTGTCAGTCTATCTTACTCGTACCAAGCTTTAAAAATGTTTCTGTTGTTGGTGATCTTCTCGGTATACAGTGGAGGCCGGTAAACTGGAGAATTGGATAATCTCTAAACACTCATTACCTCCTTCTTCACAAAACATTTTAGTAACCGATCGAGAAACTAATTTTTATTTGTAAGTAATTTGAATGAAACCTATAAACGGCCAGCCAGTAGTAACTAGACGTTAGATTCATTATAATTATAAACATTCATTATAAAAATTTAATATAATATATAAAACGTGTAAAACGTTACCCTTAGACACTTACTTTTGCACATATGCTGTTACTCATTTGTGCGCACTTACCCACATCTCGAAGGTATACTCTTCTTCTGCACCTTGAAGTTTCTTGTTTTGGTAACTTGATGTTTCCCAGCTAGGTCGCAGGCTTTGGTAGTTGATTGAGTGTGGATAAGCACGTGAATATAGTTATATAATTCTAATACAAGTAACGAGTACAGAGGATTTAGTATTGGTTGTGAAATTAGTACGACTTTGTTAATAAAATCATATTCATTTTGTTTATTATTTAAAAAATTCAAATTGTCATATTATTAATTATGGTGTGGGTTAATTACTATTGGAACCCTTATATTCAATAAGAATATAATATAAGTATAACGTGGTTAAAATCTTATCTCTTATATTCTAAGACATATTATACACAAACATAAGAAAAATAATATACTAAAACATTAAGCAGCTAAAAGAATCGTAAATTTCAACGGAGAGCGCATTAGATCCTACGCGGTAATGTTCGCGTACAATTTAAATCTGGCGCGCACGCTGGTGGTTGTAGGCCGCTTGCAACTTCAGCAGTATATGACAGAGCTTACTAGACTAACATTTGGAAGGACGTGAGCTATTCTTCACAGCAGCCCTATGTTCCCAATGTTAGCTGGGCGCTTGCAAAGTTTCTGCAACGCTCCACTAGTAGCGCTGTAGCGCAACTGTGTGTCATGAAATCAGCACAGCCTTCTTGATTTTTAAGTTACATCAGGTTTAGGGTTTACGTTGTTTCAAGGTAAACGTTATCCGTTGTTTGAGGTTATAAAATTATAGTAATAATTTTGTGTAACTGTGCTTACGATAGTTAAATGTCTTTAAACCGATCTCCCATCCACTCAACTAACTACCGCAACCACCCAAATTTAGAACCACCAGCCGCCACTCTTTAACGGACATTTTACAATATCCCCGTTAATTCAAACAATAATTTAAATTTCCTTTATTTTTATTTTTATATACCCATTGTTTTTTATAGTAGGTGGCTCATCATTTAAGTCAATCATTAAATCTGTTTCATACCAGTCTATCATTATACTTTGACATATCTTGCATTATACTGGAAAACATGTTGTATTATTTGTAATTGGATTCAATTAGATAAAAGCTATATGTCATTTACACATTTATAAACATTTATCGATTATACTATACTTTATTTTGTATTAGTTCAATAGACACAATATTTCTTAATTGTAATATTCGTACATTGTTTTTATATATCTTTTAAAACAATGTTCCTGTTCATGATTAATTTAAATCTGTTTTATTTTATATATACTGTTTATATTATATATGTTATATACAGTTTACAATATACTGAGAACTTCATATTGTTTTACTGTCCATCAACACTAAAGCATATTGTATTGTAGGCCTATGTTAAGCACCTGTCCTGTACATATTTTATATTGAGACTTACTTTAATTTACAAAACAAGTTACTGTAACTTTTCTTCACATAAAAGTGTACTGTACACGTTTCATAATTAGCCGGTAACGGTATTTTTTACTAACAACAATGAACACCTTTGCCCAACCGTTTTCCTGGGACTTTCCAATGTACCCTTTGGAATTCCATACACTACCACCAACCTTAACCCGTCTAACATACATTTCAAACCTGTCAGTTGAAAAATACCTCTGAAGCTGCCGCAAATGGTTAAACAGTTGTCAGGAAAATAAAATCATCTGTAGAACTTACCAAGTGTTAGTTTATTAAATTCAAGTATTTTAACTTCAGTTTAATGGGCAGAATCATTTCCCGACGTTTGGTAACATCATCTTTTTGAAACACTTAGTATAAGACTTAATGTAATTGCGCGCACCAGTGTGATTTTGCAGACAAATTATTAAGCTCAAATACATAACATATATCGCCGTTACAGTTAGAGAGGACTGAGAAGAAGAGTACAATTATGCAGAACGTGAAGGTCTGGTACTATTAACCTCACTCATCAATTACTGACGATGGCATCACAAGAGGACAGGACGTATCCTCTCGTCGGCGCACAGGCTAACTACACCTCTTGACTATATTAACTGGAAGGCAATATCCATTATGCAGTTAAACAGGTGATCTAGTTCAGGCGTCTAGGGCGCGACACCAACACTCTTGGTTAGCTCTGCACGTTCAACGATGACAGATCATCAGGTATACTGGATTTAATGCAAATATATTTATGCTGCCATCATCAGACAAATACAGAATATTTCAGTCAAAGACAGAAATACAATAAAGTATTAATTTTATGGCTTACGTTAACGTAGTTGGATAAAGTTTAAATTCTATGGGATCAAGGTGAAATTTAAACAAATTATTTACTTTGTTATTAGAAATGATTGACGGAGAAATAACTGATTTATTTAAAATTTAAACTAAAATATATAAAATCTAAAGTTTACTCACTTAAAGTTTTAGTTGCCTTGTGTTAACACGTTTCAAATTTCCATTTGGAGAAAATCAGATCCATGGGTTTGGAACTCTTTGTTCTTTAATTAAACCAGGAATTTATTACCTCAACATTTACGTATTATTAGTATCGAATGAAAAATTACAAAAACTCATAGAAATTAAAATTTGAGAGTATTAAGTGCAGAACAAGCAGAAGAAAATTTATATGATCCTATGTTGCGTGAGGCATGGTCGTAAAGTTTTACATATATCGTGTTTTGATGAAGAAGTAATTTATAATTGGGTATCGATACATGAACTAATAGGCATAGTTAGTAATCGTTCTCACAACCATTTGAGTATCAAATAGTGAAAATAAAAGCTAACAAGCTTGCTTCTTCTTCATTTTCTTCTTCTCCACTACAAGGACTACGTTACCCAAATCTATGTACATACTCGTATATCAATCTCGGACGGAGTCTCTGGAACTCCAGTCCGAATCTGTCTGGAAGGTTACAAGTCGACTTGTTAGCAAAAAAGCTCCCGCTATCTCCTTCAAACTCCGGATGGAATTGTGTATTCCGTGGAAGACGAAGCTGAGATTTTTGCTGACTCCATGAAGGAGCAATTTACCGTCCACAGAAACGTCTGAAATCCCGACCACTCGACTGTAGTGGCAAACTTCCTTTCTAGATACTCCTCCTCCCCACCCCGAGGATTCCTCTACTCCGTTCGAATGGGTTGATGTGGAATCGGCAGTTCGTCGACTTCATCCTAAGCGGACATTCGGCGAGGATTGTAACGGCGCAGCGGCACTACAACACGCTTCCCCCAGTGCCGCTCATTACGAGCTAGTGCCCAGTGCCCCCAGTTTCACTAGTTCACGAGCTGTTTAATGGATTTATGGCCCCATTAATTTATCAGGCTGTTAAAACCTGCGAAGATACTCATGATTCCCAAACCACGCAAACTTTGTATGCTCCCTGAAAACAATAGCTCGTTCACTCTCTTGCCAGTCACTTCAAATAGCTCCTGCATGGTCGAATTGTCCTCCTATTGGATACTTTCATCCGGCAGAAACAGTTCGGCTTCCGCAGAGAGTACTCGACGACCCTCTAACTTGTCAGGGTTATTTACCAACTGACGGACGCCGAGAAGAAGCATCATTCCACTGTAGCAGAAATGCTCTATGTGATTAAGGCCTTCGATCGAGTCTGGCACGAGGGCTTTCTCTATAAACTTACCCAGTCCCCATTATCTGCCTCTTTCGTACATTTTCTGCGGTTATATCACTGCAACCGCTTCTTTAGGTTATGCGTCGATGGGTCGTAATCATCCGTACGACCGATGCTGCAGGTGTTCCTCAAAGTATTCTCCTCGGCTCTGTTCTGTACCTGGTGTACACGAACAACTTGCTTGTTCAGGCCGGAGTCGCTCTTTCGCGCTATGCGGATGATGCACTAGAGTATTTCAGGAGTTCTGAGTTAATCATATCCAAACCAGCTGTTTTCCGATTCTTCATGAATAATAGTGTTCCTTCTAATTTATGAAATATTATTTAATCTAAACTGTGTAATTTCCTGGGGAACGTTATGGTTATATCGTAGTACCCTGTCCATTCGTCCTTTGCAATCAAGTCTGATGCATTGTCTCCCTCTCTTTTTGGTTGAGATGCTTTGTTAATTTGAATGCCACCATTTGTCTTCCATGTATGTCGTCCTCTACATTAGTAATAAATGTATTCCATTATTTGTCAGCGTTTCCCGTATAATGCATTTCTTAGCATTACATTTCTGCTTATAAATATTCAGATCTTCAACGGTTCTTGCCGCTGAAGATCTGATCTATTGCTTTTTCATATCACTTGCTCTGTTCATAACTATGAGTTATATACCAAAAGGACGGAGAAGTGTGGAACATCCGAAGAAGCGTTGGAGTCACTAGCTGTAATCTCCCTGGTAGGGACCGGAACACATTATTTTTAGTTTATTCCTTGTTGAAGATGATGATAACAAAGAAAGAAAAAACCCATCACCAACCAAGGAAACCAAGGGATCTGCCGAAGAACAAAAGACGTCGTTAGACCACTACGTATTGGAGACCAGAAGTTAAAGTATGTACAAAAAGAAAAAAGAGAAATAAGAAGAATAAGAAATTGGAAAAAAAGAAGGACAGCAAGAAAATTAAGAACAAGAAGGTGTTGAAAACGAATTGTAGTTTTTAACTTCATCTAACTTTTGTGCTGATACAGAGAACTAAGGAAAGTCCAGAAATTAGGAAGGAAAGAAGACAAAATAATGTAGAATTCACACCCACAGAAACGATGGATTACAGTGCTGTATGTGTGTGGGACAAAATCAATATATCGTACATGCAGCAGTCTGCGGATTACGAGTTATTAACAATACAATTTACATGTGTAATTAACTCGATTGCATGTCCTGTTTTCCTCAATGTACAAACCTCAACACAAACACTCGCTAGCTTATTTAATTACCGTCAATACACACTGGATAATTATTTGGCCCCACAGATACTAACGATAAAATTATTTTTTCAGTTTCACTTTATTTTATGTTTGCAATTAAGGTAAATAGTATACCGTAAATAGTAGTAATTAAGGTATGGTATATAGTCTATGAAATTCAATAAATTCTACGAGGACAAAAACGCTTCTATTTAAGCAGATAAACCTCGATGCGCGTATTTCTTCTTCTTGTATTTGTTCTTCTTCCCCAAGCATATGACCGTTTGGTCTGTTCCTATTCATTGATCGACCCATCTTATTTTATTAGGCCTGGAAATATTTCTTGATTGTTTGCGTAAAAGTAAACAGCGTTTGCTTCTAAAGGCGTTTGTCATTTATTGTTAGCATGAAATCTTTCCACCTTTTCTATACTCATCTATATATTTATTTACATCTTAAATTTTAAGGCTCTCCCTCACTACCTTATTTTCAAATCTCTCCATTCTTGTTAACCCTTCAAACAACCTTAGAAACTTCATTTTAGCCGGCTGGAGTCCGCTGAAAGTTCTATTATTTTGAATCCGTGATTCCTTGAACTATGTCCAGAAGGAAAAGTTAGCACTTGCAAGTGACCAAGAGATACATTTGGCAGGAATAGAGAAATAGTCAATAACGTAAATAAATTTCAGTTGTTTTGTAGCGTCATTAGTAGAGCTTTTATGAAGAAAATTAGTAGGACTACAAAAGCGAAGATCTATAAGACGCTAACAGATCTGGTATTTGTGAATAGGAGTGACGCGCGGACACTATCAGATAATCAACAATATAAATGCATTGAAATTTTCCACAAAACAACAGCAGTCAATAATATTATGGCCATTACTATGTCTGCGTATATTTTGATAAAGACTAAAGTTGGACGTGTATAAGTGTAATTCTACCGTAGGAGAGAACGATAAAAACAAATTTCCCTGCCAACCAATTACGTATGCAAATTGCATTGTTGTAATAACCGGATTACTCGCCGACGGTCAATGACACAATATAATTATTTTGTCCCGTTTTCAACGCAGTACGACTACACTGCTATCTGTGCCCGCAGTACACACAAACAAATTATATTACTGCAGTAACAACTATACGTTCCCTCTCTAAGTCTAAATTTGATTTATTTGACCAATTTATATTCTTCTTCTTTTAGAAAAACTGATTGACAGGTTTTAACGGGAAGAAATTCACTTTTGTTTGACCTGTCCATCTGTCTTTATCTGTTTCTACTTCTTGTATTTTTGATCTCCTTAGGTATTCAGTTCTTCCTTATTCCACTTCCTATCGTTCCTTCTACCTTTCCTTCTATGATCTCTGGGTGCAGACAGTTTCCACGCTATATATACTAAAACCAAGATATGTTTTCTTTTTTTTTTTACTTGCAGAAGTTTTGTTTTGTCTCCTATTCTTGTCAATACTTTATCGTTTCTAACTGTATCAGGCCGTGTCATATTAATCATTCTTCACCACAACCAATCTCTAAGCTTTGTAGGTACTTTTCTTCTTTCTTTATGATAGTCCGCTGGTTAGTCTCACTGACATAGAAAACCGCTCACTGCCAAACCTCATTTTCATCTTAATCAGAATTGTTCTTACCGTTAGCAAAAGGCAAATTGTTTTACAACTTTTAAAAATATTTCTTATCTATACTTGCCCTACTTCGTATTTCCTTTGTACAGCTTTATTCCATGTCACCGTACTCTACAAATTAATACTTAAATGAGTTCACTTGCTCTACAATTGTTGCTTTCAAGGATATGTTGACAAAACCTCTATTATTGCTAATTATTGTTGCTTTAGAATTTTTTATATTTATTTTCATTTTGAATTCTTTTTCTACGCTTAAAATACTCACTATTGAACATTATTTTCTATGATTCCGCTAATACAATTTGATTATCCGCATAAATTAAAGGGTATTCAGGAGAAATGTAAAATTAATTCGTAAAGAAACACGCATGATGTTCAGCAAGGTGGTGGCCTCTACCAACACTACTCTGCGTTCTGAGAATTGGAGTTTAACGAAATCCTAGCACAGTGGTATTTAGGCGACCGAAATGAAATTTCTCAAGCACGTGATAGGAAATACTCTTTAAGATTGCAGAATGAATTCAAATATACGGCAGGAACTGAATATTATCAGTATTTATACTCAAAAGCATGCTCAATATCGGCTAAAACGGTTGGAACATCTTAATCAAATGAATGACTGCCGCATTCCGAAACAACTATTCGCAGAGGGGTGGGGCGGGGCGTCCGCAGAAGCGTTGCAGTAATCACCTCTAATTTGCCGGTTTAATCCTTGTCGAAGACGATGACCATTATCTAACGCAAGCACCAATGTAACGGACGGTAAACATTATCTAACTAAGACTTCCCAATAAATAATACAAACTACCAGTTACATATGTTTGGACACAACAATTCACAATTATTACTACTTTACACTAAACCGCTATAAACGCGCACACTTAACTGCAGTCTCAAACTGCAACTATTATATGACACTGTGACATTTTAGCTCTTAGCACTGCACGACGCAACTGACAGACTGGTGTCCACTTCAAAGACGCCTGAAAACCGGAACGAATATAACTGTGGATCCAAACAGAAAAGGAAACGGTTAGAATAATTGTGTAAAACGCATGTTGGTAGGAGATTATACAATTTAGCAAAAGTAATTTTCAGTGTAGATAGATCAAAAGTAAGATGAGACAGTATTGGGACAGGTTGTTGAGGAAAGCAGGACGACACTGGAAGTTTGATGAATTGTCTTTATAAAAAAAACACATACACACAGGGAGAAAGCGAGAGACGCGAGAGACACAGAAGTAGAGGGAGACATGAAGGGAGAAGAAAGAGCGAGATGACTCAGCCAAATGCACAGACAATGAATGTTGGGATTCATTATATTAATGTTGTATTAACTATGATAACAATAAAACGTGGTTGTCAATCGGATAAAGTGCGCTATTAAAAATTTATTGAAATTGGTTTTCATGTCGTTCTATAAATTTATCTACCATTTTAAGGTAGCTTGGTAGTGTTTTAGGAATATACTAAGGTAGGAATGTTGAGTACGTAAACATTACGCCAATGGCACATGAATTCGAGCTGGTGTAGTTAAATTACTGCGTAACGTATGTAATTGACATATTGCGCGGATGGGTAAAAGTAGAATTGTGAAAACGATATTTGAATAGAAATTGTCGCAAAAAGTACTGTATAACGGGTAGATCTAGGAAAAGATGGAGGGATGGCGTAGAGGAAGATTTAAAAGAAATTAGAGTATGAAACTGGAGATGAATGACCAAGGAAAGTGCATAATGCAGGAGGATTTTTGAAAAGACTAAAACCCACAAGAGGTTGTGACTGTCAATTCAAGAAAATCAGCAAAACAAAGAAAACTAAGGAACGTTCAGATTTCACCTGCTTTCCTTCTGGAGCAGGCAATTTAAAAATAACTTAACAGCAAATTATATAATATTGTTTGTTCAGACGGAATATTTTCTCTCGTTTTACAGTGATGTTGATTAACTTCCAAAACAAGCAGTTATGTAATAAAAGGGGCTTATTTTGTCTGTGTATTGTGTTTGTCCTTTTGGTGTGTCTTGTTATAACAAGAGTCAATTAATTACAGCGCCCAACGATGCTTGTACACAATTAAAGTGAACAACATCCCCTCAGTGGAAAGGCAAACAAAACAACATTAAAGCTTTGCAAGAAATACAAACGTTGGATGTCTGTGGGCTGTACACCATTTGCCCTGCTCTTCACTGGTTTATTCAACAGTATTGTTTCCAAATTAGAAAAACAGTAAATTAGGATAAACGCTCTTTGTATTTTAATTAAAATTAAATGGAGACGGACTACTACTCAAGATTTAATTGTTTATTTACAAAAAATCAACATCCGTTCAAATTTATGCGCTCTAAATTGAAAAAAGGTTGTTAGAAAACTAGAAATTATTAAAATATTTTTGAGACTCAACGAGTTGTATGGAAGGTATTCTGTTTGTAACTAGAGAGCAAAAGAAAGTGTTGATTTGAACATTCTTATCAACGTAGAGTAGATTTTAATTTTTAACTAATTAGTGGTGAGCATGAGAGTAAATTACGCATGTCGTCTATGTTCGATGTTGTTCAGCATATTCATAAAACGGATAATCAGAACAATCTTAAGTCCTTAACTTTTATTTATAATTTTTGAATATGCTGTATTCTGCTGGCATAGATACTGCTACTATAATGATAGTATTTCTGTTAGTATATAAAAAATTGTTATGAGAACCATACATGACTTATATGTTCTAAGATTTACATTTAAAATTTTTTAAATATAAATTGATAAATTTGACAAATTGAAATGAAATATTTCTTTAGAAACAATTTTTGTGTTATTTTATTTATGTGTACATATATATCCAATAAACCCTCCCAATACAAATATCATTTTTATCTATAGAAAATTATAACCTCCCCTTTGAACAAACCTTTTCATTTATAGATATTTCATCTACCTTTCTACAGTGTATTATAATGACTTCTTTTCAGGATATTTTATTTATCAAAATTAAGTACTTTACTCTTGTTAAAACGTAAAACGCTGCAGGTAAACTACCCGTCCCCCTTAACGGAGCTTCACCAAAATCAATAGGTCTTGAGTCCTCTGCAACTCGGGCACTTATGCAAAAAAAATTTGATTGTTTTTAAATTTGGGGCAGTTATCGTTCCCCATAGAAAGAATTGTACACACAGAGACACACACAGACACTTTTGGAAAATGACTTATCTTTACGTTTTGAGGGTAGTACAATCAGAATCAGCATTTATCTCGAACACGATATTTTCGCGATCACCATACTTCCATTCCCTTACGGAACATGGAAATAAAATTTGTAGTCTAAATATTTATAGACACTGTTATTAATTGTTGTTAGTAATTAGATAATCAAAAACTGGATACCTTTAACATAAAAATCCTAATGTGAAAGCTTCAATTACACACAGACACACACACACGCTTACATATTCTACAAATAATTTACATAAATTTTTAGTTCTAACTTACGAAATTAAATGAACATTTGGAAAATTTGTACAGTGTTAAATAGAAAATCAATTATTTACTAATTATAAACAATTATATATTATTTTAAAACATTTATTAATTTTTAAACTATTAGAAGAAATGTTTAATATTTCATATTAAACACTTGTACACTATTTGTAATTCATGATATTATACTAATGAAACAGTTATCGCTTCTAATGTAACCCGTTAAATTACAATCCAAGTATACGAAGAGCTGATAAGATTAGATATATTGCAGTTCATAAAACAAACAAGATTTACATACTGTAACTGGAATAAAAGATTGACTCTGACGATGTCAAACAAAATGGCCGAGTATAATTTCAGTACAAATTAAATTAAAACAAACTGTTCCATTGGAAATTTATAATACAGCACACACACACACACACACAAGTGTCAGCGGCCGGCTTAGAAGTTTATTTTAACCGTAGCAATATTAGAGTGCAGGGTGTTAGTTATTGTGCCGGTTCAGTGGTTGATTACCTCAATCATTGTGTTAGTTTGTGCAAGACTCTATTAAGGTGACATTTGTCTGTTATATATTGTAAGTATTATCAGTTAGTTTTGTTTTTATACTCGCTGGTAGGGGTTAATAAAATAGTTGTTCCGTTTCAAAGTTCCCACTGAAAGAGAAATCACCTTAAGGCTCTCTTTCATTAGTGAAAGTGAGTTTTTGCTAAACTCGTCACCTTTAAAAATTTTAAATACGTTATACGTTTCACTTAGTAAAAAACTAAACATTATATAAACGGAACGAAATATCGGAACGATCATCAATCCCAGAGGGTTGCAGTATGACATATTGTCAGTGACAGGCTCGTCGAATAGATGACTTGATGTAAACTAGGTAAAGTAAAGAATTAATTTACAATTGTACGTAAAGAAGTTGTTAAGTGTTTAAATTGAATAAAGAGTCAGTATTATAAGGTAATAAAGAATAGAGTCTCAGAAGAATTAATGAAAAAGTAAATTAAATGTACGTATTGCGAAATAGAATAATAATAGAAAAAACTAGTAGCATTGCATTGTATCAAGTAATTTTCTGATAGTAGAATAAATTATTCTTTTGGAATCTTTTGAATTTCTTAATTCTATATCAGGCACGTACTCCTACTAAAATTTGCTTAGCAGCCCCAGCAAATAATAAACTCTCATTACAGTTGGTGACATGACGGATCGATTTAACTTGAATTATTGTATAAGAGGGCTTTGTTGGTTTATAACTGCTGTTTGTGACTAATTTAAGGTTGTAATTAGCTATTTCATTGGTGTCAGTCACTGCGTTTCCACTGTACCCACGATGATCTGTGTGACCGTCGTAGCAATAAGTTACCACTAGTTTGATCACTGATCTGTACGCCCTCATTTTACGGTCCCTGCAAATTCTCGTAATATTACTGTTTCTGTAATACCTGTGAATTATGATTAAACACTTAAAAGCAATATAAATTCATTGAAACGTTACACAAGGCAAGGGCAACAATAATATGATGACCGCTGTAGGCCAACGTAGATGTAGTTTCATAATAATCACAAAGGTTGGACGTGTGTACGTGTAATTGTATATATGAGAGAAGAATAAAAACAAATTTCCCTGCCAACCAATTACGTATGCAAATTGCACTGCTTGAGTAACAGGATTACTAGCCGGCGGCCGTCACTGACACAATATAATTATTTTGTCCTGTTTTCAGCGCAGTACGTGTACACTACTATTTGTGCCCCTCAGTACACAGAGACAAATTAGATTACTGCAGTTACAACTGTACGTTCTCACTGTGGGACTATATTTGCTTTATTTGACCAACTTCTTTTCTTCCTCTTTAGTAAACCTGTCTCACTACAGGTTTGAAAGGGACGCTCTACATTTTCTTCAATCCTTCCTTTTTTTCTTCATTCCTATTTTTTCTTCGATTTCTGATATCATCAAATATTCCAATTTTTCTTCTTTCGCGTCCTCTCTTTACTTCTACCTTTTTATTATATTCCTTAGTTTGTGACAGTTTCTACGCATTACATGCCCGAAGTAAGATGTTTCCCCAGTCTGGTTACTTTCATCTTTTTTTTCTCTTCTTTTTGTCAATGTTTCATCATTCTTTACACTACACGTATATTTCATTTCAACAAGTTTTTGCCACATTCACATTTTGATACTTTTTACATACTTTTGTCTTTCTTTTGAAACATCCGTGTTTCCATACAAAACCAAAGTCCACATAAAACATTCAGAAAATCTCTTTCTGATCCCAATTGGAAACGTTTTTGCTGTCAGCAATGCGTTTGGGAAATGTAGATCCTCTCCAGTTTCCTAAGGGTCAGGTTTCTGAACCACATGTGCATTGCTCCAAATAATAAAAGTTTGTATTAATTGCCTTCTGGGTTTTGGACACACGTCTCATTTTGTAAAATGTTCTTTTTGCTTGTGTAATATTGTAGTTTTTGTATCGGTGGTTCTTGGATCTGATGTAATGCAGTTCCATAGATTTTTAAAGATGACAACTTGCAACAGGTTTCTAACGTGCATATATGTTTTATTAACCTGTTTTCCACGTCTAGAACATTTCATAAGTTCTCTTCTTTTCCTTGCTTTTCATTATGCTCCAGGGGAGGATTATAACCGCGTGGCGCCCTATGCTGCCATCAGACTGGTGCCCCCCCCCCGATTTAAAATTCAACCTTTCATCCATTATTTACAATGATACATGACATACACAATTTCAAAAGTTAACAATTACTTGATTAAACTCTTAAATAACAAAAAATATTTATAGTGATTACAATTACCATAGTAGTACTGTAGTACTATGGAACTTATCATCTTAATTTTTACTTGTTGTACAAAGTGCTTCAATTCCATTAGAAGACCGTTGTCCAAATCGTTCGAGTAAACTTATATAATAGCTTTCTCTTGATTTTCCAACTTGATACTCTTCGTGGTTAATAACTGAGTAAGAAAACCAAACAATTGCATAATGTGATCATAAGCTCTGCTTCGCTTAGTCAATTCAGCTGAATGGTGCTCTCCTTTGACAGCTGAGGCCCCGGTGCTGCAGCACACCCTAGCGTTATGGATAATCCGCTACTGATTATGCCGCATTTATCTTTTAGAATCTTGTTCATTTGGTGCATTCTCCTATACACTTGGTAGCGCTTTTATCGTTTCACAAGCCGTTTAAAGGTGTCAAACGTCCACAGTAAATCCCATAGACTTTCACCACCCTAACTAACTACAACTAACCGCTGAGGAAGTAGACAGTATCGCTGAATAACGTCGTGATGCGTTGCACGTATACTGACACGACGAAATAACGTAACGTTCTGGATTGTTCTAGGTCATGTGAGTTGCCCCTTCTAAACGTTCCTCGACTACTATACCGGCGTCGAGGCCTGCTTTCTCATTATGAAGTTGGGCGGCGGAGTTATAAATACGGTGTTCTCTTACTGCGTATCGGTTCAGTTACACCTAGCAATTATTTAAGTGCGGTTCGGAGAAATTGTGTCGGTTTAGTGGAAGTGATCGTTGAGTTAATTGGTGAAAACTGTAATAAGGCGACATTTATTGTTGTATGTTGCACAAATCGGACTTGACTTATTGCATAAGAGTGTCTTTCTTGATTTATAACTGTTGTTTATGTCTAATTAAAATTTGTAATTGAGAACTTCATTGGGCTAAGTTATCCTGTTTCCACTGTACATGTCGATCTCTGAGACCGTCGTAACAATATTATCTAGTAAACATTTAGGCTCGTAGCCTGTGGGAGTAGTCAGGAACAGTGTCTTCGTTATATGTTAATTTTTGGCATCATCAGAATAAGGACAACTGACTGACTGACTCTGGGCTGTGTGATTGATGCGTCGCAAAGACGTACCACAATGGAATCTGAGTTCTGAGCTGCCTTCAGGAGCTCCTGCCTCATGGCGCTGTCCAAGTAGGGAGACTTCCTTTGTGGCAGGCCGTTCACGGCTGTGGTAATAGCCTATAGCCTACACTAGCGCTATATACAGTGAGGGCGTTTACACAAATCACATGAACGTACACGGTACCTACCCAGTCCAGCCACTAGAGTATTGTCTGGGAACCCCGCCGCACGTGCATAAAATTTTCGTGAACGTGCAAGCCGCCTAAAGGTGTTGCCTAAGGAGCGGACGCCAATTCTCTCCTTAGAAGGCGAGATAAGAATCGGCGGAAACTTTGGCCGCTAGCCGAAGTCCCCTGTCGAGGATGCTCTGCAACTTCTTTTTTATGCACGTTTGCGAAATAACCCCAGACCAAGCAATAGGGACGACTGGAATGACATTTTCAATGTCCTCAAAACTGGTACCATGTTTCCATCCGTCCGTACTGTGACAACAATGATCGCTCTAGCCATCCAAACATTGCTACATAACGAAAAGATCATTATTAGCCAACAACCAACAAGCCCTATAGTTTCAGTAGATATTACGGTCGTACAGTAAACTCAGTCCTGCACATAGAAGTGATGTGATGCTGCAGGTACCCAAATGTAATTAATTTGCGTAGGCGTACCCGACAACAGTTTGTGAAGTTTTCGTTTGCTCCCACTCACCGGATTTCCCTTTGCTGCCTTTATATAGACCTACTTCTGCGTACTTTAACGAGAACGTGGGTTTATAATTAGTCTTTTTTATTAATGCGATTGCTTGTGAAATAATACGTAAAATTGAACGAGCTAAGCGAGGTCTCTCGACCTTTTGACATTTATCTGTCTGTGTTGCAATCTGTTCAGATATGTCTTACCATAATTTTTGAACGCATCAACCGATTTCACTGAAACTTGACATACGTGTCCATACTTTTACCCTACAGAAACCTATTTTTTTTAGATCGCTTCCCATTACCAAAATAAGGGGTAAAGCGAAATTTGAAGGAGCCAAATTTGTAACAATATTTTAAAAGTTAATGCGGGATTTCACATTAAATGTAATTTTAACCACTGTCTAAATATACTGTTTTCTTTTAAAATATAAAAATTCTTTGATTTCTTAATCTTGTTATTTAAATTAGCACTCTCCGTAACTCCAATTTAATCGTGCTTATTTGCTAAACTCCTAAGTGCCATGTTTTGGTGGAGGCTTTTCAGTTTTTCTACTATTTTCAAGTCCTAAATCACGACAAAAAATTATCCCGCTGCAACCCGAATATGTACCCGTGAATCCGCCTCCACGGCAAGTCAATTTGTAAACAATTCTACAAGTCAAATCGCTATTGGCTCAGCTCCGTTAAGCCACGCCCTCTACTACTTGCTACGAACCTTCGTTCCTCCCTCTATTTCCTTTATGAGCCACACTCAGATTTCCCAACTTACCTAAACCTTGACGAAATACACATATGTCACTCTTGCAAAATATGAAAAAATATTTCTTTATTACTAAATTCTGTTTGTATATTCATTAGTATATTACTGTTCTTCCTTTTTATCATTAAAATTTCTAACTCTTCCTATAACCTCCTTTTAATTAAATTATTTTCTATTTTTAATATTTCAAAATTTTTAAGAGGGTTGAAACGCCCTGTTTCCATAATATTATTACCGTATAGTGAATTAGTAGTCCTATCTCTTTCTCCCCTTGCGTGTTCTCTCAACTAACATAATATTTACGTCCAGTTTTGCCCACGAAAGCATTATCACATTCTTTACATTTTAATTTGTACACCCCACTCTTCTGTAATATTGGTGTTTCTTCAATGTTATTATTTTTTACTCGATCGAATACTGTTGGTGCCTTACTTATCATATCATACCTATATCATATTTCCTAAAACACTTTATTATTTTCTTACGATACCAAAGAAAAAAAATAATAAAGTGTATATTAAATCATAATAATTTAAATTAAAGGAGGTTATATGAAGAGTAAGAAATGTTAAAGATAAAAAAGAAGAACAGTAATATACTAATGAATATACAAACAGAATTTAGTAATGAAGAAAAATGTTTTCATATTTTGCAAGAGTGAGATATGTGTATTCCGTCAGAGGTTAGGTAAGTTGACAAAGCTGGGTGTGGCTTATAAAGGAAATAGAAGGAGACACAAAGCTTCGTAGCAACGTAGCAAGTAGTAGAGGTGTGGCTTAACGAATCTGAGCCAATAGCGATTTGACTTGTAGAATTGTTTACAAATTGAATTGCCGTGGCGGCGGAATCACGGGTATATATACGGGTTACAGCGGGATATTTTTCGTCGTGATTTAGGACTTGAAAATGGTGGAAACACTGAAAGGCCTCGTCCAGAACATGGCACTTAGCAGTTTAGCAAATAGGCTCGACGAAATTGGAGTCTTTGATTTCTGTGCCTAAAAAAATTTCTTAAACATTTTCATAAAATCGCAGAAATTCATGTGGGATATTAAACTAAAGAAAAGTTTAGATAACACCTAATTGTCTTGTTTCGTTTTTTAAATTCCTAAATTTTTGTAATCTAGGGTCTGAAAACAACATCCGTATTTTGATAAAAAACGTCAAAATTCAGGTTCAGGTTGTTGGACTAAAACGAATTCTAGCCCAAAGCCAAATGTTTCTAATTTTTGCTGTTTATTGTATGAGTGTGTTTTCTACAACTGTTAAATTACTAAACAAAAATAGTAGAAATTGGAAATGTTTGTAAATGTTTCTATAATTCAAAAATTATTTTGTAGACCTACAGAAATTGCTACAATAATGAACGCAGTTCGCTCAAAATAGTGAGCGAGTTCTGCGGCTTATTGGAGATTAATAGTTACACTTATTACAGCACGGTTATCAACTCTAAAAGATTATTTTAGGATAAGTAAATAAAAGAAACGAAAGGTTTAACTGATAGTATCAACTCTGGGATTTCCGTAGTATCCATGGTCAATGCATGAAGCAAGCGAAAAAGGTCAAGAACAATGTTCTTGAATAATATACAAGAGAACATAAGGAATATTGTGAGCAATGGTTGGGGACCGTTGGAGGAATGTCCTGAAGGAGGTTACGTCCCACCAAGTGATGTGACGCCAAGATGATGATAATGGTGTGATGATGATATTGTAACAAGGATCGTATCGAACAGCTTAGACAATTCTCCACTCGTCCCGCCGTCCAGTGTGGCAGTTGTTGTCTCAGTCAAGGTCGCTCTTAAGTAGGTTCCAGTGTATTCAAGAACACTTGAGATACGCATTAAGTGGCGTGAAGTGAGGATGGAAACATTCTAGAAGCCGTGCCCTACCTATAAAAAGTCGTAGCAACCGGCTTGTCAGTTCAGTGCTGTTGAGCGATTTATTTAGCGCGGATCGAGTGTTTGTAGAAGTATTGTAGCAAAATGTTGTTGTGTTATAATTAGTGCAGAATTCTTCATACTTGACATTATTATTGCGTGTGGACAATTTTTCTTAAATTATTGTAAGAGACTATCTTGTTGATTGCAAATTATTAATTGTCATAACTAAAGCTGGCTGTTAGTGACTTCGTTGGTATTTTGTATTTTGTATTTGAGAGTAAAATTATAAAAGGTAAGTTCAGTAAAAATCGTTGTAGTAAGAATAAAGTGTTGACCTAGAAAGAGATATAGGGGTGACGTGATGGACGATCTGAAGGAAATTGCAGTACGAAACTGGAGAGGGATGTCCAATCCAAGGAAAGAGAAGAACGGAGGAAGATTGTTGAAAGAACAAAGAAACTGTTGACTGGAAATTAAAGAAGAAGAAGAAGAAGAAGAAGAAGAAGAAGAAGAAGAAGAAGAAGAAGAAGAAGAAGAAGAAGAAAAGAAGAAGAAGAAGAAGAAGAAGAAGAAGAAGAAGAAGAAGAAGAAGAAGAAGAAGAAGAAGAAGAAGAAGAAGAAGAAGAAGATGTTTAAAATGCATCTATTTTATTTTGGTGCAGGAAAATTATATATAACGTTTCATACAAATTAAAAGAAGGTTTAGTTAAACTAAATACTTTTCCTTGTTTGACTGTGATGTTAATTTGGTAAACAAACACTAATGTAATAAAAGATGCTTACTTTTGCCTGTGTTTTGTGTGCGCCTTGGTGTGTCTTGTTGGAACAAGAGTCAAATAATTAAAGCACCCAACTGTGCTTGTACACAATTAAAGTGAACAATTTCCCCTTAATGGGTAGACAAACAAAACAACATTACAGTTTTGCAAGAAATATAAACGTTTGGTGTACGTAGGCTGAAGGCCACTTGCCCTGCTCTTCACTGGTTTGCCCAACAGTATTGATTTTGAGTTAGTAAAACAGTAAATTAGGATAAACCCTTGCTGCATTTTAATGGAAGTTAGATTGAATTGAAATAGTACTTAAATTTTGTTTTGTAGTATTTGTATATATATTTTATATTGTTATTTATTTTTAAATTTAATTTTGAGCATTGTAAATTGGTTGTCAAATAATTCAAGTAGAGACAAATTGTCGAAGCTCCGTAAGTTAATTAATGGAGTTTTGGCTGCAACAAAATTACGAAAGGAATTATTAATTTCAATTTTATTATCAAATTATAATTTATTTCGTTTTTTGAACAGTTTATGGTGAAAATAAGAGTAAAGTACGGATGTATCCTATGTACTGTATTATTCAATGTACACGAAATCTGACCGGAAAGTATCCGACCCCTTTGAGTATTACGGGAACTGGTTGTGAAACAGTGTTGTAAGTCGCTGGCTAATCGGATAGGACCATTCTGATGTACGCGTGAATATTCATTAACGTTTAGATATTCAGATAGCTTTGATACTCTGTTATGTAACCACCTTTTGTCTGTGACTTTTGTACTCATAATCTGTCAAGACAATAAGAGTAAATTCATATTCTATTTTGTGGAAAATGTGAACATTCATCGCCGTAAAATATCAGGAAGAAGGCTTGTAGAAATCACCATGAGTGATACACAATTATAATATGGTACAATTCTTTAAAGATGGCTGGGAAGGTATTGATAGTGATCCACGACCTGGAAGATCTTCATTATTAACAAGCAAAAAACCTGAAAATGTTGATGACGTGTAGGTTACAATAAACGAAATTCTACGACTTACAGTGCAAGAATTAGAAAATGGCTCCTTCAGAATTTTGCTTCCCACTCCCTTATTTGGGGGAAGGGGATCAATCTCAAGAAAAATAGATTTCTGTAGGGTAAAAACGTATGCCAAGTTTTAGGAAAATCGGTTGATGCATTTAAAATTATAGTACGACATACCCTATACAGAGTGACACATAGGCAGATAAATGCCAAGAGGCCGAGAGATATCGCTTAGCTCGTTCAATAATGATCAGTAACTCTGTGACACAGCGTAGGCGAGGGAGCGCGTCTGGTGATTCCGAGAGACAGTTTTTCAGAGATTTTGACAAAAGATCTTCGTATTCTTTTTCTTCATTCCAGGATTAGGCTCTATAACCTTTTGCGGTCTTTAGTTTCATGACACCTTTTGCGTGGTCTTCCCACATCTCTTTTTCTTTTACGCGCATGATGTAAAATTGACAAAAGATTTCGGAATTAGACCTGTGGCAGCAAAAGTCGTACCACGGCTCCTGTCGCAGGAACAAAAAGAATTCCGTGCTGAAGCTCGCACCAGATTTGCTCAATCCCGCTAGTAGTGGCCTAGACTAACTCACAGAGGTCATAACTGGAGATAAGTCGCGAGTTTATGTGTATGACGCAGAAACAAGATTATAATCTTCTCAATGTGGAAGAAAGTTATGAATACGAATGCCAGAGACAACACGTTTTTACACAACAGAGTCTGACAACTGTTTAGTCTAATGCGTTAATGAATTTTCGCGCACTGTCGAAAGGTCCCATCTAATTACCTACATAGTTTCAAATCTGTACAACTTATTCCCGAATTAATTAAATGGTTATGACTTTACTCGACAGGATTGAGCAGTATCTACTGAATTGGTGTAACGTCTTTGCCGAATGGATGACTGCCGCATCACCAAACAAATATGGAACTATAAGCCGAGGGGACGGAGAAGTGTTGGACGTCAGAGGTAGCGCTGGAGTGACCAGCTCTAATTTTTCCCTTTTTGAGATCGGAACAAACCGACCTTGTTTAATTTTTAAAAATGATGATGATGATGATTAAATGATTGGATTATTATTTCTCATACGTAAAAGAGATAATCAGAATTGTGATAACTGCTTACTCTTTATTTATAAAATTTGAGACTGTTCTAAAGTGCATGTTTGGGAAACATGAAATGTAATCCTATGTTATTTTATGGTCCGTTGTCATGGTTACTAATTGATTCCGATTGGTTGATCATGACTTATAACCATTGTTATCAATTTTGAAGTTTTATTCAAAATTACTGTATATCTTCTGATTGCTTTTATTCTTCCGTCTTCCTTCCTATGTATTAAATATTATCACTACTGTTTGTATTTCCTTTCAAAGATTATTTTGACATCCCATAAGGTTGGGTTCTCTAATGTATTATTGTTTGTACAATTATGTTAATATTTGTTAAATACATTTCTTTTTTATTTCAAGTCCTTATTCTAAAATTTTTCTTTTAATATGATTCACAAATTATCCTTGGCTAGTTACTTGCCTTGGATTTGCTAATTTCCTTGTTAATTTTTTACAATTTGTAGTTATTTGTTTTTGACAGTTAGGCATTTCATAGGCCTAAGTGGTAACTGATCATATTTACTTATTTTATACAAATTACATCTTATTTTACCCTAATGTGTTTGTTTTGTTATTATTATAATTGATTGTTTATTTGTTGATGTGTTTTGGGTCTGTTTTTATACTAATTGTATGTTACCATTATTTTCTACATCATGGCTTGTTAAATATTTCCTAACTGATTTTCCAGTGTTACTAGATCTGTATTGATTCGCCTTCTTATTTATTGAAATTGCCATTGTTAATAATTTGGCTATTACTTACTATTCTTTATCACATGAAACATAACATCTAGGCTTATGGTCTGTATAATTCCTTCATCCATATCCTATTCATAAATTTAATTGAACAATTTTTAACAGCTATTAAGCAACGTTTGTTAACAATTGGTTTCATTCTTATTTATTTTTAGGTGATAACACATCACACCATTTAAACTTACTTAATTGATTATCCCTTATAACATGGGGTGTTTATTGATTTTGTTTTTTAATTTCTTTATTATATTTTTCCTTTTACTATCTTTACTTTCTATCCATGGTAACACTAACTGTTGGCATTCTATGAGCTTCCTCCCCTGAATAACATCGATCCTTCATTTATATTTAATCTTAATACTATCTTTATTACTATCATTAACAAAATTCTTACTTGTTCACCATTAAATCGTTTAGTGTTTATCACTGATTTATTAAGCGTTTTTTATCTATCACTAGATTTTCTAATCCTATCATTCACAATATTCTTATTTACTAATAATATTCACTTTTAAACCATTTAGTGTTTATCACTGATTTACTAAGCGTTGTTTATATATCACTAGATTTTCTCATTGTTTTGGGGGTTTTACACTTTCACTTTAGCACTTCTTAAATTTTTATTTTAAGTGTTTATTAGTGGGTAATCCCTACCATTACTTTCTCTTTGTCACTTAGTTATTTTTATTTTCTCACCATCTCACTATCTCTCTCTTTACAAATATTATTTATACTATTTATAAGTTCATTTCTTTATAGAGTTCTTTATTACATATAACTCTAATTCTTGGGTTAGTGTACTTTTATTTATTGGGTTTTATCAATTATCATTTACCTTTATCATTTAGTCAATACTAATACTTATTTTTTACATAGGTTAGTTACTGGTTTCGTTTCCTTTATGATATTTGAGTGTATCATTTCTCCTTTTCATATTCTATATTATTTGTCTGTGTTTTCTCATTCGGTTTCACTTTATTTCCTTTATACTCTTGGTTTGTTTCATTTCCATTTTCCTTCTTCTTCACTTTCATCTTATTTCGTTTTAATTTCATTTTATTTTAGTTTTCCACCTTCTCATTTGATTATATTTTATTTGGTAGTATTGAGTCAATCACCTTCTTATTTGGTTTCGGTTTTCCCTTCTCCTTTTGTTTCCTTTTATTTGGTCAATCACTTGGGTTAGGTCATGTCGTCGTTTGTCGCGTCATTGTCATTTTATTTTCATTAAATATTTTATCATCTTTTTTATCCCTGGTATTGGGGTGGCTTATTTGTGTTGTAAAAATATATATATATATACGGTTACTTAATAGTTTCTAATAATTAGGTAATAAAAATATAGGTATCATCGAAACACAAAAATGGTTATTTTAAAGCTTGCAAACCCGCACAGAGCCTCCAGGTGGTTTAGTGGGTAGCACGGGCGGTACATGTGCCCGTGTTCCCAGGTTCAAATCCCTGCGGAGGCCCCGTACGGCGTGCAGTCAGCGTCGTGAGGAAAACTGAGTAGCCGTCTGAGATAACAGCGGCCGTTCCTGGCTGTGAATACCGTAACTAGCGGCTGCTGACGCGCTGTACTAGCCATACAACTTCCCACTAAACTCAACAGCCGTGCGGTATGTGCTGACGCGTTGTGCCAGCCATACAACGACCCACTAAACTCAACAGCCGTGCGGTATGTGCTTTAGTCCTTTACGGTTGAGCAGAAGATTTATTATTATTATTGTGTTCAACCCCCCTCCACTAACACAAAACAATACAAATACATCCAACAAATAATCTACTCGAATTTGCATTACTAAATTACGAGATAAATTATCGTCTGGAAAATATATATATTTTTAAATACAAGCAATAATTTATGAATCGATTAACAATTACATATCATGTCAAATTTTTTTAGGTTATTGAAACTTTAGACATACGCGTATTTATACAAATAAAAATAGTTACCATTAACTATTTAAATCAAAGTATAAAAAACAGCTGATGAAAATGTTTATGTAGCAACTAAATGAACACACAAAATAAAAAATAGTGACGTAAAACGAAATCAACTACGATTACATTGAAAATGAGAATAAAACAAATTGTTACATTGGATATT
Source organism: Magicicada septendecula (assembly GCA_034769895.1). Lineage (NCBI taxonomy): Eukaryota > Metazoa > Arthropoda > Insecta > Hemiptera > Cicadidae > Magicicada > Magicicada septendecula. The sequence goes on from CM068373.1 coordinate 119,431,996, forward strand.
TAAAATACGGAACAAACAACCACACACACATACACCATAGCCCACAAGGTACAGACACAATATTTACAGCACAGAACCTCTGGGATTACAGAGGCCATTACATCTGCTGGCCAGACAAACAATACTACCTGAGTCTTATCTAATTTGATGTAGACTTTATATACCCGTCTTGTTTAACTTAATACGTGCGTCCCAACATTCATTCTCTATACCTCTGCCATTATATTTACCCACTTCAATCCTCACTCACTCTCTCACTCTACCTCTCTGTCTCTGTCTGTCTGTCTGTCTGTCTGTCTGTCTGTCTCTCTCTCTCTCTCTCTCTCTCTCTCTCTCTCTCTCTCTCTCTCTCTCTCTCTTCTCTTTCTCTCGTTATTTCCTCACGATTGTATGTGCGCGTGCGTGCGCATGCGTCCGCATGCGTGTAGTAATGCAACAAACCAAGGGGACCCACAAAATAGGAACCTTTTGTACATAAAAGCCAAAATAAATATAATTAAATTACAATCTAAAACCCCTGAAGTACAATATAGAAACCAAACTAAAAAAAAACATTGTACAATAGTTTTAAGTAAACATTGTTAATAATATTATGTTGTAAAAGTGATGTGATAACGGAATGGTAATTGTCAATAGTCAGACAAGAACAACTAGATGGTCTAGTTAAATTCTTCTCATGACAACAAACATAGTGTAAAAATCAGTGAAAGTGACATGTGAAGATGCAGTACAAAGTGTAGTGTATTCAAACGAATGTAATTGATAATAAGCAATTACAGTAAAATGGAATAATAGTGAGATTAATTATAAAAGTGAAATGGTGAATAAACAAAACAAAATATAAGCAATCATAATCAGGTTAACAATACCAGTGTAAGGGTGAACATCCATATGGACAAAACACATAATAACACAAATGTATTCAAAACCTACTATCACAAATTAAGTGGTAATGAAAGTATAATAGAGAACAACTTTAACATTAATAATTAATTTTTCCCCACACCCCTGAACACATTAGAATATTACTATGAAAGTGAAGAACAATTGTCATTTCATGGTAATCACAAAAGTGAATAAAAACATTCATAAAGGAATGATAAATGAACCTAGTTAGAAATAACTAAACATTAGAAAGGTAGAAGGAGTTTGTTTTGTTATTATATTAATTAATTACATAGAGTTACCAATGTTGTGGATTAACTAATGCAAAGTTAGTTTAAAAGTTGAATTTTATGTTAGGTATTAAGTAGCATATAAGTCATGGAAACATGATTCCAAGTTAAAAAGTTTATAATTTGTCTTAGGGTAATAAGAGGATAAGAAAAAATATAATTCAAATGTAGTAAAACAGTTAAGCATTAGTAGTATATAACAAGGGTCCTAACAAAAATAAAGAGATTAATAAACTAAAATGTAACATAGTAATTAATGTGAAACCATGACATAGGCCACTGCTAAATTCAACCAACTATTGTCAAAATTATTAATAGGAAAACCAAATAATGTAAATTAGTATCAAACAACAGACTTAACAAATAAGCTATCTTTCAGGACTGTAAACATATTTTTTGGAATATCAAAAGGTGCTAAACAATGTTTCAGAAAATGTCAAACTGAACAAAAAGCATGACCTAGGCAGAAAAGTTGAATATTAAAAATAGTAGTAAAGTCAATTGAGAAAAGACAAATCAATGTTAGTTAACAAAAACAAGTGATGATTATTAAGTGGATGTTCTTTTCTACTAATGATACAATGTAATAAGAAACTTAAAGAAGTTTGACATGATTTTGTGAAAATCAGATACCTAAAGGGTCTATAAACCGAGTTTTTGTAAATGTAATAGCTTACCTATTAGGTAATATAAATATAGCAAAATGGATATCAAATTGTTTGTAATTAAGTAAGGAATACAACTATGTAAATTAAATTAAGCGAAATTAGTTAATAATTAGGGCTTAACTTGAACTGGAAGGTAAAAAATCAGTTATTTGAAATAATACAAAATCCCATAACCCCAAGTTCACCAGAATCAACCAATAAGGAATTAGAAAAATTGGTCAAAATTCGTTGAAGAGAGAAGAGGAACGTATTACTCAATTGTTACATCTGAAAGTGAAAACATGAACTCCGAACTCCGTATAACCGAGAGAAAAAGTATATGTGGAATCAATTCTGAGTTGACCAAAAAGTAAACCAAATATTTTTTTTACAAGAAAAATTTTAAAATCAAGAGGAAATAAATACAAGTTAACGGAAAATATCATATCAAGAACAGAAAATACACGTAAGAGGGGCGCCATACACTAATAAACGCAAGTATAGCGAAAAATTCTGTTTGAAGTTGGTGAGTTTTAACCAATCTACACACATAACTTACGAATTCACAAACACCAAGGAAACTGCACGAACACTTGAACACAACAACACGGTGAAGGAAAACACAGAATCCGGCATAATTTCAGTGAAATAAACTTAAATACTTTAAAAGAAAACTGGGACGATTAATTTCATATATTTGAAGTGGCGAACAGGCGGCCATCTTTTTTTGTCGTCACTAGCTCAATCTGAAAGCGACGCCATTTTGGTGAACCCTTCGGCCTTGAAATAAAATAATTACAGTTTATATTCAAACAGTTTGACATTATTTGTAATAGTAAGTAAAATGTTTAATATTTGTGAGGTATTGTACCTTCTTAAACATTTCTAACTTTTCAATAGCAGTATAAAAGGACCCTTGAAAAATTAACATAAATTATCAAACCGACATCTGAAACTGAGAACTGAGAAAAAGAGTCGAATGCGGGCAACCAAATCAGTCGATCTGTGAGTCGTAATACGATTTTTAAAGAATAAAAAATTAATAAAAAATAATTAATTGAATTAAACCAGAGCTTTGTTTATAAACAATTACTTAGTTAAGGAATTTCAGGTGGAGAAAGGGGAGTTAATTGCTGAATATCGTCGGAAGGAACCAAAAGATGTGATAGCCTATATGAGCCGAGTCGACAACCACTTCGAACTGGGTCTTCACAAAATATTATTTTGAATTAATTTGTACCAAACCGACGAAGGCTGAATAAGAACAAATAATGATAAATACTAAGTAATTAATAATAATTAACCAGAAATAAAAAAATTAAATAACGAATTAATACAATTTAATAAAACTGAATATTAAAATAAAATAAAAAGAATTTATTTGAGAAAAACAATTTTTTTTACATAAAATTAAAATACCAAATAGTAAACAAAACGGTACAAGATCAATTTTTTATTAAAGCATATTATAACGATACAACGTTATAACATGTAAGTGTGTCGGGCGCACGCTCATGAGCGATAAAATTATATAACGATAAATAACATTTCTCACTACGTGTACGTATAATTAGGGGTTCAGGTGTAATTATAATAATGGTAGCCTTTTTAGGAAATTCAAAATGTTCCCATTTATTAATTTAAACAAACATATCAAGAAATAATACTATACAAATAATGATTACTTCGTCATACGATATTCATTATACATGGTTTCAAAGTTTCTTAGTCTGCTGTAATCTCATCACCAACATAAAGCTTATATCATAGACTTAATATTATTAATTTTAAATAAAAAACATTTCTTCATTATGTTATACTGTCTGGACTACTCAGTCTGAATGTGTGCTTTCAATATAAAAATATTTAACTAAGTTAACTATTTGTTCATCATTTGAACGAATCTAATTGATTCTTTCACATGTATGTTAAAATATTTTCAATCATTATCAATTCAAAACTTATGCTTTCATAATTTCTCTACAATTTTAAATTTAAATATTTTTTTATAAATTATTACTGCAAAAATTATGCATTCTAAGCAACTAAGCAACTATTATATTATCGGTATATTAAATTGTAATTTTGTATTATTAGTGTTTGCGGAATATTATAAATAATTCTATCTATTTAAGTAAAATAATATTTACTTACTATAATTAAGTATAGTAATTATTTTGATGATGTAAAACACACTGTAATATACATCTGAAAAAAAACAAGAGACTGCAGTGACGGCCAGCTGAATTTTGTACTATGAAGTGAAATAATAACCTACAAAACAAAACAATGCACGTTTTAGAGTTTACTCAAACTCTAGGTATTAATAGACACGGACAATATACCTACATGCTGATTTCTCATCGCCTTGCTACGGAAGGATTATAACATATAAATGTAACATATTATATGTTTCAGTTAGACTTGTTTTCTGTAAAACAAATACATTACGGATACATGTAGAAGTGTGTGTAAATCAGTCCCAGAAATCGTGGCAAAAGAAGAAGATATGTTTGTACAGATTGTAAGGCAGTTTGGTATTGAAACTAAACGCGTTTCATTTGACCGACTGTACTCTAAGGTAGATGAACGTTACTTGCAACTTTCTATGAGCTGAATTTTTTTTTTGTAATCAGCAAACCTATGGGTACTGTAAGATGAGTATTAACACAGTGCTGGACTGTTGCACAACAAATCACCTTATAAAATACAGCTTATCAAATTAATTTTCATAGGTTCCTTGCTATATGCAGACAACATAACTATCAGTCAGGAAAGGACAAACGATTTACACAGATCCATATTTCAGTTACAGGAGGTACCAAGGAAATATTTATGAAAATAAAATCTCGAATATTCCGCTTAAAGGCTGATAAAGGTAGATGTCCAGTAAGGACTTAAGGTCGTTATCAAGAAGAGTTTTTTAGAACAATTGAGCAGTTTAAGTAAGTGAGTTCTTAAACAAGAGTTCTTTAGTTTAAGTATTTGAAATGTAAAGTTAGCTATGAGTCTGAAGCTGATATAAAAGACAACTTGAACACATGTAGGAATATTTGTGGAACGATTCATAAGAAATTGAAAATAAAACAAGACACAGCTTAAATTTTTTATACAGTTGCAATACCTATGTTGTTACATGAGGGTGAAGTGTGGGTCACGACAAAAAAGAATCCGGCAATACTCAGAGTGCTGGAATTCAGTTTCTTCGAAATATTATAAACTGTACAATTCAACATAGAAAACGGAACGAGGATATAAGAGCAGACCTACAAGTAAAAGATATTACAATTACTTCAAGTCGTCGAAAACAATTGTATGATCATTTACTTAGGATGACGGAGGACCGATTGCCAAAAGATGCGCTGAAAGCCAGTGCTATAAGTGCCATCAATCTGGCATCAAGCAGAAGGTGCTTGACGAGGTCTGATTGAGCATTGAATATGCGTTTCACGGCAGCGTCCCCGGTTCGTTACCATCTTCGGTAGAACTCGAGCCGTTTGGGGATGCCTATAATTACCTCTTGAGGAAGTTGAGACCTTCTGTTAGTCTCAGCCTTTTGATAAGTGTGTTCGTCCATAGCGGATGTGGCGACTTTTTCAAGAAGTTGTCCAAGCGGTCCGCATCAGCCGGACTGACGTTGAGAGCAATTTAGAAGGCACTTTTCAATAGAGTTCGTCGTTTTTGGAAGGTCAATTGACTCTCCTGACACGGCGAAGAGGTTCGAGAGGTGTGTTCACCGTGGAAAAACAGTGATGAGTACCGGGTAGTAATCAGACGAAAGATCTGACACGGCCTCTACTATGATGGGACAGGCCAGGTCCTTGGCAACAGCAATGTCAAGAACGTTCGTAAGTCTCCGAATGGGAACGTAGAACTGAGAGGTAACATTATGAACGTATACTTGCGGATGACGCTGACCGTTACTGTAGAGCGAGCGGTCACGCGGGTTTGTGACACGGTTGTGCCGCAGGGGAAGCTTGGAGTTGAAGTCTTTGGTAGCAACAGTGGGAAGAGAATCGTTGAAGAGGGAGTCCAAGGTGTCTACGGAGGAGGCCCGCTACTCCTGAGATAAGCCTCAGGTAAGCCGAGATGAAACGTATATCTCGAGCCCCGAAGCAGAAAGCCACGGCCGTAACCTCAAGGCGATGAGTTGTCTTTGGGGGGGGGGGTGAGTTGACGGTGGACAATGCGCTTGTGAACTAAAGTAGCAATACCGCCATTGGACGACCAGTGTTATTTTGCAACCACAATGGCATTTCCAGCTTAGTTGCCCCACAATTGGTTTGGATTTGAACCAAAGTAGCAGTACCGCCATTAGGACGATCAGGATCATTTTGCAACCACTGGGGAATTCCCAGCTTAGTTGCCCCACAATTGGATTGGTTCGGTTATTGCTTAGTCCTCGGCCTGTAAGTTGCAGTCAACATGTCATCCTGGCAAAAGTTTTCTTTAGTTTTCTTTTTACACTGAACATGGCCTCAGGAGGTGTAGCCATAACGTTTTAGTGCATGACTCACGCCGCAATAACAGACTCAATAACAGTAGGCAGGCGCTATACAATTAACATTTGTTGCAAATTTAAGACAGTATAATAAAATAGAAATGTTTAGCTATTTAAAACAATGTTACAGATGTAAAGTTATGTTTGGGACTAAAGTTCCTAAGTACCACAAATTGTTTTGGGTGACCGTAAAACTGTGTAGCATAAACACTTTCCTGGAAGAACAAGAAATAAAGTATGATGAAATTAAGTCGACATTGAGAGATCCCATCAAGTTTGATAGTTGTTTGATGGTAAGAGTGAACGGCTCTAAACTAAGTTTAAGTAACTGTTTGTGACATTTTAATACACCATTTGACTACGGCCAGAGATTACTAAACGTTTGCCAAGATAAAGTTTACGATTATATTGTTACGATGGTGTCACGGATTGTTGTGTTGTACAGTGGAAACATAAAAACTGTCACCAGTGAAGTCACTAATTACAAGATTAATTAGAAACAAACAACAGGTAGAATTTAACAAAAGTACTCTTATACAATAATTCAAGTTAAATGTGCCAAACACACAACAATAACAGTCACCTTATTACAGTTTCGCCCTAATTAACATGATGACCACTTTCCATTGAACCGCAACAAGCACTTTGATCAGCACTCGTCATATGGCCAGGTATAATCTAACATAACCTAACCGTAACAAGCACTTTGAACAGTACTTATCATCTCGCCAGTTATAACAGAACAGCTAAATCGACCTCTGGCGCTTATATATATCCCGCAGAGATCCCAACTACTCTGTTCGTGTCTTAACTGTTTCATACCTTTTAATCTGTTGCCTAGCTGTGATAGTATTGTATCAATCATAGGATAAAAGACTGTCACTTTTCGGCCGGCGACTATTCGAGAATAGTGGCGTAGTTAACAAATGTCGTGGTATTCACGACCTTGACAAGCTGCACCTATCGAATGCGGTATTACAGTCGAGAAACGTGTGGAGTGGGCATTAACGAGTTATCTAAAGCGTAACGTAATTGCCTTTTACCTCAACGTAGCGTATCCAAGACATAGAAGTGGGATAATGTAGTCGTTAAGGATGAGCAAATACAAAAAGTAGAAAAATTTAAGTACCTTGGTATTTCAATTAAATAAAAAGAAAGCGTATACGGCACAGATAAAAAACAAGAATAATACAGGCGAGAAGAGTTTTCAGTGAAAAGAGGAAAGTGATGTCCAGCTGAAACCTTAGACTGAATCTTAAAAGGATTTCATAACACTTGAAAAGGATTTGTGTTTCTTAACGTCTTTTGATAGTTTAGAAGCTTAACAAACTAGAGGGTTTAAAATGTAACCTTAAAGAAGGATCTTGAGAATTAGCTATAGGCATGGGGTCACAATCGAAGAGATATTGAGAAGAATGAGAAAGAATATAGAAGTAATGAATATTATAAAAGTACGAGTACTCCTATACCTAGGGCATCCAAAGAGAGACAAAATTCAACTGCTACAGTTAATAACACAAGGAAAAGTACTAGGCAGAAAAAATTTAGCAAAAGCCGTATTTCCTGGTTCCAAACTAAGGGTTCCAGTCTTAAGCAAGTATCTCAGCAGACTTGTTTATGGCAGCTGCGTCTAAAATCTGGATTTCAATAATTGTATCAGGGGATACAGTACTTAAAGAAGAAGAGGTTACTCTTGTTTGGACGCTTCTCGAAGATAAACGGTCTAAAAAAGTCCTGTTTCATTAACTTCTCAGTTCTTTACTTCACTGGATATCCGTTCCCGTGTTTCATAATTCAAAAAAATAAAAGTCAACTCCACAATCTCTACTACTTCAATTATATAGACAACATCCAAAGTAATTGTCCATTAGGGTGGACCAAAACATAGTTAGAAAATTAAATCAAGAATAAAATCAAGAACAGCAGCTGAATGGAATTTTGACAGTTTACATGTCATACGCACTCAGTGGAACTGTGTGTGAAGCTGGTTACAGAAGCGTCACAAAAAGTCGTTGGTGCCAAGTCCAACGATGGGTTCATCAGAACGACGCTTTTTCACGATCCATCATGTCACGTTTTTTGCACAAATCGGAGTTTAAAATAGCAAGTACCAAAAAGAATGAGTAAAAGACTATTGACATAGTGCAATAGCTCGTAACATATATAATTAAATATTTTATATCACAACATAAAATTTTCAATTTTAATATTAAAAATGTGTTTTTCAGGTGCAATGCGCGACCTATAAAAGTTGAAATATCTATGCTTTTTTAATTTATTTATTTTTCCTAATTCCTTCTTTACTTATTTAAAGCTGTAACGTTTAATTTACATAGAAAAGTTTCGTTTTTTAGATTACGAACAATTGTTACATTGATCAGTTTTTATGATTTTCGGGGTGATGCGCGACCAGAATGTATTACCCAGGTTTTTATTTTTTTTTTAATTGTACTTATCTGTTTTAAGGGCAAATTTTTCGCAGTACAGCGAATCTATAAAAAATAAAAATACTTTTCGGCCTACCCTATTGTTTATGACCACGTGAAATCGCTTAGACCTGAAGACTTCCAGAATGGAGAGTTCTTCTTTAAGACATTTCAAGGTTATCTATAGAGAGGACAGAATGCAATAGTGCCCGAATCTGACTAGATGCAGTTCTATAAAACCGCTGTTCATTCATTTATCTATTCAGTGGCGCTACAGTGCGTCTCCGCCATTCAAATATGGAGCCGCCAGACGTCTCCAATTTCAGATTCCCAACTTAAACAGGTCGGTCTTGATATCGTTCAGACATCCCCATGAATTTAGACGGTTAGACGGTTTAAAAGTAGCGACAATTCATTCGAACAATTACTAACGTGTCACACGTCAGAATCCACTTACCTGACCAACCGCTGGGAGACCACACCACGGACACGTTGTTTGGGCTCTGCAAAGAGCAAGAAGTGTTGGCTTCGTGGGTGACTGCTTGTGCGTAAATTCAATACGTGGGAAGCTCGAAACACTATAAATCCGGAGCGATGAAATCGACAAAAGTCGTCGAGGCCAGGTGATACTTGAAGCCACCATGTTTCTTAACCAAATTAGTGGAATGGACCACTAATGGTATCCACTAATAAGTTTGTAAACAAATAAACGTAGGAAAGTTGACTAAAAGCAGTTGTCTGTTTGGAGACTTGGGACACTGCACGATGTCCTCGGTCTGGACAGACAGGACAGACACACACACTTCTGAGGAAGACATCGGAGAAGATGTCGGAACGTAAAGAAAGGAACTAAGAGAAAGCACACAGGTGTGTCTGAAACCAGAAATGTAACGTTGTATGAAAACGTAAAATAGGTAGAGCGAGCACGTCACACACACAGTACATGTAGTGTATACAACACAACAGGACAAAAGACAAAGGTAAACTTTGGCTTCAACAGTGTCACACTAAATTGACAACGCTAACACAGAACTAAAGACATTACCGTGCAACCGGTAATGTACTGTAGAGGGAACTTTCAACAGTTACAACCGGTGTAAAGTTTAGACGTAATTAATTAACGTGTGCTGCCATCTATAATGCAGTGTAGTAAACTAGACTGAACCGCTATTGCCTTCAATCATTATTGTTGGAAATGTATTGTTGGCTGTACTTTGGCCTGTGATTAATATTCAAACGGTTCCGTTTCTTCACTAAATATCGCAGTTAATTTTTATCATTAATTCTTAGCGGACCAAGGAGGATCCCGGATCAAGCCAATTAGAGCTTATTTCTTATAGTGATGTGATGACAATGATTTTTGAGCTGGCAAAGAGAATTCTGACCGTTTGGCATTCAAACTCGACCGTTTGGCATTTGTATGCCTGTCTATCTATCTCTCTGTCTGAATATCTATTTGAAAATATAACGTCTCACCTACGTTATAACATCGGGAACCTGTGCATACGTACCTCAGAACACTTGCACGGGCTGCCATACTCGTAATTAACTTTTAAATACTAATTAAACCAGCTGTAGTTATAACTAAAGGAAATTTTACATGGTGGTATGATGATTTATTCACTCAATATTTTAGTGTAAAGTAACGACATCTCTTTATTAAACCATTACTACAAGAGTTCTACATAAATATTCCCACATAATGTTTTTCTAAATAATAGATTACAATTTATAAAAGGTTTTGTAAATAACGGGGGCCAAAACATATGGATTTACAAGTGCTTGCTTAATCCACGAATCCGGGACCTTAAACTTGTTTGTGAGTTAAGCTCACTTATTCTTATTCTATCTTACTATTTTGGGGGGGGGGATTTGAAGAATGGACTTAATCTAAAAAATTTTGTATTAGTGAAGCTTTATATATATACATCAGCATTACTTGGTACTACAAATATTTTGAATCCTAAGACATACTACATCTTATAAAGTGATTATCATTAGAGTCTTTCTATATTTCTTTAAACTGTCTTTAACAATTCATTTGTTAGAATTTTAATTAATCACGGAGGACAAGTCTCCGTGTAACCTGAGATATCCAGAAGTTTACTCAATGTCCGGTTCCTTGGTCCTTGTGGTGTTCGTCAGCGGTTGATCTTTAGTGGAGTTAACTTTAGTGTTGAAGTTCCTGAAGTGATTAGTTCATGATGAAGTAGCGTTGAGGTCCTCAGAAGTCTAGTAGTTAAACATCGTCAGTAGTATAAGTGCCGTAAATGTTCTTGTTTGTTGTAGAATCGCACGTTACATTATTGTTTATAAAAGTTCTCACTTTAGGTAGCTCGTACCATATTATTTTACAACAACATAGACATCTTACAAATTATACAAATGAGATGTCATCCCTTACACAGTTATTTATTCCTTTTGGTTTTTAACATTTAAACTTACTAGCACACTAATTTTCCACTACTTTTCGCTACACATTGTTATATCTGTCTTCTAAATAAAAACATTTTGTCGTTCTCTGGGACATGGTTCAAGCGTGTGTTTTCTACGCGAGCGCTTCATCTCGATTGAATTACTACGTTAGGACGGGTCAGTTAATCGCGCGGAGTTTACGCGTCACAACAAAATAGTTCCAAATTTATTCTCTATTTAAGGGGTTAAAGTTTGACCTTTTAATTATCCAAATATATTCATTATTACAGAATTTATTATAGTACACTACTGTGGTCTTGTTTATTTATTTATTTAATACCAATGTACAAGGATTATTAGTTTGTTTATGGGTCAGTATTCACGTTAATTCCGGTTAGCGCATGTCTATGCAGGGTTAATTAATAAGGGTTTCCCTATCTGTACACTCGTATTCCTTTTTTTTTATTAAATCTCTTTATTAAATATTATTATGATTTATGATAGTGATAAAATTTAGTTTAAATGTGCGATTTATTAAAATTTAAATTTCTCAGATTTTATCATTTCCTATTTTATTATTTATTTATTTTTTAATTAATGAAATCGTCACATACTCCGCCGTTTAAAACAGACTCCGGCTGGGGGGAAATATATGTTATTTGGTCAGCAATGTACTGGGAGTATGCTTGGAGATTACCGTGTGAAATTTCTCTCACTCGTTTCTCTGTACAAAATTATGAGCTGCATAAGTCACTCTCGACTTGCTTATTCTTATTATCAATATATATACAATACCCTACAGACTAATTCTTATACTACATAAAATTCACACATTATAAAATATATCGTAAACATACTAAATTCTTCTTAAATCTACTACTTACGACTACTACCGGGTTTTTCTTTAGTTTGTGAGTTACTCTAGTTATAGAATTACTCTTTAAGTAATTTATTACTTAATTATTACTTATATTCGATGTCAGCTGACTTCTCACTTTTCTTTACTTTTGATGAATAGGATTCAAGGTTGATCAGGCCTCGTACCTATTTATACGATTAGGTAGACAATTGTTACTCAAGTACTCTTTAGCAGTTGAGTACAAAACATATACCTTTTTACTACATTTATTTTGCTTCCACTCTACCATTTCCTTCTTCGTGACAACGCTTTATCTGCGAAATGTGCGTTCTTCGTACATATTTTTGAGTAGAGGGTTCGTACAGGGCTACAGTTACTGGACTTAAGTATTTGTGAATTTGATAAGGACCTCACCATGATGCACCGCATAATATTATGATTTATGATAGTGATAAAATTTAGTTTAAATGTGCGATTTATTGAAATTTAAATTTCTCAGATTTTAACATTTCCTATTTTATTATTTATTTATTTTTTTAATTAATGAAATCGTCACAAAACGTCTCACGACTTCCAAACGCATCAACCGATTGTTGTATAGCTTAGCATGCGTATCCGTAACTTTAGTCTACAAAACTGTGTTGTTGTTAAGACCGATCTTCCTCAAAAATAGAGGCGGCGGGACGCAAAAACGTGACAAGTCAAAATTATGAAAAAATTGCAAAAGCCCGTGTATCAAATTAAAGAAAATTTTAACCATAATCTGAAAGTATTATTCATTTTATAAATTTCAGAATTTTTAACCTCAGGTTCCGTAAGATTTATAAAACCTTAAAAATGTTTTTTTCAAATTATTGGAGATTTGTAATCTGTTCGACTAAGCGAACAATGAACAAATTGGCTGAAAACACACATACAGGATTATGAAGAGCTGACCATTGACAGCTCTTCTTGTTTTGGTTATTAGATTAAAGAGATACACAAGTTACAAAACTAAATGACAAAAACATGTAAACAAATGAGCAAAAATTACGTCCACTTGCTGCTGGCATGATACAATAAGTTCAAATTTTAAACACTGGGGGCATAAGGCACATATACTGGTTGATATTAACACTTAATGTTGACACGAATACAAAACATACAGAACAGATATCACAGACATTACAGATAATACAGAGAATATATACATTATTAGCTAAAACCTGAATGGTAAATCTAACAGTTTGTGTCTTTTTAGTCTATAAATATCTTCACTGTTATCTAACAAATTATCTGCCAGGTGGTTTGGATGTTTTTTTATTTAGAGATGTGAGTCCTGCAGAGGCGCATGATTTCTTCTCTCACAGTTGGAACTTTGAGGTCGAGGTGAATAGAGTTGTTGGAGCCAAACCATGGAGCGTCGACTATTGATCTTAAAGTTTTGGACCGAGAGCGCTGGATAATCTCAATACTACTCGTACTAGCAGTACCCCAAAGTTGAATACCATAAGTCCATACCGGCTTAAGAACAGTTTTATAGATTAACAGTTTGTTGACGAGACTTAACCGTGATTTTCTGTCTATCAGCCAGTAGATATTTCTGACCTTGTGATTAAGTCCAATCTTCTTAGATTTTACATGTTTTTTACGTTAGTCTCCTGTCCAGATGCACCCCAAGGTACTTAGCACTTTCAGCTTCCGGTATTAGTTGACCGTTAATTGTTACTGGAGGGCAGTTTGCCTTACGTGTGGTGAAGGTAACGTGTACTGACTTGGACGAATTGATTTTTATGCACCATTTATCAAGCCATAACAATCGTAAAAATGTATATGCCATATCCAATTAAAAACAATTTCAACTAACATCTGAATATATGTTAAGTTTTTGTAATATTCATATATCCAAATACTAAAGAAACAGTAGAGTAATAGAAATTTTTATAATTTTCCCATATTTCAAAAATTATCTAATATTGATATTTAGTAACATTAAGTGTACTTAGTTCAAAACGTGAGCGAGTTCTACAGCTCAGGGAGCTTACTGGTTACATCTCAGTTCATTTATCAATTAAAAATTGGCATGAAGAAGTAAATTTTTCTGACTGTAGTTTCTTATCTATTTCTAGGTATCCAATATACAGATTAAATTTTACAATTTCCTCGGCTACAAAACAATTAATTTTTGAGTTTACGACGATCACTTACCGTTGGGAAAGTGACAGTGTAGCGACCTACTAATGCCTTTCTGCTTATTCTTCCAAAAGCAAATGCGTGTAAGGAACAACACAGGCATACAGGCACACACACACACACACACACACACACACACACACACCGTCTGTATTCGCATAAAGGCAGTGTGCTTATTCTCCAGTCAAGTACCGCACTCCAAGGAAAATACAATCAGCTTATTTTCTGAGGAGAAAGCACATCAAAATTTAAAGCCGAATGAAGAGATTTGCTTTGAGAACGGCTGCAAGGCAAACCAGCGCGTCAGCTCTTTGGTGAAACACATCTAAAAAGCGAAGGCGTTGTTAATGTGCAAAGCTCGATATAGAAAATTAGATGACTACCACCTACAAACAAACACTCCAACGCAGTTCACATCTGCTTTGACTCCCGACCTACAATTTGTGTGGGCGTTGTTCTTCTGTGGGTGTAAACAACACGGGCGTGTTTTCCTAAAGGCTGTACAGTATTACTAAACTACAAGACGTGTTCATTTTTGTCATCAGCTTCCATTTACTGATAGTGGAATTTTGATATCTTTAGATGCCACACTCATAACCTAATTAGATTGGACATAAACTATTGTGTTCAATAACCATTATGTTACTTAAAACAACACGGAAGAAAACATAGATTTAAGACCGAAAAATGTAATAAACAGGTACCGAGAAATTCAAATATCTCCTTTTTTTGTTGTTGGCATTTCGGGCCACAGAAAAATTCCCGTTCAGTCATCAAATTTTTTCAACTACACGTCTGCGTATCTATTCTTAGAACTCCCCATAACTCTTTTTACAGAAACTCAGATGTTTATTTTGTTGACAATACATTTACTGGCATTCTTTCTGTGCGAGCTCTTTGTTTTTTTACACAAGAGGATTGGAGGAACAGGGGACAATAGCCGTCGAATGAGGGATGTGGCAGATGCTAAACGATTTCCTCTCAGTAGTAAGAGGGCACCACATAAGAGTAGATAAATTTATTTGAACTTGTAAATTCGTAAATGTGCGTGTGTGTGTGTGTGTGTGTGTGGAGGCAACTTGTGGGGCGCACTGTGACTGTACCGTACGGAAAGCAAGCGACTAAACCACACCAATGACATATGTAAATTGTACAGCCGCTGGACGCGGGTCAGAGTTCACTCACTCTCTGGCAATTACGGGCGTATTGCAATCAGCGTCGTCTACAGCACCAACTACATATGTTGAAGTGGACAAGTTTGTGACAGCGGACAAATTGCATCTCTCTGACGCTGTGATTCTGCGTTCTAGTATATATCAATTTCAACATGCATATATATATATATATATATATATATATATATGTTATATTGAAACCTAATATAGCATTAATAATTAACAAACACAGAGACAGACAGAAAGAGTAGTGTTGTCAATACTCTCAGAAGATTGACGGTAGTAATCGAGAAGGTGTGTTCAACAGCACTTCTTCTTCTTCTTCTTCTTCTCCTCCTCCTCCTCCTCCTCCTCCTCCTCCTCCTCCTCCTCCTCATATGAGGTTGATGGGCTTGCAATTTCTTCGTTTCCGTAGACTGTTTCTTAATCACCACATAACTTCTTCCCCTTTTATTTCATCCACACATTCTTGTCTAGGCCTTCCTCTCCCTCTGCTTCCACTACGCCCTTTGGTCATGGTTGGTGAACCATTTGAATAGCGTAGCAGGTGACCAACCATATTGTTTCTCCTTTCCACAGGGGTTCCAATCAGCGTCCTTCTCTACGCCCACTCTCTTCAAAACCTCATCCTTAAAAGAATTTAACCTCTTAAGATATTTAAACTTATCGACTTGCACTACATTTCTAGCATCCAGAAATATCTCATCCTTCTGTTTTTTTAGTTTTGTAACAATTCATGACTTTGATTTTCATTATCTGTTGTCATGTCTCATTGATATTTTAAAATCGTGTTCATTTGGTGAAGCACTTTCTGTACTTCTTCCCCTTTGTTTCATAAAAGTCAAATGCCGTCTGTGTTTTTTCTTTTTTTTCTATGGTGTCACAGTTTGAAGTCGAACCTTAGCCTCCATAATTATCCACCTCCATTTTTACCTGTCCTTAGCGATCGATGTCCATCGTTTTATTTTAGGTAAATTATCAGCATCCCCCGCCACTGCGGCAATGCAGCGTGTCTTGGGTCTTCCGAGTCTTCCGATAGGCCTTCTACCCTCGATCTGACTAATCAGGACCTTCCTAGGTATTTGGTTGTCTTCTATCCTAATGACGTGTCCTCCCCATTGTAGTATATGCAGTCGGATGGTTGTGGCCAGATCATTGTCTTTATACAGCTTGTATAGTTCGTCATTGTGACGCATTCTCCACATCCCGTTTACTTGGATTCATTATCTGTTGTCATGTCTCATTGATATTTTAAAATCGTGTTCATTTGTTGAAGCACTTTCTGTACTTCTTCCCCTTTGTTTCATAAAATATATTCTCCTCGAAATTCTCCTTTCAAAAATATTGACTATGTTAGCGGTTTGTTTGTTCAAATCCAAGTCTCGCTGCCATATGTTATCACCGGTCTAATCATAACTTTATATAATGTGACCTTGGACTGATGGTGGATATTCCTTGTCTTAAATATAGATGTCAACGAAGCATGTTATATTTTCGGCCTTTATCCTTTTCCTTATTTCATTTATTTCTTCATTGTTTTCTGCCATCCAACATTCCAAATATTTAAACTGATTCACTATTTCCAGGTTTAGTGGTTATTATTAAATGTCGTCTGTTATTAATTCTTATTTCTTTGTTACTGGTTTCCATTAACACCTTCATCGGGTATTGTACATACAAGCTGAACAAGATTGGCGATAATCGACAGCCTTGTCTAACACCGTTTGGTATCTTTACTTTGACACCGCTTATAACGTGGATTATAATGTTGATCATAAGTTGGCCTAGTATTATTCAATATTTGACACAATTTATCAAGCGTGATTGAGGAAAAGAAGGAAAGAAACTAAACTAAAATTTTATGAGTTAATAGCTGAGCCAGAGTTGTCATATGGTATTGAAATTTAGGTTCCGGCAAAGAAATATCCAAGTAGGTTACGTGCATTGAAGACGAGATTATTGTGATCTGTTAAAGACTGCAAACAAAGAGATAAACTCTACAATAAAGGCATACGCAAAGAGTTTAAATTGTTTAATATCCAAGATCATATTGCGGAAAACAAAAAGAGATGAATTGTTTGTTTGAATAGGATGCCGGATGGTAGGTTGTCTAAGGACGTTTAGCAATATAAGCTTATTGAACAATAAAGTATAGGAAGACCTAGGACGCGTTGGTGTTGTTGATGTATTTCCTCTGGGAGGAAATATCCTATAAAAGATGTATAGAAAGTTCATATATTTCCTCTGTTACTGACACAGGTAATTCGCGTATTACGTAATGGAATAAAGAGAAAAAAAAGCTTTTGATTTTATTATACTTTCTTTATTCTTCGTTTTTTGTTTTAAATGTATTGTTTCTGTACTTCAAACGATGAGCTGTTTTTTGTTTGCGAAAATTGTATGTAGGTTTTAGTTTTGACAAAGATAAGGTTAAATTTTATAACACTTGAAGACGGTCACATAACTAAAGTGATAAAAACGTTGTGTATTAAAATTACACGATGATTAATTATAAAATCGATAGTGCAACCTACCGTGAATAATAAATTTAAAAATCGTGTAAATTTTATGCCAATATTAGTTAGTTCCAAAGAGTCAATGGCAGCAACGCTAAGCATTGAATGTTTTTATTCGTAAATAGAAGCGAATGTATTTTGTTAGGTAAACATGTATAAACTTTAATTAGTCACAGCATTTCTAATTCAGATTGGATGAAAAAAAACAATGACATAATTAAACACATTTCTCTTTGTCTTCACCCCTCTTTACCCATTCGCTCTCCCCTCTCACTCCCGCCCCTATCGCTCTCTGTTCGTTTGCCCCGTGTATTTTTATCCTTTCCTGATTGTGCAGCTTTCCCCATTCAAACAAGTATATTTAATTTTTATTCTGGAAATACACGGTGTGTGAATGCTGATAATACAGCTTCATCTAAATTTATAATAAGTAGGATTCTGAGGCAAATATATGGTTTGACCCTCAGTCTCTTCAATCGTAAACCGAGATTTTCCCTTCTAACCTTCTACTGACCTGACTAAACCAACCTTCTACTGCTAACTTCTAACCTGACTATCCGCACTACCCTAAGTATCCGTTTCTGCCATGCGGTTACACTGCAGGACGTTTTACTGCCCCTGTGCCCGTCTCCAGAGCAACCCCCTACCCATCCGTGTCAGATGAAGCTTAGACCCGCCTTCGCCGAACACTCAGACTGAGTTACAGACGTCTAATTGAAATCCTACGGCCGGTATAGACCTCACCTACAAGTAACAACAATTTATTATATTTCTCACTTCCGTTATCGTTGTTCATCATTGGCCCGGGGCCAGTCATCATTTCCCCCGCTGCGGGAGCTCATCTGGACGCGCCACACGGAACGCGGCATAATCGCTCACTCACTTTCTCTCTCGCTCTCTCTTTCTCTCTCTCTGTCTCTCTCTATCTCCTCTATACTATATGTTCTTGAGCGACGCACTTAAACAATGAAGGAATAAATGCGGAATAATTAATGATGACGCACTATTCTAGTTGAGTTTTGATTTCTTCATCAAGTCAAATTTTCAGACGAAGAATTATGATCTAGATTAAAATTTAGTACGCAAGGATGATACGTATTCTATGTTGGTAATGTGTACTTGAGTATGAAACATTAAGACAGTAAGTAGACTTCAACGGAAAGAGTGAATCGGAAAATGTCTACTGATATGGAGGGTGGGTTCGAAGTGGAGCCCTCAGACTTAAAATATTTAGTGTAAACAATATCGTTACGACGGTCTAACGGTCAAATAGTTTTCATATAAATGGTACCTAATATCATTCAAATTTTAGCATGAGTGAGAATGGCACTATAGTTACAAATACAAAATTTGTTGAGCGCTTTGTAAATCAAAACTAAGCAGTTCTGGCTTGTTGTTTTGGACTACTGTTACGCTCTTATGGTAATCACATGTAGGACATTAAATATTGTGAAATAAACCTGGTGATAGGTGTTTGCAAGTGAGAAGGCTCCTTGTCCCCTAAATGAAGTAACAAATATAAACAAACTTGTGATTTTGTCATCATATTTATTTAAAGTCTTATTTACTGACCATCGTCACTTCATAATTAATATTTAGTCGTATGTTACTGCACTCACACTGTGCATTTTGCTAATTCTTTTAATGTTTCTGAAATAAACACTCCCTGGCTGTATTTATCCATTATGAAAACACTCTTGTTGGACAGTTTTACTACTATGATTGCCACGATTAGAACAACAAAACATGTATGTGCACCGCGAGCGCGTCGCATACATGCGACGTACCAGAGTGCGTGCTGCAATCAATGCAAGCCGCGCGAGCTCACACTGACTTCCAATACGCAGACTGACTTGAGTCTGCAGACTGACAGCGTAAAGCCACTCGGGCAACTTCGTTACTGTTCGTCCGTCTCTATTGTCTACTCTCTCGTCACCCGCACTCCACACTTACGTGTATAATGAAATCCACGTATTTTTATCCAAATCGGGGTTTTCCTGTGTGCATAGCGGATGAATTGAATATTAAAATGAATATTGATTGTGGTCACAGTTAAATATTAAAACATAGTATAGAATTAATTTAACCATATCGTTGTACTCCATTTATTAGCCTGAATTGTAGTTTTTGTTTTAACCTTTGTTTCCTCCAGAAACAAACACAATTTCACTGGCTCCCCAGATAAATATGAACCTTTTGACTATATCGTCGCATTAGTATATGAAATAAAAGTTTATTAAGAAAACTTATTTTATACAGTTTTGCCAGTTTTTAAGTTCTGTTTTATGTACTCACAATGTTGGTTTTGATATATATTGCTGTAATCAGTTGTGGTAAAACCCCTCTTTACCTGTGCACTAACTTCGCAGGTTGGTTTCGTATTTATCTGGAGTCAATTTAATCAATTATCTTTGTTTCTGGAGTGATAAACGTTGAAACAAAATATACAATTCAGGGTAATAAATGTAAGAAATGATATGATATGAATTTATTCTCAATTGTGTTTATTATTTATCTTCGAGAATTATATAATTACCTTTATACCTTTACAATCAACTTTCATTTTAATGTTAAATATATTTTTTCGCTGTAAACACAGAACTGAACGTTCTACAGTTGCAGACGATAACAAAAACGATGACCAATCAGAACACAGGAACATTAGCTACTGGTAAAAACCCCGTTGGGATAAATATAGGTCTATACGCAAGTGTGTGAACTAAGTCTGAGTAGCAGACAGTGTGTGAATAATTGAAGTTTGAAGAAAATGAGCTGCTTTCTTATTTGCATTAAGATTAATTTCTTAATTAAAATATAAAACATCATTTATACTAACTTTTCCAAAAATATTAAAAATTAGGATAACTCACAGAACATTCTCACTTAATTTATTACGATTATACAGTAATGTGAACTTACCGTAGTTATATCAGCTTGTATGTCCAGTAGTGAGAGAGCGTTTATTCCTTTGTCCACCCAGTTTTTGTTCAGTAGAAGAACTTTGTCACTTGCAGGGTTGATGATGTTACGATTTAAGTCTTGACTGTTTTACAACATTACGATTTAAGGCTGTACGATTTTACAGCTTTCATAACTATTATAAACTTTTACGCCTAACGGCAGGCTTTAGAAATACTTGATTTACACTTTGCACAGAAGTCCTAAATTCTCAAAATAAATAGTCAACGCTACAACTAACAGGCAGCAGTAGTCTCCTACTCCCTCAATCTGTTTTTTTCTAGTAATGTGCACATTTTTAAGGAATTAAGTTATTTTTATTTTACACTTCCGTTCATTAAACAGAACAACACTTGAAGAATTCTTAACATCAAAACATATTTAAGTTCACCTACAGGAGTTTATAAAACTTTAAACAGTTACTAGTGCAGCAAGAAGGAGGCAGCAATAGCTTCTTGCTCGCTCACGCTAGGTTTCGATATTGATAACGACTTCTTTTTGGGCACTTTAGTTGAAAGAGCCGTCGTTGTGGTTCAAACTTCATTTGTTTTGAACACGACGGTTCCGATTCCAGAGGAAGAGCTCGTTTGACTTTCCTGGCCTCTAATGTAGGTATAAAAGGCTGAAGCAGCTTATTAATTACTTCAACGTCTTCAGCACATTCCATTTTAGCAAGAACGGTTTCAAAATGCTGTCTGAGTTTAGCCCTACTTTGCTCCATGTCTTCATTGGGTAAAGTATGTATTAATTCCTTTAATATTGCCCCTTGTTTTGCAAAGTTGGTATGTTCTTCTATTATTAAACCTCCTACAGAATCACTTTTTTGTTCTTCCCAGCTCTCATTTATTTTCCTTCTGACTGCATGGATATGTTTGCACATATTAAATTTTATGGCCGAGTCGGGACAGCTGCACGCATAAGCGTGAATACACACTTTGCACTCGGTACACCGCAGGTCGCATTTACAGTGGAGTTGTTGTCTCTCTCCTATTTCGTATATCTCGTTTCTGCTTGTCGACTGCAATTTCCACAGAGTTCCATCAAAAACAATTTCTTTGGAGAAATTTTTAGTGACTCTTTGTGTCTGTAACGAAGGGCAGAAATCTTACTCTTTAATTTACCTCTGGTTAGATAAATTAATCTGTCGTAAAGCTTGTCTCTTACGAAGCGCATTAACGTATGCAGTGCAATGTCAAGTCTTTTGGGTTTCTTCCCGCCCATATAAATATGTTATAGAACACCATGCATGCGTTCCAAGTGCATATTGGTGTTTAGACCTGCATGAAGACGGAAGCAATACGCCCAGCTTTTGACAGTATCTTTATATTCGTGTTCAAAATACAAACCAAAGTCTTTTGTGACCGTGTCACTTTTCATTTTAACGATACCTTCTGGAAGCATGCGGAGAAATGCAACTTGGTTCTTTCTTCTAATAACGTTCGAATCAATTTGTACGTCTCTGCTTGATTCTCGCGACTTTTGATTTTGTTCAAATTTTTCGCCAGGCGCGGAATAAAACTTTACACGAATACACACAGACACTTGAATACACGAAAAATTTACTCTTGAGTTTACGTATTTGAAGCCGTGAACTTAAATAAAATTATTTTGCTAAAATAAATACACAAACTTTAATCAAACGTTTACCTAACTCACATCTGACAACAGAATATAGGCGGGCATAGATGAGAACGAAGGTAACCGAAGTTGCCCGAGTGGCTTCACGCTGTCAGTCTGCAGACTCAAGTCGCAGATTGCATCGCAAGACATGTGTCGACTCAAGCGGTGCGGTGTGAGTCTGTACCCGGGGGCGTCACATGCTGTGCGTGCGAGAATGAGTGTTGGAGTCAATACAAGGCTCGCGCTTGCATTGGGCCCCAACACGCAAACCGCGAGCCAGCATGTACCCGCCAAACGGGAGTGGGTGAGTGTGATGCCCGTGTCCTAATCGTGACAATAATAATAATAAAAATTACATTACCTGGAGCGTTTCATAATGGACAAACTGACCACGAGAGAATTTATTTGCAGAGACATCGACTGCAAACGTTGCCAATTTAAATGAAACTAACTAATTATATAATGTGTATTAATTTTGATCAAGTGCCTGGAAAACGAACAACTTATTATTGTTAACATTTACAATAATTAATTTTAATAATAAAATTTTAATAATTTTTGGCAGTAGTTTACAAGTTGTAAATAGGGTGAAATAATTTATAATAATTCATTGTTTAAACTAAAATAATAAAGTACAATTTGCAATAACTTTACTTATAATTCATAAAAAAAACATAAATTTCTCCTTGACGTATGCAAAAATTTACACTGATAAATGGGATCCAAAAGGGGTGTGATGCGAACATATACTTTCATAGAAGAGAAATGCACCAGCCTCTCCACCCCAACTCTACTTTCACCTACACGTCGATGGGCCCTGTTACGCCGAACAATCCAATCCAAGGTTGTGTTAACCAATACTTTCAGCAGAGTGGATCGATGGGCAAACAAGAGATGTGGGCTTTTTCACGGCAGTGTGGGGATATCTTGGGTCCTGGCCTGGCAGGATGGTGCACATCAGCAGCAGGGTGTGCATCTAGTGTGGAGGCGGAGGAGGCTATAGTAGCCCAACGGCTGCACACATGGGCTAAGTCAGTTAGCCTACTACGACCGGGCAGAGAGAACTCGTCAGCTGAGGTGAAAGCAACTCTCTAGGGGAAGAGCAACCCGAAATCAAAGTTCCTGGTCCTCCAGGTTTGGTGTTGGATCGAAGAACTCACATATACCATCTGTCAAAGTCTCTTATGTGCAGAAACCTATCAGTTTCTCAACCAATCAGTTTCACAAATATGAATGTGATAGCTAATAATTTATTACCCATAGGGGCCCGATCGGATCAGGGGACCCCAGTCCTCACAACTTCATGTTACTTCCAAACAAAGAACACGCAGAAATGACCAGTTTAATTTTAACATCAGACTGTGGAATTCACTCAACTTATACTAACCTCGAACTCTCAGAGTGCTCTTAGACCAAATTGACGCTTTTGTAATAGAGATAGCTGTAATACAGGAAATCCGGTAGACAGGTCAGGGAATTCTTGAGAAGCAAAGCCACACTGTCTATTATAGCCGTTATGATAGGCTGCATTAATATGGAATAGGATTCATCATCCACAACCCTTTCAAACAAAGGATAATCGACTTTATACCTGTGAGTCTTTTCACAAGAATTGAGGGAAACTTCAAGAATTGAGGGAAACTTCAAGAATTACTCCCTCATTAGTGTTCATACACCGACTGATGCATTCCCGGAAATGGAGAAAGAAGAATTTTATGATTTCCTTGATAACACTTTTTATCAATTCCTTAGTTATGACATCAAAGAGAATGTCGCTGGAGACATGAATGCGAAAGTCAGTAGAGAAACAATCTACTCTCCAACAATTGGACGGCATGGCCTGCAGGAATCAACCAATGATAACGGACAGAGGCTAATTAATTTTGCAGCATCAAGGAACCTGGTCATTGGTGGAACACTCTTCCCTCACAAAGATGTCCATAAGGGAATATGGACGTCACCTGATGGCACCACCATTAACCAAGTAGACCACTTCCTCATTAGATCACGAAATAGATCTAATCTATTGGATGTGAGGACACGAAGGAAAGCCAATATTGACTCAGATCATCACCTAGTGGTTCCACGATTGAGAGAACGCATGTCAATGATTAAGAGACAACGTGCTGTAAGAAAAAACAGTACGTCTCCAAATTAAAGGAGGAGGACACCGGTTGAGGTTCACTGCACTAGTCAGAAATAAAATGAACGAAGAAGCGCAGAGGAGTACAGGAAGTGGAAGAAAGCGGAGAAGCGGGTGCATCGGCAGAAGAAGCGACAGTGGAAGGATCAACAGCTGGTAGAGGTCTAAGGTCTTAAGAAAGCCAATGGAATCAGAAAATTCTACAATAAGGTAAACCAAGATAAAAAACCCTTCAAGCGCAAGACAACAGCTTGTCGTGACTCTGACTGCACCCTACTTACTGAAAAGGAGAAGATTCTTGAAAGGTGGCGCAAGCACTTTAAGAATGACAAGGCGGACAACTATGTACAACCCGAGCCAGAGGGACATGAACACATCGAGCCCCCTGATGAAGATGATGTGATAGACGCAATAGAAATACTTACAAACAACAAAGCTCCAGGTTATAAAAATCTTCCTGCTGGGCTTTTCAAAAACGGTGTCCCAGAGCTGGTTAAAACCCTAGACCTTGTCATTGATGTACGAATAGAGGAGAAATTGCCAACAGCCTGGCAGAAGACAGTTATATATCTGGTTTATAAAAAGGGGATCAACTAGACTGTAACAACTACAGAAGCATTTCTCTTCTCCCTGTGGCATATAAAATAATGTCCCATATATTGTCCCAAAAACTGCTTCCACATGCTGATCAGGTGATTGGTCGATATTAGTGCGGATTTAGAAGAGGGAAATCGACAATAGACCAAGTTTTCACACTCCGACAAATTCTGGAGAAAGGTAGGGGACGCAAGCTACAAACCTCTTCTTAGATTTCAGAAATGCATACGATAACATTGATAGAGAAAACTTTACACAGCTCTTGAAGAACTGGGTATACAAAAGAAATTAATAAGATTGTGTAGGATGACTGTGCTGCCAGTGAAGGCCATGGTAAGGATCCACAGTGACTTATCAGATGAGATTGACTATGGAAAGGGAGTCCTCCAAGGCGATGTTCTTTCTTGCCTCTTCTTCATTTTTGCCTTAGAAAAAGCTATGAGAGATGCTGGAATAGGAGTCCCCCGGGGTTTTATTCAAGAGGTTGGTGCAGGTGCTAGGATATGCCGATGACCTAGAGACGGGAGGTTGCTTGGAGCAGTCAGTGAAGCCTTTCTTGCTGCTGAAGGTCCCGATAGGAGGCTGGGTCTCATAATAAGCAAAAGCAATACAAAATATATGGTCACAGGACAGAAAGCTAGAGAAGGAGAGCGCGTCCAAATTGGCATCTATTCCTTCAAAAAGGCAACAACTTTGTTTATTTAGGATGGGGAAACAACAGAAAAAATAAAGCGAAGAATTACCTTAGCTAATAGGTGCTTCTTTGGTGTCAAACCCCTACAGATAATTGCCAGGAGCATCAAGCTGCTTCTGTATAGAACACTGATCCGTCCCATGGGTCTGAGACGTGGGCCATTTCTACAAAGTCTGAGCCGATCCTTCTGGTTCATGAACGCAAAATCCTCCGCAGTATTTTTGGTCCAATATTTGTGGGAAATGAATGGAGGAAAAAGGACCAACCAAGAACTGAACACTTTTTAAATGAACCAGATATTGCAAAAAGTATAAACTTGGTAGGCTCAGGTGGGCTGGACATATGATCGGAATGGGGGAGAATGAAATACCCAGAAAGGCACTCACAGAACAGTCTATGGCACCAGGAGAGTTGGTAGACCCAAATTAAGTTGGGAAGACGGTATGAACTATGATGCACGGCATATCCTTGGGACCCGGAACTGGAGAGCAGCTGCACTTGACCGGGTCAACTGGCGGGGCTCTGTTAAAGGAGGCCTTGTCTCAGTAATGGGTTTTCGCGCCGCTGCAGAAGAACAAATAGCATACACAATTTTGAAAGTAAACAGTTATTTTATCAAACTCTCAAGCAACAAATATTTACCTAAATAGTGATTACAATAAAGATAGTAGTAGGCCTACTTAAGCTTGGAAAATACTAATCAATCCATTTATTTCTTAATTGTACCTTAATGAAGTGTTGTATAATTCGTTCTAAATCGAGCGATTCTAGTATCTCGCTTTCAGCATTCAAGCTCGCTAACGCAGGTAATACCTCATCTCCCGTAGTTGTACTCAACATATCTTTAATGCGTTTTAATACAGAAAATGGTCTTCAGATTCGCAGTTAGCTATTGGAGTCATGAAACGCAGACGACAAGCAATGTATATATTTGAAAATACATCAATCATTTTACAATCAATAATCCAGTTTAATACTTTGAGCGGACAAACTGTAGTATCATTGAACGTATCATCTTCACATGAACGATTTGAAAATAAATCTTACTTTCTTGCAATTTTACTCGTGGTCAATTCTATTAGATGATTTTATTTAAATCGTTTTAGTAAATTTCTATATGAGATTTTGCTTGATTTTTCAACTCGACACTCTCCGTGGCCCATAACTGCGTATGAAAACCAAACAATTCTGTAGGATTTGCCTCGCTTAGACATTCAGCTGGATGGTTCCCCCTCCGACAGCTGAGGCTCTGGTGCCCAGTGCTGCAGCATACCCTAGCGTTATGGATAATCCGTCATTGTCCTCAAGTTGCTCCTGGTTCAACGCCGCTTATAATTTCGCAGCCATTCCTTTTCTGTGAAACTGATGATCTTCAGATTATCTCTTTCTGACAGATTTAAAGGCCGTAATATTTTGTAAGCCTATTTTTCCCCTTATAAATTTGTTCAGCAAGATAAGTCTTAGTAAGGGCTTTAAACAGGGTTGTTGCATAGTTCCGACTTTGTCTATCTAAATGATGCCCTAATATCATGAAGGAAAAAATGCCGTAATATGGGTGTACCAATTGGAAGTGACAAGATGTTTACAATACACTTTGCAGACAATCAGGCTATAATTGCAGAGGACAAAATTGATATAAGTTATATGCTTAGGAAACTAGCAGAAGAATAAGCGAAATGGGGTCTTGAAATAAACACAGTGAGCTACAGTTTTATAAAATGTCATTCGGGTATCCTTACAAAATAACACTTGAATTCAAAACATAAATCACAAATCTACAGAGAGCAGAGACTGCTTTGTATTTGGCATGGAACATGTAATAAACACGGACAACGTTATCAAGTAACATTGCTTGTACTAAACCACAAATTAGCCCAGACTAAAGTGTTTGCCCACCACCAATATCTCTCCAGTGTAATGTTTATTGTTGTCTGCGTTGTTAGGTTGGTAGGCGTTCTCGGATCCCCGCTGGTACATCTTCTTAATTGCCTCCCCCTCACTCATTCACCCCCTGTCCATATTTCAGTTGTTCTATGTTGTACTGTTTCGTTTCGTTTCTCGTTATCCCTACAGCTTTACTCTTACAGAGCCTTACACAATTCTAGGTGTTTACAATGAATATTATTATCACACTTATCACGAGAGAAGCGAGTTTACAGTTTTAATCGAACCGTTTGCTACTTGTCTGTCTGTCTATCTGTCTATTTGATTAATGTCTAACAATTATTTCTAAATGGACTGACAAATTTTTAAACTTAATATGCTAGCTGGTATTTGTATTCCACACACCTATGTTTATGAGACGGATCCCCCCACCCCTAAAACAAATAGGAGGGAGAAGGAAAAAATTCTAGAAGGCAAATAAGAAAAAAATTAAATACTCCGTATGGGGTATCACATTAAAGTAATTTTTAATTAAAATCATGCGTTATTCGTTTTAATTAAAATGAATATTGCGTTTAGTTTTTAATTTTTCAATTTTGTGACAGCAAAGAAAAATGCCAAAATATATTCACGCAGGATGTCGCGATAAAAAGAAGTTAAACTGAAATGCGAGTGTACAGTTTACTAGTTTTTTTTACTTTAAGGTCACCACGGACGAAAAATCGAATTCAGCGTGTTAAAAAATTCAAAAGTCTATGTAGGCCATCAAATTATAAGTGGTTTTATTCAAAATTACTAAATCATTAACTTTAAGAATTTGACAAAAATTAATATCTGTCCATACATATTAACATCTGTCCAAAGGCGGAAAAATTTTAGACCGTCTCAAACGTTTGAAGTTTGTATGCTACGTTTGCTAAAAGCTTAAATATTGTTCAAACATGTGAAACTACGTACGGCATGACACCTCATTGTATTATTCTATCATCCTGTACGCCAGTGCCGTTTGTTGTTCTGATAAGCTCGATGCAAGCCACTTTTATAAATCTCATCGGATTCATCCTCTGTGTACGACCTCCAGGTCTACCCTACGTTTGTTGTTTAGTTGGAAACCGAGTTGAACAATATGTTTGGGCTAACGACAATCAACCATTCGTTCTATGTGATCACAACATAAGACGGGCTTCGTGTTTATGTTGTCCAATATTCTTCTGTCAATTTTAAGTAGCCTTCTGCTATCCTCTTTTGTTTTGAACTAGAGCCTGGAAACATCACAAGATCTTTCCCACACATTCGAGGTGTTTATTGCTTTATCATCCACCTTGTATGGCTATAGGTGACTGTTCTTGCCAATATGATATGATAAATCATTGTTTTGGTTTTGC
Organism: Magicicada septendecula; assembly: GCA_034769895.1. Taxonomy (NCBI): domain Eukaryota; kingdom Metazoa; phylum Arthropoda; class Insecta; order Hemiptera; family Cicadidae; genus Magicicada; species Magicicada septendecula. Next base: position 119,461,163 of record CM068373.1, read on the forward strand.
GGGTTACTTTTATAATGAAACCACATAGTTCAGCTGCCCCATTACCATTTTAATTTGTTTTACTCTGCCGCTGATGTATTTACCCGATACCTCTATTCACCATCAACATCATTATCATTTGCTAGGATTAAATCAAATATTGTTTGTTTCGATTCCAAGCAAGTAGTCTAAAGCTGGTTACTATAAAATTCTTCGGTCGTCCCACATTTATCCGCCCTTTTGGCCTAAAATTCAATAGTTGTTCCCCAAACAACTATGTGGCGGGAACATTCGGTTAAGATGTCCCAACCATGATAGCCGACATTGTACAGTCCTATCAAATATAGAGCTACTTGTAATATTCAGTTCCTGCCATACATCAACATTTCTTTTGCTATCTTGAAGAACATATCCTATCACGTAGCTAAATAATCTCAGTTCGGTCGGTGGAATACGACTGGCCTGGGATAAGATTGAGGCGTGTTTTTTACTTGTGGATTGTAGAGGTCTCCTAATTGTTCCACACATATGGCTGCTTGTGTGCAGTTTATTCATCTTATTCATTTTATAGTCTGTAATGTAAGAAGACATATTATAGATCAAATATTTGAAATTACTGACCTGCCCCAGAGCAGCACTAGCTACAATAACGTATGATCTTATGTGATCAGCAACATGTAAAGCCGTAATCTTGGTCTTGAATGTGGAGGTCTGTAATCCGAGATCCTTGTAAGTTCAATTCAATTAGTGCACGAATTGTACACTCTATTAATTGTACCAAATTTGCGATAAATCTAAATAACCAGACGCCTACTTTAAATGCTGTGTCAGAATATGGCCTCGTTAATCTTCTCTATGTATTACATCGGCCGATTTTCTACTTTGGATCTTACCAATTCTCTATGTGTCAGATTAAAGTAATTTCTTCCTTAACTATTGCGGATTCTTCTTGATTTTTAATAAACACCACGTGGCTCAAAGCTTCATATCGAAACAACAAGGATAACTGGTAAGATTTTACCAGATTAGCTCCCGCAAAGACATGACCAGATGTCAAGTGGGGGCGTGACCAAGGGCGAAAGGTGTGCCATTCCTGGAGTAAGGCTGCAGAACATACCAGACAGACATATTTTAACTTAACCGACTATGATATTGCGACCCGCCAACACGTAAAGGCAGGCGCGGTGTTTCAACTGCTGAATTCCAAGACAAAACGAATGGACTACAGACGGATGGGTTCCAAGACGCGGAATCCGTCACTAATATTGGGTACGTCTGCCCCAAGGATTGTGGAGGGGAGTAAGAAAAATAAGGACACAAAAATGAAAAGAAACGCTAACAGAAAATAAGGATAAAACATATACATCACAAACACAAACGTAATTTTAAATATACAGTTTGCGGGATGAAATAACAGAAAGTAGAAGAATGTGGGTGAATCACATTAATAGAACATGGACCCAATGAGACTTTTAGTTTAAGTCTGGTATTACATAGTCAGGAAGAAAAAGTCTTGGAAGGCTAAATAAGGGGTGAGTACCATAGCAACAATTTTTTTCCAAATACTCAAAGTGTAAAAGAAGAAAACTTTGAAAAAGAGAGCAAAGAAAAGCTACAATTGAATTGAATGCATTAAGCAATTTTATTTTGTTTTTTTATTCTTTGAACACAAAATCCACTGTTAACTTCTACTGCCCATAAAATCAGTCATTTATACACAACTTTAAAGTAACTTTTATTAATTTCGTATTGCTCGTTCAAGAATGAAATTTATTGTACTTTCATTTGAGGTGTTGTGTTAATAGCTAATGTATTTTAGATTATTATAATCAGTTGTTAAGTAGCTAACGACAGGGGTTATTTAACTCGTGTTCAGTTTCACCAAAAGTGAATCTCGTTAAGGTTTTCCTTTCACGCGGAAAAGTGTATCACAGTCAAATACACAACCCTTAGAAAAATTTAACATATATTCGCATCTGAAAATGTATAAACAAAGTAAAACAATTACCGTACCACAGACCTTATAGGGTTGCGGTCCCGTAGCACATCACCAATACGTAGCAAGCAGAAGAAGGAAAAGAAGAAGAAACACAATACAGGTGAATAAAGAAGTCTACTTTGTTTCTGTACAAGATTAATTAAAATCAAAACCTTTTACTCCGTTTTTAACCTTCATCAGATTTGTAAACAATACAATATGACAATCTCCACTATAAAAACAAAGGTAATAGCATTTCGAGGTAAGGAGCCAATAAGAACAAAAATAATGATTAGTGATCAAATTCTAGAAAAGGTGAGTCACTTTAATTATTTGGAAAATGATATTAGCCATGGTGAAATTTATGACATTGATGTTAAACTAGGTAAATTCCAGACGATCTGCGGAACAATCAACCGTATTTTTAGAAACAAGGTATGTAAGGTACAAAATTAAAGTTTTACAAAGTCATGGAAGTCCCTGTACTTTCCTATGGGTGTGAGTTATGGACAACAACCAAAAAACAAAACAATAAAATACAAGCCTTGGAAACGCCATTCTTAAGAGGAATAAAAAGGTGTTTTCAACTTGACCGTATAAGAAACTAGCTGTTGCCCGCAGCTTCGCATGCAAATATTGTAACGTGACAGTTTGCACCTTCCATAAACAAACTATGATTTGACAACTATTGATCACCAAAAAACCTTTTCTATTAAACCTAACTATTAACAAACCACTTTAACTAGACTGAATAATAAAATTAAATGAAAAAGCTTGAATATTATTAATATGTAACTATTTTGCACCATGACTACAAGAAAGTACCAAATCAATAAGAAAGTACAAAATAAACAGAGCCTAGACCAGATAGACCGGGTACAATGTCAATAAAATAAGTTAGGTTCATTAATAATTATATAGTTAGCGGTTTTGTATGAAAGTATTAATTCTGTTTATACTAATAACATATCAGAGATGTTCAATAATAAGTAATCTGCCCAAATAACTAATGAAGGACTAAGAAAACAAAAGAAAGTGAAAGTGACACTCTAATGTTAAAAAATAATTCTGTGTGTAAAAGTGACATACTAGATATAGTAAGTGAGAAGTGACACTAAATATAAATAAAGTGCTGTATATTAGTCTAAAGAGAATCAATAAACTCTAAACTAGATATAATAAGTGACAAAACTGACATAAAGGTAATACTTACAAGGGACATGGTTAATTATTGCTATGACACATAGAATTTTTACTTTTGTTTCAATTAGAAAGAAATTTTGTTAGAATGTTTAACTATTGTGTGACCAGTAACCAGTGAATATTTTTGTAATGAATTATGATGTAAATGATTTTTGTTTTTTTTTTATTGAAATTTGAACCAGTACACACAAATTTTGAATATGTGTTAGACACCATTAATTGCCCTCAGCATTGAAGCATTTCGTAATGTACATTATCCTATATAATATATACTATATAATGTTTGTGTCTATAAAAACATAAGGATTGCTATTTGTTGAAAAACTGTAATGGGTACTGACTTTTCACTAAATATGTTTGTTTAAATATTTTAGCAGTAACCCAGTACAAAAACTGTTAAATGTTAATTCTATATTATTGTTTATGCTTTTCAGTTTTCATAACGTTTGTCTTAATGTTACAATTAATGAGATTTATGTTGATAACTAAAAGATGTAATATGTATTTTGTTTAGTAACTTAAGCAAATTATTGTTCACCATTTGTAAAATGGGATTAGGAGTGAAATTGGCAAGCAACACATTATATTTTATTTTTTACGTTAAATGTTTGTAAATTCAGATAAAATTTAGTAATGTGGATTTGAACAGTGTATTTTAGTAAGTTAATATTGCAACCAAACTATGGCTTGGGAGATATCAACGTTGTCAGCATCAAACAGAGATTTTAGATCTACCAATGTATTTTATATTAAATTTTGGATAAGTTCAGGGTTTGTGAAAGAAAAATCAACTCATTATTTTACCAATAAGCCATACTGGTCAGTTAACAATGCCAGTCTAATCCAGCCAATCAGAAATGTTTACATTTTGACAGGGACGCCAGCGAAATTGAGAAGAAAAAACGTCATTTGTTTGTTGAACGTGGTTGTGTACAGATATGCTCTCCGTAGTAATTCATAGCAAGAAAGTTGATAATCGAACACAAGACAGGTTAGGTTGAACCAAGCAGTGTTTAGAAGAACCAGTGTATTCAGTGGAATTATCTTAGTGAAGAGTTAGTTAAAGTGAAAATAGTAAAACATATAACATCAGTCACAAATATTATTAATTGGTGAGATAAAAACAATTGTATATTAATATAACCCGAACTTATCTAACCATCACGACACTTACTTCTGATGAACTTTATTGATCACTGTACACACTAGAACGTATAATCACACTATTTTATGTAAATTTTGACACTGGTAATCATTTATTGGAGAGAAGTAAGCAATTTATTATATTTTCAACTCGTTCACTTCTAATCGAAAACACGAACTGTAGTAAACATAGGTCCGCCATCTTGCCATCGTCAAGAAATTTGTGTTGCCAAAAAAATATTGTAATTATTATTCTGTACTTTTTTTGGTATTTTTGTAACATTAAAATTTGTAGTCAAAAGAATCCACTACTATTAATCAAACTAAAATAAAAGTAATATATTTTTTTTAATCCTGGAGACGAGTCTTGCCAGCATTCACATAATTCAACTAGTATAGCCAATTGTATTTGTAAGTGTAATGTTATAGTTACAAACTAAGGGAACTACTAGGAAAATAATATATTTCAATTTTTCTATTTGAAGATAGTGGTTTTATTTATTATTAGTCAAATTTAAAACTAGAATCTAAAAATTCTTATTTCATTTATTCAGGTCAAATCACAATTATTTCACCGTTGAAACCCCGAATTTAAGACCAATCCAGATTAATCCAAGAGTACCATAGTAAATAATATACCTTCACAATAATCGATTAAGAATTTAAATAAATTTATTAAAATACAAATTAAATAAAATAATAACAGAAAATAAACGTTATAATATTTTATTTTAAATAATTATTTTAATATAATTTTTATTGTCTATGTCTATATGGCGTTCGGTCAACTTGTATACCAATTTTGTACTCATTAGTCAAATTCTCTCCAATGCTGTTTTCAACACTTGTACTATTTTAAAACTTGTACTAAATTATTATGTTGGTGCAACAGACTTTGGAGATTTAAAAGTACACGTTTATAAAGCCTTTAGAGATATTTATAAAGAATCTGTTAAATCCAAAACTCTAAATTCTTTATTTTAAGTGTTACCGTGTTAGAAGCATTGTATAACACACGAAACGTTATGTTTTCTTCAACCATGGCTTTTATTTATTTCAGCAGTAAACTAAAAACCAAAAGCCGTTGTCACCTAACCTCACAAATAAAAACAACACGTATTTTCGTTTTGCATTAAGTAATAGGACAATTTACAATTAGTACACTTCTTCTTTTCTACACCGTAATATATCGATACAATCGCATATTATATAAAACATCGACAATGTACTACAGGAATGGACAAATGTACAGTTACGATGCCGCTGAATAGTTTTTGTTTTTTTACTTGTTACTATAGTAATTAATTCCGATCTCCATGGTGTTGCTGACATCTTTAGTAGTAGCATTTAATACAGTATACTGCATTAATTATTCATTGCATCATTAGAAATACGTATAAACATAAATTTTATAATCTTTTAAGACAATTACAAAATATATCGGCGATTCTGTATACAAAATTACAAAATATATCGATACAATCACATAATAAAAACATTAAAAACTGCAGGAACGGATAAAGGTACAGTTCCGATGCCGCTAAATATCATTTGTTTATTTACTTGTTACTATGGTAATTAAATCTGGTCTCCATGGTGTTGATAACATCTTTATACTCGTCAACAAAAAAGCATAAATAAAAGGGCCTAAATAGTGCAAAATATCAAATTCCAAATTAGACAGTATATTTTGCCTTGTGTCGAAGGTTACCTGTGCAAAATTTGGTGGCAATCGGTGTAACGATGTGGATTTGTACTCTGTACCCATAAATCTTCAGACTTTGAGTTTTATATATATATATATATATATATATATATATATATATATATATATATATATAGATGAGGCCGTAAGAGAAGAGTTACAAGTTTTTAACTTGAATGAAAAGTTAAAAGATTACAAACAACGGTGGAAACAACACTTAGAAAGAATGTCAAAATCCATACTCTGGCCAAACAAGTGTGGAAATGCAAACCTATAGAAGACAGGTGCGTGGGTAAACGCTGGAGGAACACGCAGCATCTTGCCTTTATCGTATTGTGAAGATGATGATGATGGTGATGACCTAGCACAGGCAATTGGTAACTAGACTTCAGCATTATTTTATTAGTGGCCAAAAAAATTTTACTCTAAAAATAGTTATAAAGTTTGAAATTGAAGCGTTATGAATCAGTTAAACTATCATTCAGTATGCTCATTGTACAACTCTGTATAAAATTAATTTTGTCAAATAAAATATTCTTCCTGGTATCTTTTGAATTTTTTAATTCTTAACAATGCAACGTACACAACTTATTCAACTCTATTTGCTAAAGTAGTAGCAGAGGGCAGGATCTGAAAAGTTTGATATAGTATATCAACTATTGTGTGGTAACCGTTAATACAATCTGACGCAGACAATACGTAGCCACAAATTGGCTAAGACTAAAGCATTTCTCTTCGCTCAAACTGTTTCTCTACTGTAAACGGCTTAGTACGTATTTATTTTGGCCTCCGGTGCACTGCTCTGGTCCCGCCGGTACATATTCTTAATCGCCTCTGTATACTTCAGTTTGCCAAGATACGGTTTACTTCTCCCTCCTTACTGGTAGTATTACTGTTGCTTACAATTTTGTTAATATTAATAATTTATAATTTTATCTCATTGTTATTTTGGTTGTGTAAGTATAAAACAAGTTTATATTGTTTTCCACGAGTTGGGACAAGCTGAAATGAAAATTAGTGTAGACAAGTCCTTAGAGTACTGCTTGTATCTAATAGATTTGACTTTGACGTTGATATGAAAGACAAGAGAAATAATACTTCAGAATATTTGCGGAACGGTTTAGAGAAATCTTGGAAATAAAACAAGACAGAGCAAAATAATTAAATTGTAATACGCACGTTGACATATTGCGAGTGAGGTATGGGGACCATGATGGAAAAGCAATGCGGCAATATTCAGAGTGCTGAAATGCAGTTTCTTGGAAGTACTTTAACTGTACATTGCAAGATACAAAAAGGAATAAGGATATAACAGAAAAACTAGAAGTAAAAGACGAAAATTAAATTATTTCAAATTATAGAAGGCAACGATGTGATTGTTTGCAAAGGATGACAGAGGATCGACTGCCGAAAGCGCCGCTGAAATATAAAGCCATTGGTAGAAGAGAACGTGGATCGTCCGAGAATGAGACGGTTGCCGTAACAGGTTTGTGTAATCTCGTCTAAAAAGTAAAGAGTAGGAAGAAGAAGAAAAAGAATATCTTAAGCAAAGTAAGAAGAAAGTGACGGCTTTCTGTGAGGAGACAGGAAAACTACAGGATCAAATGTGGTTACGGAAAATTAAACAAGTTTCACGGGTTTTAATCATTTTGTTTTGATGTATTTCTTGCTAGGTATGAAACGATGTTGACAGGAAGATAAACAAAATGCACAAAGTTTATTAAACATCACACAGATCTATAGAGACTAAAGGACGAAGAGACACCAATTTAAAGTTTTATAATGTTTCAGCCGTCTGTGAGCAGATGTTTGTTAGCGAATGTCGGTCATTAAAAAAAATTTCCAGCAGAAAAATGAAATTTTCAATTTTGGGGTGTATCCGATATTGCACCAAACGGGACACAGTACGACCCGCCTATCGGTTAACGGCGCTACAGCCCGTGTAAGGCTTGGGCTTCTTCCCAACAAACCATCACTCCCTACTGTCCTCAGTCGCTCTTCTCCATCTATAAACACCAAGTCGTCTAGAGTCATTCTCAAAACTTTTCTTTTCTTTAGTTTTCTTTTATTTGGTTTATCTGTCTACTGTATTTAAGTGTTCTATCCTGTATGCTTGGAAACAGTGAGAAGAATGCGTCTGGCAGAGACGATCCACAACTGACCAGAATTTTACATGTCGCCAAACACTGGAAAAGTTTGTGATTATAATCTAGATTTTTAACAGGTGTACGTGGATTTCAAGCAAGCATACAATATGGTAGACATAACTCAATTTAATCGTACAAAGGAGGAGTTTTGAATACCAGAGAAGCTAATAATGTTTAATTTAAACATTTTTCTTGCCTCCAGAAACGATTAAGACTATAAAATAGGTTAATTACCTTCTGTCAGACGTTTCTTAAAATCCTTTTTAGGACGACTCGAGTTTCGACACCATTTGGTGTCATCATCAGATCACAATATGAATCAGGTTAAAACATTTTGATGCATATGCATCACGTCAGAAGTTAAAAAATTTTAAAAAACAACACATAATAATATATAAACAATAAATAAACTATATCTCAACAATAACATTACAATAATAAAAATATAAAACAACGCGGCCGCAAACGAACCTGCACAGGAACGCACCCGCGGTGAGACTAATCAATGCCGGTCTGACCCTGGTTCAATTTTATCGATCTGATATATCGAATATCTCGCTCTATAAGATCGATTCTATTAAATAAAACGTTATTGATATGTATTGCTTTCTCATTTAGGATACGATTGTGATCCTTCTTAATGGCTTTATATATCTCGAATCTTTCAAGGGTGTCCAGCTTTAGTGACTTTTTACATTTATGAAGGATATCCAGATTATCATTAATACTCTTTATATTATGGTTATATGAGCTCAAATGTTCTGCAAATGTAGATCTTATTACATTTGATTTGGAGCTGGGGATATGTTCTTTATAGCGTAATTTGAAAGAACGACCTGTTTGTCCTATATAGAACTGTGTGCAATCAGAATAATTAAGTCTATATACACCAGTACCATCAAATATATCGGAGGGTATATTTTTTTTATTAAATGTGAGTTTTTTCTCAAGTTTATTACTTGCCTTAGAGGCCAAGGTAATATTATGCTTTTTTAATTGATTTTTTAAAGTATGGTATAGATTTTCACCATATTCTATAGCAATGTATTTGTTTACTTTTTCTTTTGATACATCAATGTTTATTGGTTTATTTTGTTTCTTATTAACAATTCTATCTACTATATGACTTTTGTATCCATTGGCTAATGCTATGTGTTTGATAATGTTTAATTCATTGTTATAATCATCTGTGGATAAGGGTAATGCCAGCAATCTATGAATCATACAGTTGAAAAAAGCCATTTTTTGTGAAATAGGGTGATACGATGAGGCATGAATAGCATGATCCGTGATTGTTGGTTTTCTTTAAATATTATAGTTAATTTTATTATTTATTTTAGTTAAAGTTAAATCTAAAAAATTGATTTTATTATTCAGTTCAGTTTCTAATGTGAATTGTAAATTATTTGTAATTGTATTCATATGTTTTTTAAGCATTTCTAACTGTCTGCAATTGCCATTGTAAATCATTATTGTGTCATCCACATATCGTCGGTAAAATAAAATTTTTGTAAAATGTTTGTTTTTAGTCGATAAAATTTCGCTTGTTTCAATATGATTTAGATAAATTTCAGCCAGGATGCCTGACAATGGGGATCCCATAGCTAAACCATCGCGTTGTAAATAATATTTGTTGTCAAAAGTAAATAATTTTGTTCTAATATTACTTTTGTCAAATTAATTAACTCATCAACTGTTTCATGATTTAATGTGGATTTAGATAGTAATAAATTTTTAGCTATTTCTAACGTTTCGGTAATAGGTATGTTCGTGTATAGATTTACTATGTCGAATGAGGCGAGAGTATGTCTCGGCTCGATTGTTATAGTTTTTGTAAGTTCGACCAGTTCTAAACTGTTTTTCAGGCTGTAATTTTTATTGAACGTTATGTGTTGTCTAAAAATTTTTTCGAGTTTTTTGGCGATTTTATATGACGGTGCAGATATAAAATTAACTAAAGGACGGACAGGCATATTATTTTTATGTATTTTATGAAGGCCCTTAAGTTTAGGGGCCTTGGGATCTATCATTTTTAGGTATTTTTTCTCATCGTTCGTTATGATGTATTTTGATTTATTCAATATTGATTTCACTTTATTGTTAAATGCAAGAGTGGGATCGCTATGAATCTCAATAATGTTATTATTTTTAATGAAGTCCAGTATCTTGTTTTTATAATCATCATAAGTTAAAATTACGAGAGTTTGACCTTTGTCCGCTTTGGTGACGATTGCGTTATGGTCAATTAATTTCGTCTTTATCTTATTAAACACCCTTGTTTCGCTGCGGTAAATAGTTTTTGTATTCTTTATGTTTTCGGCGTTCAAAACCCTTTTTATTTTATTATCAATTGCATGCCTTATTACTGTTTTCGTTTCTTCATCGGAAATGGAATTTATTGCGGTTTCAGCGTTCAGTATTTCGTTACAGAGTGATTGTTTGGAACTCTTGTTTTTAAAATTGTATTTTAAGCCTTTATTCAATAAGTTGGTTTCTTCGTTATTGAACTGTATTCCAGAAAGATTAACAATACGAGGATAAAACTGGTGATTTATTATAGGCCCATTGTTCTCCTGCGAGTCGTTCTGTTTTTTCAATAAGTTACGAATTTTATTACTTTGTGTCTTCTTTTTCTTTATAATGGTATTATTTATTTGTCTTTCAATCAAATATGTTACATTTTGGACTTGTGAGGAGTGTAAGTTTTGTAAAAGTTCGAGATGTTTTTTCATGAGCATCGTATTGAGTAAGTTCTTTTTACTATGCAATTGTTTTATTTCATTTGTAATCCATAATTTAGTGGCCATCTCTTTAGTTTTTTTAGCGCTATAAGAATTAGAAGTTATTTTTATTTGGACATAACTCGGCACGATATGCAAACTTAAACATGTTTTGTTATATCTAATATTTAGTGCCGTTTTTAGTAGTTTTAACCTTAAATTCATATATTGAAAGGCAATTTTTACCTGACTGGCATTCAATTTAAACATTTTTCTTGCCTCCAGAAACGATTAAGACTATAAAATGTCTTATAGTAAAATGTCTTTATAAATGTCTTATAAAGACATTTTATAGTCTTAATCGTTTCTGGAGGCAAGAAAAATGTTTAAATTGAATGCCAGTCAGGTAAAAATTGCCTTTCAATATATGAATTTAAGGTTAAAACTATTAAAAACGGCACTAAATATTAGATATAACAAAACATGTTTTATGTTTGCATATCGTGCCGAGTTATGTCCAAATAAAAATAACTTCTAATTCTTATAGCGCTAAAAAAACTAAAGAGATGGCCACTAAATTTTGGATTACAAATGAAATAAAACAATTGCATAGTAAAAAGAACTTACTCAATACGATGCTCGTGAAAAAACATCTCGAACTTTTACAAAACTTACACGCCTCACAAGTCCAAAATGTAACATATTTGATTGAAAGACAAATAAATAATACCACTATAAAGAAAAAGAAGACACAAAGTAATAAAATTCGTAACTTATTGAAAAAACAGAACGACTCGCAGGAGAACAATGGGCCTATAATAAATCACCAGTTTTATCCTCGTATTGTTAATCTTTCTGGAATACAGTTCAATAACGAAGATACCAACTTATTGAATAAAGGCTTAAAATACAATTTTAAAAACAATAGTTCCAAACAATCACTCTGTAACGAAATACTGAACGCTGAAACCGCAATAAATTCCATTTCCGATGAAGAAACGAAAACAGTAATAAGGCATGCAATTGATAATAAAATAAAAAGGGTTTTGAACGCCGAAAACATAAAGAATACAAAAACTATTTACCACAGCGAAACAAGGGTGTTTAATAAGATAAAGACGAAATTAATTGACCATAACGCAATCGTCACCAAAGCGGACAAAGGTCAAACTCTCGTAATTTTAACTTATGATGATTATAAAAACAAGATACTGGACTTCATTAAAAATAATAACATTATTGAGATTCATAGCGATCCCACTCTTGCATTTAACAATAAAGTGAAATCAATATTGAATAAATCAAAATACATCATAACGAACGATGAGAAAAAATACCTAAAAATGATAGATCCCAAGGCCCCTAGACTTAAGGGCCTTCCTAAAATACATAAAAATAATATGCCTGTCCGTCCTTTAGTTAATTTTATATCTGCACCTTCATATAAAATCGCCAAAAAACTCGAAAAAATTTTTAGACAACACATAACGTTCAATAAAAATTACAGCCTGAAAAACAGTTTAGAACTGGTCGAACTTACAAAAACTATAACAATCGAGCCGAGACATACTCTCGCCTCATTCGACATAGTAAATCTATACACGAACATACCTATTACCGAAACGTTAGAAATAGCTAAAAATTTATTACTATCTAAATCCACATTAAATCATGAAACAGTTGATGAGTTAATTAATTTGACAAAAGTAATATTAGAACAAAATTATTTTACTTTTGACAACAAATATTATTTACAACGGGATGGTTTAGCTATGGGATCCCCATTGTCAGGCATCCTGGCTGAAATTTATCTAAATCATATTGAAACAAGCGAAATTTTATCGACTAAAAACAAACATTTTACAAAAATTTTATTTTACCGACGATATGTGGATGACACAATAATGATTTACAATGGCAATTGCAGACAGTTAGAAATGCTTAAAAAACATATGAATACAATTACAAATAATTTACAATTCACATTAGAAACTGAACTGAATAATAAAATCAATTTTTTAGATTTATCTTTAACTAAAATAAATAATAAAATTAACTATAATATTTACAGAAAACCAACAATCACGGATCATGCTATTCATGCCTCATCGTATCACCCTATTTCACAAAAAATGGCTTTTTTCAACTGTATGATTCATAGATTGCTGGCATTACCCTTATCCACAGATGATTATAACAATGAATTAAACATTATCAAACACATAGCATTAGCCAATGGATACAAAAGTCATATAGTAGATAGAATTGTTAATAAAAAACAAAATAAACCAATAAACATTGATGTATCAAAAGAAAAAGTAAACAAATACATTGCTATAGAATATGGTGAAAATCTATACCATACTTTAAAAAATCAATTAAAAAAGCATAATATTACCTTGGCCTCTAAGGCAAGTAATAAACTTGAGAAAAACTCACATTTAATAACAAAAATATACCCTCCGATATATTTGATGGTACTGGTGTATATAGACTTAATTGTTCTGATTGCACACAGTTCTATATAGGACAAACAGGTCGTTCTTTCAAATTACGCTATAAAGAACATATCCCCAGCTCCAAATCAAGTGTAATAAGATCTACATTTGCAGAACATTTGAGCTCATATAACCATAATATAAAGAGTATTAATGATAATCTGGATATCCTTCATAAATGTAAAAAGTCACTAAAGCTGGACACCCTTGAAAGATTCGAGATATATAAAGCCATTAAGAAGGATCACAATCGTATCCTAAATGAGAAAGCAATACATATCAATAACGTTTTATTTAATAGAATCGATCTTATAGAGCGAGATATTCGATATATCAGATCGATAAAATTGAACCAGGGTCAGACCGGCATTGATTAGTCTCACCGCGGGTGCGTTCCTGTGCAGGTTCGTTTGCGGCCGCGTTGTTTTATATTTTTATTATTGTAATGTTATTGTTGAGATATAGTTTATTTATTGTTTATATATTATTATGTGTTGTTTTTTAAAATTTTTTAACTTCTGACGTGATGCATATGCATCAAAATGTTTTAACCTGATTCATATTGTGATCTGATGATGACACCAAATGGTGTCGAAACTCGAGTCGTCCTAAAAAGGATTTTAAGAAACGTTTGACAGAAGGTAATTAACCTATTTTATAGTAATAATGTTTGTTACAATGAGCTTAGAAAATATAAGAAGTAAAGTAAGAATAAATATACTATCTCGAGTCTTTTTCTCTTTGGTCTTCTTTTTAGCCTTCATCTACCTGGTCTGGCCTGAAATACTCTTTTAACCAGTTTCTCTCCTTATTATTCTTTATTATTTACACTCTATTATCTGTAGATGATCTGTATATATTTTTCAGATGTTTCCCTCACATCTCGTGTTGTCAGAGTCTACGTGTCAGACCAATAGGTGACAGCTGGGTTTAAGGATGTGTTATAAAGTCTTATTTTTGGAGCTCTGCTAACAAACTTGTATTTCAATTCGTGTTATAGCGCAAAGTTGGTTTTATTTATTTCTGCTACACGTTTTTTCAATTTTCTCAGGTGTTGAATTTTGTTCTGTGACCAAAGAAGCCACGTATTTTTTATCCTTTCAATCGGTTTCTTCTCAAGCTTCAGGTATATTTAGTACCTGTCCTCTGTGTTTTCTTGATAACTTCGTAATCATAATTTTTCAAAGTTTACTTCAAAACCCGTATATTGTGCAGTTCTTTCTAATCTTATGCATCATTCTTCCAAACGTCTAGTGTTATTATTATTTCCGGCTATACAATGTTTACAAATTTTCTGGAACCAAAGGTGACAGAAGTGATTGAATTCTTATCTTTCACTGCTGCTTGTGCATCCAAAGATCTTCTTCAATTTCTCATTCCCACAATATAGTCTGAATTTCCTTTTTCCAGATGATAGGTGGTCTTCTTTCCCTTCTTCCTGGTGGGGTCTATTCCATAACTCTCCTTGGCAATCTTTCCTGTAACATTCTTTTCTTGTGCCCATACCGCTGTAATTTTTTTGTTTGAATAAAATCAACAATTAAATTTTTCACTTTCATTCTGTCCTTAATGACTTCGTTTCTAATTTTCTCATGTCTGAATATTCTGTCTCTAGTGTTCCTTGCTACGATTGCCACTCTGTCCGTATAAAAAAAAATATTGGTAGATTCTGCTAAAAATTAAAATTACATCCCTTATGTATTTCAGGTTGTCGTAACAATTTTAAAGAAAAAAATTAAAACTCTTGTTAGGAGAATGTTTTCTTGGCGCAAACCCGTTTATTCTGAGTTATTCTGACAAGTCCCCATCTATCGTTACTGTACTTCACGTATATTCTGTGATAATTTTAAGATATCTTATTAACTTCTCTGATATTACAAGGTCCTGCATGAACGAATAAATTGAGTTCTGTCTATTATATTGTATGCTTACTTATACGTGGTACAAATCTAGACAGTAGTCACAAAACGTTTCCATTGTTTGCTGAAGTGTAAAGACTTGGTCAGTTGTAGATCGTCTCTGCCCAACGCCTGCTAGATATTTTTCCACTGTTTTCCTTTATATGGGACAGATTATCCAATTTTCTAATACGACCAGACATTATCATTTTGTAACATCGACAACAGCATAGATGATTATAAGTAAAAACGAAAACAACATACTGTTACCTTTTCGAATAATGGAGAGTGTTGTTCTACGCGTTTCTCGTTAGCCCAGCAGGTACGTGTTTCTGCCAAGGCCGAAGTGAAGTATTCTGTAGAGTTTTCGAGCGCCTGTTGACGCGTTTTAAGGATTATTCTAGAACACTTGTGCTACCTATTTAAACAACAACAGCTGCCGCTTAGTAGTCAGTTATAAGTGGCGATTTATTGGTGCTGCGAAGTATTTGTAGCGAAGTGATTATTACGTTATAATTAGTGTAGAACTCTACTAACACTATTATTGCGTACGGACAAATGTAAGTTGAATCATAGTACGAGTTGACTACGAATTGTTATTTGTGATTGAATAAAGCTGGTTATTAGTGACTTCATTGGTGTCTGTATTTTGTTTTCCATTGTACAATACAACTATCAGTCAGGCCGTCGTAACAATATCAATAGACTGGACTCATAGAGATTACCAATGGTTATAATGCATTATACAGTAAGAAAAAAATGAGATGCTGAATGGCCAAGAAATCTGTTGCGTTGACGATAGCGGAACTGAACAGGCAGTTTGACTGGAGCTACAATGAGCTCCTTGAAGAAGTATCCTGACTTGCTGATCTAGCCAGAGTGATCACTAAAGACTGACTAATGGAAGAGCAAGATTTAAAATTAACACAGTGAAAAGCAACTTTGACAGAAAGAATAATTTCTTATCGCCTTAAATCAATGCTTCCTAATTTAGGAAAAGACTTTAAGACCGTATTTTTGGTGTGTAGTTTTATATTTCTGTAGCAATCGGATTCTTACAACTCCCTGGAAAGAGAGAAGATTCAATTCATTTGAAGCACGATGGTACACACTCATAATATAAATCAGGGCCTTATTAAGGTAATACTCCTGCCAGTAAAATGAAAGGTTCAGGAAGCATTTTTGGAGTGGATAGAGGCAATAAAAGTCTGTAGAATCAGACCTCGGTCAGTTGAGACTGAGGTAAAAACGTTAAACCCAATTACTTGCAACCCGGCCAATTTCGATCGAAAGTACAGTCCCATCAGCTATAGACACGTATTGAGTCTGTCGAAGGTGTGAGGAAATGAACGGTCACGCCTGGAATGGTAATGCGTTTCCAATGTTTATATACTGTTGCAACGAATAAACTTCCTCTGTGCATATTTTTGCATATTTACACTCTATCTATTGAACCTATATGTGTGTATCAGGCCTCTGTACTCGTTTCGTTCACCCCACTCAGATATCGATACTGCGGTATTTGGCCTCATGTTGATTTGAGAAATACTAAAACATTATTCATGTGTCAGACATCGAAGCAATAGACCTTAACGCTTTAACGAGTCGTTTCTGCTTGGCGTTCTCATAGCTAAGAGGTCCACCGTATTACTTACAATCGTCTATACCAGCATTAACATATTTCGTCACACCATTTCCAGCTACGATAATTGCTACGACATCTCATTCACAACACTTTTATCACTCATTCTAACATGTATTTACAGTTACTTTCCCGTGGAATACTAACATAATTAGCCTCCGTCTTACTTGTAGACGGAGGAACCAAACTAAAAGGACACGAAACTAAATTAGGAGGGACCGACCTAACCTAACAAAAATATTAAAATAAAGAAGTTAATTGCACAAAGTTAAAAAAACGAAACCTCATTGACTTCTGAAACGGGAACGTTTCTACTAGTAGCTTCGGATTCGATCAGTTCCGACCTCGTGCAAGTGCGAAGAGCAATTAACTGAGTATGGACGTCGTTACATCCCAGGTGACCGTGACGGGCAGACACCATCGTAAAAACTAGACTGTATTTTATTGGAAGTTTAGTGGGACACTGATAAATCTTAAAGACGATAAAATACAGGACACTTGAATAGATAGAATATCTCAGCTGGAGACCACGACTGCCTTGTGTTAGGAGTAAGAGGCGATGGATGTTAAGACGGGGAATAGAGAAACTGCTGCCAATCTTGCACTTTCATGAAGGAAGAATAATATTGTTTATGGAAGAGTAAAAGTAAATATTACAAAATATGACAATATGGTAACTCGAAGTGGTAAGGCTGTAGTGTAAGTGTAAAAAATTACGAAAATCGTGTAGTGAAGATGTACGAATAGTTGTGGTGTTAAGGAGCATTAAAGAAGGTCAAAAGAGTAGGAGTAGGAGAAACCCAAAGAAGAAAAAATGTTGGTAGACGCTGTAAACCACACGCGCTCACACACACACACACACACACACACACACACACACACACACACACACACACACACACACACACACACACACACACACACACATCGTATATACGTAATATTGGTTATACGTAGGGGAGACAGGGGCACGTTGGCCCAGTTTTTGTTTGTTTTATTTTTAGAAAAAAGTTTTTGTTTTTTTACCGTGGTAATAATTTTTAACAATTTCCAATATCTTTTATTACAAATAAAAAATTCTATGTTTGTTAAATTTGCACAACTGAAGGCTCTATTAATATAATTTATGGGCTTTGTCATGTGGGCCAACCTACCCCGTGCACGGGGTAGGTTGGCCCATAGTGGGTCACGATGGCCCACCTAGCACTTTACCTTTTTGTTGTTGTTTTAGGAGCTAAATAAAAGTCAATTTGCTGAACAAACTCTTATATATAATTTTTAAAACAAAAACTCTTTACATAGAAGAAAATAAAATTATGTTTGTTTTAATGCATAAAGTTTTAATCACTGTCTTCTATTACTAAAGGGTCACTGTAATGAATGCATTCAAAAAACACCCCTTTTATTTCTCCTTTGACACACTGCACATGTGCCCAACGTTTGCAACTGGTGCGCTCGATCCATTCCGCCCCAGGCTTACTTTTATTGAACGCCTTCAAGCAACTTAAGCATAAATTATCCTCATCTTCGTCATCCTCATCGTCGTCTTCTACTTTTGTTGCCTTTTTAGTAGTCCTTTTTCGGCGCTTCTGACCACTACCAGCAGGCTGTTCCGGGTGGTCACAAAAAAATTCTTCGCAACAGATAGCTTTTCTTGGTTTTTTTTTCTCTTTCTTGATGATTTTTTCTTCTCATTTTTCTTTTGTAGGCCTATTCCTTTTTCAGTTTTGATCTTATTTCTTTCTTTTGCTGCTCTTTGTTCAAGCTGTAATGCTTCTTTTACAGGAGTGTCTGTCAGAATGACAGATGTTCTTTTCCTTTTATTTGAATTCTTTCCTTTCCTGGGTTCTGCCTTCTGAAATTGTCTTACTTCTTCTGGTGATGGGAAGGTTTGCTGTAGGCCTATTTCCGAAAAAGTAGAAGGGGTTGCTGGGATGACAACTGATGAAATCTGGTTGGTATTTTCTTCTGAAAGAATACTTGAATGGTTTGGCATATTTGAAGGATCTGGTCTATCAGTCAAATACGAAGGCATGAAATCAGCGTCGGTAAAAATATGTTTATTAAGAGGACATATTCCAGTAACCTGGAAACCTGCTGTTATGTTTACTGGGTTGACTGAATGCGGGAGGGCAGTTTTCACGATACCAGGTATATCGTAAATTGTCATTGGACGTCTGTTTGTTGTCGCCTAACTGTCACAGGCAGAATTCACGTACTTCTTAAAAGGGCCGTAAACACTTCGGTCCAAGGGTTGCAGCTTATGGCTGCAATGTGCCGGAAAAGATAACAGTGTGATTCCATTCTCTTTGCAATAGTCTAAAACACCTGATGACAAATGGGAACCATGGTTATCTATTAACACAAGGCACGGGTTTTCTTTAGAGCTATGGACGTGTCCAACAAAATGTTTTATATATTTCAAAAACCCATTTTCCGTCATCCATCCTGATGGGTGAGCATCGCCAGAACATCCAGCAGGGCCATCTCGAACGAAATGTTCTTTGTAGTTAACCCTAAGAAAAACAAAGAAAGGGGGTACACTGTTCCCGATTGCACTCACTGCCAATGCCATTGTAACTAAGGAACCACGTTCTGCTGAGGTAACACGTCCTATTTGTCGGAAACCTCGACGTGCGACAATTCTGTCGGGTTTCTGAACCGTCGTAACACCTGTCTCATCAATATTCCAAATATCTTTTGCTGTGACCTTTAGTCTAGATAAGACATTGTTCAGGTTGTCAAAAAATAAACCTGTATTGTGTTTATTAAAACTGGTGCAACGGGCTAAGCTCGTGGCTTGACGGGTACGAATGGACAATTTTGGGTGCCTTTTTAAAAACCCTGTAAACCAATATGGGCCAGCCATTTCAAATTCAGTCCACGAGTTAGGAATGGTCCTGTTACATGCAACAGCGTACGTGTAAGCAAATCGCCGGACTTCTTTGGGTGACAGACCAAAATAGATGTCGCTTGCCTTCATCAGGTAGTTTTCCAACAAGTTTTCTTGCTCCGCCTCAAACAGCTGGACAGAATAAACGGTTCGAATTAGTTACACGCGTAAAACTAAATTTCATTAAGCCTACATTTTGTTTTTAATGTAGTTTTATATCCAGCTACTTTACATTTTAAACCATATAAAAATTCTGTTTATTTTGTACTTTACTGTCAATTATTTGAAGGCTTAAAACGTAATAAATAATAATATAAAGAACTGAAAGTATTTAATAACAGTGTTATTTTTTATTTAGGCCTACCTGAAACCGTTTTGCGTAGCCAAATGTGTGGAAGACTCCGGGAGATCTAGTAGGCCTAAGCGAAGGGCTTACAGTTGCCATCGAAGTTACAACTGTTGGGAGGCCTACTTCCATGGGCTCTGCGGGGACTGTTGCTACTTCTTTGGACAGTTTGGTAACTGAAGACCCTTCGGTAACAACTGAAGACTCTGCGGTAACTGAAGACACTTTGGTGACTAAAGGCACTTCGGTAACTGAAGGCACTTCGGTAACTGAAGACACTTCTGTAACGGAAGACTCTTCGGTAACTGTAGGCCTATGCACTTCCACTGACACTTTGGTAACTAAAACACTTTGATTTTCTGTAGGCATTTCTATAGGAACTTTGGTAACTTCTGCCACTATTGTAGGCACTTCTTGGGGCACTTCGGTAACTACAGACTCTTCAGCAAGTGTAAGCAAGTAACTACAGACCTTCAAATTTATCACAGTATCTTCCTAATATTTTTCTAGGAATTCTGAATTCTTCACTTACACTCCTCACGGACCTGTTATACTGCTTCACTTCAATAACAGCCAACATCATAGTTTCTTTTGAAACAAGCCCGCTTTCAGTTTTTCTTTTATAGTTGCGAACCATGGTAACTGAAAAAAAAAATAAATACATGTAGACAAAGGTATAAGTTAGTTGTCGTTTTCTATATTTAAACATCAATCCTGACATTTGCAATTTAAATATAAATTAAATATGTTTCAAAACGCACTAGCATTAAAGAGTGCTATTATCAAAATAACTAATTTTGTAACAAAAAGCACCGGGGCACGTTGGCCCGCCAGGCCAACGTACCCCGGTGCTTGTGGGCCGACCTGCCCCATCGCCATGTTTGAAATAGTTTTACAGATTCAGAAAAACCTACACAACATTCAGTTCAGTTGTTACACTAAAAGTATCCTTAATTACTTTCAATACACTACTTACCTATTTCCTTGATCAGTGTTTGCAGAGAAATATAACAATTTAATCCAAATCAAGAAAAATTACTAGAAATACAACAAAATCGAATAACTGGTACCACTCCTGACAGATCACAGTAAACGAACTGGCAGTCGCAGAGGAGGGGGGCGACAGATCAGGCAACGTTCAGTATGATTCGCGGAGCATTCTGATGGCTGCTAGGGGAACTAAAGCCGTTGGGCCAACGTGCCCCAGTCTCCCCTATACCTTCTATTACAAAATAAATAAAAGCTATAGACCTGACTGTAGAAATTGAACACTGAACTCGAGATGCGCAGTGGACAAACACCTAGTTTCGACGTTAACAAAATGTTCAGTCATTTCGCACATGCGCACAACAGTCGTACGCAGTCTTTCATAGTGTGACATCGGCTGCAACAAGGCTGGCTAGAACATTGAAAGCATGTGTGTGACAGAGAAAACTTTATTGAGCAAAGTGAGACAGTGAACTGTTATCCCGTTATCCCCCCTCACTCCTGTCTAGACAACTTAAATGGGAGTAATTAATTCGCTGGGGCTGTGCAGCTCAGCAACGAAGAAAGGCTGTCACGTTTCTAACAAATGGATTGGCCAGAAAAATCTATGTTGGCTTCGTAACCTCTGACAGTGGACATGCCTAACTGCTGAAGAACTATTTGCGCTCTGCACAAGACTGACAAAAATATAAACATATAATTGAAATGGGAATTTTCAACGCCTGATTAGGCAAGACAGTAAAAGAAGTACTTCATAATTGGTTTTGAACGTTTTAATATTAATTAATAATTTTTAGTCTCAATTACACTTTTAACTAGGTGTTGATGTTTCGTCTCATAAAAACCCAATTTGTTGGCAGACGCGCGCGCATTGAAACACACACATATCGTATATGCGTAATATTGATTGTATGTACACTGGACATGTTTTATTATTATTATTATTATTATTATTATTATTATTATTATTATTATTATTATTATTATTATTATTATTATTATTATATTTGCGCTGTATTAATTTCTACTCAGCAGCGTAGATGCTCACAGAATTCCATTGTCTCAATTAATACGTACATAGAGCAACAGCTATAATGCTGACCTGACTGTTGTAGGAAACCTGCAGCGTTTGAATATCAGAGGGCAGCATATTTTCAACACTGGAAATAGTTAATTAATGTATGGAAATAACACACATTAAGGTAATGCAATACGGTAATAGTATGTACAGGTAGAATTAGTAGGTCTTACTACTAATTCTGTCATTACTGTTCTGTCATTTCTGAATGCTTGCTGACGTTTGTAGCGAACTCAGACAAAACTAAAGCGTTCATATTTAGAACAATTATTCTGTCTGTTTGCTACAAAGTAAACTACTTATATTGTTTTGATGCTTTGGACTCGTAATTTATTTCGTAGTTGATATCGATCTTGTCTTAAATAGATCGACTCGCGCGCCCCACTGTATGTTTTCGCGCACAACACGTTTCTGTGCATGCCTCTTCATTCTCGCCGTGCTGAACAGTCTAAGGAGCAGCAGACGTGGTTGGTACTCATGGCCAGCATGCAAGAAGTTTGAGAAACCGGGGTTCACACATTTGCGCCCCCCCCCCCTACCGGACAGACAAAAAATATTTACTGTTATTTAATGCAGGTAATCCCTATTTCCTCTTTAATCCTTTTTTTCCTAAAGGACGTGCTTGCTCCCTTCAGACTTTCTTCAAAGCTTGGGGAATTCATAAAAATGTGAGCCTCAATCGATGGACTTTGTATTTGTTAATATGTTACTGTTTGGTTGCTATTGTGACGAGAAATCGAGGATGAGGAGAAAATCTGACTGTACTTCTTCAAGCGATCGCCGATTATACCCACTAACTTTGCTCCATTTCATGCTGAAGTATCAAGTCGCATTAGAAATGTGTAAAAGCGATAAATTGTCATTGCAGATTTACCTCTGGGCATTTTCTCGTCATCCAGGTCTCTGGCCCATAAACGGAAATTCTTTCTTAGCTTTAAGTTCATTCCGATAGTCAAAATTCCTTTCGTCTTTACTGAACATTTACTTTGCTTTGGCTAACCAACTCCAGTCTTCTGATTACTGCACTGCAAAACTGAATTCATCCGTTATACTGAGGATGACTTTTGTTATATGCATCGGAAGTTAGATGGGGATTACAAGAAATGTGGCTTTACGATAAATACAAATAAGACTAAAAATATTGTTGTCGGAAATACACTCCAAAATATATTGTTGCAACGGAGACTGTGGAGGGAGTATATTCGTACAAATATCTTGGTGTCATGGTTACAAAAGACGGCATAAGTGTAGCAGAAATACAGAATCGTATAGGACAAGCGAAACAAGCGACGAGACAGTTACAAGAGCAATTTAGGGACAGAATCAAACATTAAGATTTAGGCTATAAGATAATAGTGTAAAGTATTGTAACTTATAGAGGTGAAGTGTGGGAAACTACAGAACATATGAAGAAAAGATTACAAACCATGGAAATGGGAAAAGGTGCTGTAGGCTTACATTTCAAAATAGGATTAAAAATTAAGGAATAAGAGAAAAAACAAATACTATATGTGCCAGTATAAATAACACAACTGATAAAAAAGAGTAATATGGTACGGACATGTGTACCGCATGGGTAGAGATAGAAGACAAAGAAGTAACAAGAGTGAATCCCTCATGGGAAAAATGGGAGGCAGCAAAAAACTTGAATAGAAAGTTTGAGGAATGCAGTGCCACAGAGAAAAATAAAAGAAAGCTCTTAAAATTCTGGAATCTAGGAAGCAAAAAACTATTTTACTTGTTGAATAATTACAGATATATACGGTATAAAGCTAAATTTAAAAAAGTCAATTTTCCATTTTTACAGTTTTTTTGTGTACAACCTTTTTTAATACTTTTCCCAAGCAACCTTGGGCATTTATTCAGCAATCAGGTCACACACAAAATTTGCGAGCGTCATCGCTGGAATTACAGAGTTCAGACGAAAAGGTGTGGCAGTAAACAACTTACCGCAGTCACTGAACAAGATGGATAACAGGAAACACTAGGGAAAACTGACTACGTCGTGTGCACCAGTTAGAAATTGATAACCCGACAATACAACGGCACGTGACAACAACATAGTTTGAACAATTACTGTGTCAAGTGTAGAGTTTATAATTACCGTGTACTCTATTGTTGCAGTGCAAGGTGTCCCATACACTGCTTGGACGTCTATTGTGCTCAACAATAGTCTAGTAACACTGTAGCGATTATTGTGTAAACAATGTTTGATCACGATTCCTTTGTAATAAAACTGTCTGGCTTGTTTGTTCTGCCTTCAACCTGAGCTGCTGCTTACTATGTAATGAACTATCGGTGTATAAATTGGTGCTAATTAGTGTGTGAAATCATCATTAAAGACAATTCTATTTTAGAAAAAATATACATGTTATTTTGATTAACAACATACGTTTTTGCTGTTATAATAGTGACATCAACGTGAGCAAAATCAACTAATAAAATGTCATCTTAGAATAAGCGATTGATTTCACAGCAATAAAAGTAATATACGTTTGTTACATCTAAAGGTATACTTTAGTATAGTTAAATTAAATTGCCATGTTGTGTATTATTTCAGACGAAACGAGTTTTTAAGAAAAAAATAAGCTCACAGATTACAGGAAAAGGGAGTCTGGAAAAAGAGTAGCACCCTTAGAGTAATCGATAAACGGAGAAAGACAGGAACATTAACAGCCTCAATTGAAGAGAAAAAGCAGAAAACGGACTAGACAGAAAGAACAAAAAGATACTGTGAAAAAACAAAATTATCATATTAATGCAATTTATATTATGATATTATTTCTTACAAACGGTACCAGAACTCATGAAATTTATGCCAAAGCGAATTAACTTCCTACAGATTTCAAATTGAACATACGCACACGAACACATACTCGGGCACGTACGTACACAAACAAACACAAACGGTTAAAATTCATCAAAATTGAATCGTCTCATGAGTAGATGGGATTTCTGAAGTCTGTAGCAGATACTGTATGAATGTGTACGAAGACTCTAATAACGAATTAAATAAGTTTAACAGCAAAAACAACTCTTCATATGAATTGAAAACTTCCATTCTAAGATCAGAAGTGAGAAAGCCACTGCGGCAATAAACAATCATTAGTCTCCAGCACCAGACACCAACACTCAAAAGCTAAACGAATTAGGTGAGAATAAAGTTAACATCATTTACTGGATAAGCTCGTTAGTGTAGGATTGATTCTAGACTA
This sequence comes from Magicicada septendecula, assembly GCA_034769895.1. Lineage (NCBI taxonomy): Eukaryota > Metazoa > Arthropoda > Insecta > Hemiptera > Cicadidae > Magicicada > Magicicada septendecula. The sequence goes on from CM068373.1 coordinate 119,486,595, forward strand.
TAGCTAAGATAATGTTGTGGATTTGATGCACTTCTGAGTTTACTTGCAGACTCAGCAATTATTAGACGTTTGCACTCAACAGCCATCGCCAAAAAAGTGCTTCAAATAATTAGTGTTAGATACATACATTTTTCTGCTTGCTAAAATGTATGAGGAACAAACTGGTTTTATTCATGATAAAAGAACTCGCTAGCAAACATTAAACGTTTCGCAGATTACTGGAAAACCATACGAATTCCACAAAACCTACTTGTAGATTTCACGAAAGTATTTGATTATGTTAAATAGCACAAATTATGGTTTGCACATTATGCGAGTTCGTCGCATATTATCTGGCTGATTAAAAACCTGTGTGATAATAGTCATTCATAGGCGAGAGTCAACAAAACTATATCTAGATCTTTTGTTGTATTTGCCGGGCATAAGCAGGGTGCACCCTTTTCAATAGTTAAGGAGAATCCATAATGAAACAGATATTAGAGAACTATGTTTTGATGGGTGGCAGCAATTCTCCAACCTGAAATACGCTGATGATACTCTTATTCTAACATCCAACAATCCTGAGCTACACAACATGATGGAAACACTAAAGACAGAAAGTGAAAAGTATGGACCGCTGCTTAACGAAGCTACAGCTAAAGTAATGATAATAGATGATGTCTTTATGAATGTTTGCAAAGTAGCAGGTTCCATATTAAATAAATTTCTGTACTCCTTGGTTCACTACTAACAAACAACGGAGGATGCAGTTAAGAAACTACAAGAATAAGTATGGTTTGGAACGCAAACATTAATCTAACTAGACTGTGGAAAGACACAACGATATCTCAGAACATTAAATCAAAGTTAAAAGGACACATATTTTCAACAGCCACTTAAGCTATTGTAGTTTGAATTAAACCACATTATCCATTTAAACCATTAAAATAATAATGTGGTTTGCAATCCCCAGCTTGACTCAGCCTATGTAGTTTACTTCTTGGAGTAACATTCTGGGTAGTTGTAGGCGATTAGTGTTAGTCACACTGCCTCCATTGAATACTAAACGGATTACGTGAATGATCCACGCTTACGAAAACAGTGGATGATCCACGCGAAATTCGTAACAATGATGTTGACTATCAGTATTGACTCTTTACCATTGTTTAGTATTTCCTTTACACTCACCTTTAGCATTTTGTTAGTTGTGTATCAAGACCTAGGTTCATCAGTTGTATCTTCTCCGTGCTTCAGTCTTCATCTCTTCATGCAACACCACACAATCCATGCTATCCAACAGTTTTACTCTCTCTCTCTCTCTCTCTCTCTCTCTCTCTCTCTCTCTCTCTTTCTCTCTCTCTCTCTCTCTCTCTCTCTCACTCTCTCACTCTCTCTCGCTCTCTACATCTCTTTCTCTCCCCTGTCTTTAAATTGTATCGAAAACCATTCTAGTATTTGACATTCCCACATTCTTTCAATCCAGTTTTTCTTGTTCAGTCTCATTACTTCTTCAACCCAGCTACCTTGTTCCTTTTATCTACCTCCAGATCAACGTTCAATCTGCTTTTATATTGCGTCATACCCATCTCTATATGTTGTTCATGTCGCTCGTTTATCCTCGCCGCTACGTTATACGACGTTTAAATTGGCGATCCTGAGACCCATAAGGAAAAGATGCAGACTCTCATAAACTGAGGTTTGCGCTGGGCTCGACTTCCAACGTGACTACCCGCAACGACCAAGTTGTCCGTTTCCTGAGCGCCACCGTACGAACACTTTCCTGGTAGTGGCGTTGTGCCCGTTTCCACGGCAATCGCCTCACCAGTCAACATCCATTCACTGCCAGGTTCTTGGACTCGTCCGCGGAAAACGTTAACCCTGAATTAGACATTATCTAATTTTGGCTACATCTAGAGAATAACTGCTTTTCAAGATAAAATTGCTAACCACAGCTGTAATTACAGTTAAAATAAATAAATACTCTATTATACAATTCTTCGGGTTGAAGATTTTCCAACACACAAGAATAAATGTCACCTTATAACGGTTTCGCACTAAGTAACACATTTTCCATCAAGTCACGACAACAGTTACTCCGGAATGCACTACAATATTACACAGCCAGAAACATGAACTTAACCGGACGCTGGGTGCATATTTATACACATCTGATATTTAAGAAAATCTGTAATTTTCCGGATTATGCGTTAAATTTTCTAGGTTATAGACACTGGAGCGCTCTGGAAACAAATTCAATGTTCGACCTTGTTTACATGGCGCAGACCGAATGCCGGTATTAGAATACAGAAACGTCTGGAACAACCTAGAGCGCCACCGCGTGTGAAGTGCCACGTAGCCACGATCGTTAACTACCATGTCAGCGTAGCAGTATAGTCAAAGACTAGTTGTTACAGCTGGCGCATGGAATGAAGGACACATCATTACAGATGGTACATATTTCTGATTATGCAGATTGGTTCAGCATTTTGAATATTTACGCTAAACTGCTTTGTTTTCTGTCTCACACACACGCGCGCGTGCGGAGTCCATTTTTCAAATCAAAGTACATCACAATATAGTAATGATATGTTCTGTTGTTTCAACTGGGGTGGTGACCTTTGATATTTGTACATCGCACGCGCCCCTTCAGCCGGTGAGGTCAGCATTCTACCTGTTGCGTTATTCATTAATTGTGATAATGGAATTTCTGTGGCCGTCTGCAAGTAGATATGTAGATTATAAATTAATACAGAACAAATACAACATCAATACCATACCGGATACAGTTTAATTGCGTCGTGTTAAATAAAATGTAGTTTTTCTGTTTGTCAGAATTGCAAAAAACATTGTTACTCTGTTTTTTAAATCTATTTGTTGCAGCTAATGACTCACATATATTAAAAAATTTTTTTTTTTTTAATTAACTTGTTTGTCGTTAAATCGCATGGGATGACGAAATGTTTGGTGTTTCCTTCAGGGCCGCCACCAGAGCGCAGCACTACAATCATTCCTTTCGTCATAGTTTATCACGTAACAAAAGCGTTAGCCTTCCCAGAGAGCAGCAACAAACAAGGTTTTGTGATTACATAATCAAATTAAATAAAACAATAATGTTTTTATTATTTTTTATTGAATTATTATTCTATGTATATCACATTCTACTTTCAAAGAAAATATTCCGTGGATCATGTTCTTACAATGACAAATATATTTGTTACATATCGTTTGTATAGGTATGCATAATGAAAGTATACGACGGCTGATAAGATCTATTTACTTTCATTGTAAACATCCATTTCTTATAATAAAATGCAGTACATATAAACACTACAACGCCCCCGTTTTATCTTACAGCTCTTATTTGAATCTTAATTCTTTATAGCTCCAGTTGGTGGGAGTGTTATGTTTTGTTCCAAATAGAGTTTGCTACAAATATAACTTGTAATACACAGTTCCTGCCGTATATCTGCAATTTGTCTATGACCTTGGACAGAAACTCTGCGAAGTGACAGAGAAATCTCGTTTCGGCCTCTTGAATACAACTGGCTGGTTTGGGATTTCATTAATGTCCAACTATCAGACCCATAGGCAAGAGTGGAAATGGTCATCATCACCTTGTAGAATCTGAGGCTTGTTTCTTTGCTGATTGATTTTAGAGTTTCCCCGTACATATTGTTGAACTTAATCACTACATCGTTGGTTGTACTGTAACACTCGTTGTTGTCCTGATATTCAAAACTGATGACATTTTTACTCGTACGAAATCATCTCAATATAAAGTTATCAGCTTAAATTTCAATTTGGAAATCTGTATTCCGAAATTCTTGCAGTTTTGATGTAATGGGTTTAGATTAATAATTAAGAAGACACCCTTCAAGCGATGAGTTTGAATCATCGCTTTACGAGGACAATACGAAAAGTTGGGAAAACCTTCTTATAGTCTTATATAAAACGTATGTGTACCTACTTTCACTTTTTATCACTAAATAACACAAGTCACCATGTACTGAGGTGCGCATACAGAATTTCACAAGTCCCAATAACTAGAAGCTTGATAACGTACACCAAATTGCAGGATTGTATTGACTGATTTGCTTCTGAGGCCTGTATTTATATCCCAGTTGTGTAGAATGTGACAACAAAATAACATTAGGGGCTGTTAACTAGACAACCACAATCTCGAAGGCGCCTCTGTAAAGCCGAAAGCTTGCATAACACTAGCCCTCACATGTCTACACGTCTACAAACATTATGTAGCCACAAGTGACAATGTATTGTCTTAACGTACTAAGACCACTAGCAGAAAAGTCTGGAGATAAATTATTTCGAAACACGAAGAGAGAAAGGAAATAATTATATTTCTTGGATAATGTATTTAGTAGAATATGGTGTATCAGTATAATGAGGTACAGTCTCAAGCTTGGAGCAGAGGCAGCGGACGTTTTTTAAGACACCAGAATACCATTTTATGCCGGTGATGGTGGGTGATTATTCTTTGTAATTATCTCCCCATCCTACTTCAGGAAAATGTTCTACCACATTAGAGTCTTCACCAAAAGTGTTTGATCAGACTACCACCGTAGTTCCGTTAACGTTTCAACCATTTATTATCTTGGAATACATTTTGTAAGTTGTATTTAATAAACTGATTCCCCTATAATTCTTGCAATTACTTATATCTTAGAAGAACAACACGAGTTTCGGAGGGGAAGGTCCACAATTTATAATATCTTTATATTAAAACAAATGGTGGAATAGAGTATTAAATTTAATCCAGAGATACTCTTGTGTTTGTCGACCTCGCAAAGCATTTGACAGGTTGGATAGAGCAACATTATATAGGATAATACGGAGAAGAGGATATCCTATTCATTTAAAAAAGGTAATTAAAAGTTTATATAATAGAATGCAAATACGGTTCTATTATACGACAAATAAGATTGTCAGAGCCCATTGGAATAACCTAAGGCATTAGGCGGGGTTGCAGTCGTTCTCCTGTTTTATTTAATATCTATATAGATGACGCCATAAGGAAATGGAACTCGGACACTCTTAAAGGATTATACTTGGGGAAAGGATTTATTTAAATATTTTAGTCTATGCAGACAATCTTGTGATTAACCAAGAGAATAAAAATGACCTCCAAAGTTTAACTTACTGACTTTTTGGCAGATTACAATCAAACTATTTCTTTATCCAAACCAAAAGTTACGGCGTTTCTGGGGTAAATCATATTAGAACAAAAACAGTCATACAGGACTCCCCAATAGAACAGGTGACAGATTTCAAGTATCTAGGGTGCAGCATCACTTACCAAGATGATAATGAGGTTGAAGGCAAAACTAGTCTCTTCCAGTCTATTAAACTTTGTACCTTTAATAATTGCATATGTAAACAGCTGGTTCGTGCAGTGACGTCATCCCCCCGCTAAACTGCTACCAGCGTGTCTCAAAACGCTCGCTCGCCGTTCAAGTTAGGTTAACTGTTAACCTCTGACCGGACAACACACTTCTTAACGCCGCGGCTAGGTAACTATTTCATTTCTGAAGATTACTTCAATTTATTAACATAGTTTTCAGTATTTATTTAATTCCCACTTTGGCAATGTATGCCACGCGACACTGCACGGGCCATGCAATTATTATTACCAAAATCCAAATAAACAGGTAATTCAAAATACAGTCCACTACGTTATTTCATATTATCCAACTTATTATACCAGCATCACGTTGTAAGACTAACTCAAGAAATATTCGAGTGCGTCGAAGACGTAACAGTTGGTCCTCCGGGCCGGATCTATATTTCATTTAACAGGCCCAAATAAGATTTTGGTCAATCCAGAATCTTCTTAAACGTAAAATTGCTGGCCGTGAGCATACATTCATAACTTTCAAAAAAAAACTTCATACTTGGCCGTACAAGCTTCTACAAGACATAATTTCTAATACCGCAAGATATTCCACTTCATCGTCACTTGTCATTCATCATTGAAAATCAGAACTTCAAGCCTGCACAGAGAGCTAGAACTTCAAACATCACCCGACAAGCGGAAACAAGATTTGCGCTACCAATCCAAGGCCAGCCGGACAGGAACGCCAAGTAAGCGACAGGCAACGGAGCCATCTTAAAACTGCAGAGGACTCTCATAATTCAAGTGACTATGAACTTATATTTCGCATAGTTTCTCACTTACATAATTTCATATACATTAAAAATGAGTAATATTTGCAAAATAATTTTTATATACTATTTTAAAAAAATAAGTACATATTATAATAAGGAATTAGATTAAGATACACCAATCACTGCCTGCCGCATTTTATCAGAATTTGATAAAATACTCAAATTACATTAATTTCTCACCTGTTCTGCATTTATTTATCGATTTTGGATCACCAGCTTGCAGTTCAATCATGACTGATGTGAAAGCTTTGATTAAAAAACGTGGCACAATTAAAGCTTCTATATCCCGTATAAACACCTTCGCGGACAATTTAGATAATGAAAAAAATGATCACCATGCTACAGAAATAAAACTTCGTCACTTGATGGAGTTGTCCGCGAAGTATGATGAAATTCAGACCCAAATTGAGGCTGATGAATCTGATTTCACATCGGTAAGTGACAGGGTTCAGACAGAGGATGATCTCTGCATTATTGAGTGTAAGCTGCAAAATTTATTTGAACGTGTAGAAGAGGCGAGCAAAAAAATATTAAATCAAGCTGAAGTTACGCCAATTAAAGCATTCCCTATTCAGTTAGAGCCAATTAAATTGCACTGCTTCTCAGGCAACATTATTGATTGGCAGCTCTATTACAACATGTTCTTTGAGTTAGTACACGTCAGAAAGGACCTGACTGACATCCAGTGGTCAAACATTGTACCCATGTGTAATTTGTAATCTAAATACTAGGTTGCGAAGCGTGCAGATGACGTCACGTTTGTTCTTGTTATCGCCAGCCGAGACTCAGACCAGCTGACTGCAGACAAAATTAAATTAGTTCTACTATAGACTCCGAGCTGATCACTCGTTCTCACTCGCCGCAGCGGCTACATACCGTTCTTTTTTCAGTATTTTTTAATTCTATTAGCATGGACACCATGCGACTATTTAGTTAGGCCATCTAGGCTTTCGGGTTGCAATGCAAGCCCCCGCTTTATTTCTATTCAATTCTCCGGCACTCATGCCGTGTTAAAATCTGCACGCTTCAGCAATCAACCAATTATTTCAATCTAAATTTTAATAAGAAATCAAATATGTCGCCTTGACTCAATAAACCATTACCTTCTGAAACATTATACAGTCCACTCAATTATTTCATCACAAACCAGCAAACTCCAATAGCGTTCCTAAGAACAACTCAAGAACAACTCAAGAGCTTCTAAGACGCAACATTTGGTCCTCTGGGCCGGATTTTATTTTCGTCTTACGGGCAACATTTTGGTCCACAAGCGACCGCTTTTTCGTCCGCAGCGACAGCATTTTTGGTCCACAGCGACCGCATTTTTGTCAGCAGCGACAACATTTGTTCCTACGGGATCCGGATTTTCGTCCTACATTTTTGATCCCCACGGGACAACGTTAATATTTCATTTAATGGCCCCAAACGGCGTTTGGTTAAAGCACCAACAATTTCAACTTGAATTGCTGACAGTTGCGTGCCTCTATTATTTTCGAAAATCACGTCATAATTAACACTACAACATTCTACAAAGCAGTATTCCAGATACGACGGGACACGGCGAGACAGCATTACTTATTCTACATGAAAAGTTCCACAGCTTTAAAAGTATGGAGAGCTGCAACATCAAGCATCATCTGACCGGTAGAGACAAGAGGTGCAACAACTCCTAACAGGATCGAGCAGCGGGATCGAAGCCAGCTTCAGCACGCCTGGATCAACGTCAACGTGATTATGAACTTTTATTTTTTATAATCATTTCATATAATTATGACAATCTAAGTAACGTTTTTGGTATACAGTTAACACCATTTAATATAACATTATTAATAAGCCTTACAGAAACAGATATCATACTCAAGTGGCCATAAACTTATTATCATGTCGATTGATTTATATTGTCGATAACATTCACAACTAGTTTTAAGCAAATTAAGTACCTGTTATAATCAGTTATATATTAAGGTACATAAGTCACTGGCTCCCGCATTATATCAAGTTGTAGTAAATCATTCTAAATTGCAACAACTGTTCACCTTCCCTACATCTAGTTTTTTGGTTTCAATTTGCATTTTAAAATTTGGGTCTTGGCTGATGGTGAAGGCCTTGATAAAGAAACGCGGCACAATTAAGGCCTCCATATCTCGCGTGAATACTTTCGCGGATAACTTTGATCCAGACATAAGTGATCATCATGCGTTAAAAATAAAGCTCCGCCATTTAGTGGAACTGTCCGCTAAGTATGACGATATTCAGACTCAAATCGAGGCTGACGATTCAGATTTAGCTACAGTCAGCGATAGAGTTCAAACCGAGGATGATCTCTGCAATATCGAATGTAAATTACACCATCTATTGAAACAAGTAGAGGAGGTGAACCAAAAACCGTTAATTCAAACCGAAATTACGCCAATTAACCCCCCCCCCGATACAATTAGAACCGAATAATTGCCTTCATTTTCAGGAAACATTATTGATTGGCGACACTATTACAATATATTTGTCGAGTTAATACACGTCAGAACTGATCTGACAGATTTTCAAAAATGACACTACTTACACACGTCATTGAGTGGCGAGGCATTAAATGTAATTAAATCTATTCCAATAACTCATGAAAATTATGCAGTAGCCATTGATGTATTAAAAAATAGATACGACAGTAAATTAATCGTGTCAGCCCATCACATAGGGAATGTCTTGGGCGTCAAGTCCGTACAACCAGATTCCAGGGTCAGCATTTCTAGGTTCATTGACGAGATTACGGCAAATATAAATGCCTTAAATTCATTAAATTTACACGTAAATACATTTGAAATGATTTTAGTTCAACACTTAGTGCAGAAACTCGATACTCAAACGTGTAGGCTCTGGAAAGAAGGCTTGTCGGACGAACGACTTCCCGATTTTAACAATTTTATAAAATTTTTAAATAACCGTAGGCAAGTATTGCAAAATTTAGATAGCGTGCCCAGTTCCGTAAGCAAGGTAAACGTTAGCGATAAGAGTCCATATCGCAAAGCAATTAAACCGATTAGTATCAATAGAACCGCATTCCATGCTAGTATCGGCAATAACATATGTCAGCTGTGCAAAGCGAAACATCGTCTTATTGAGTGTCCGCAATTTGTTGCGATCACTCCTCTCGAGAGAAAAAATATCCTAATTAAAAATAAACTTTGCCTAAACTGCGTGCGCACAGGCCACGACTTTGCTCACTGTCCCTCCAAATTCTCTTGCAGAACGTGCGCTAAACACCATCACACAATGATACATATACCTAGCAATAACGCTTCGTCAAGTAACAATCAGTGTTCGTTGAAATTACAAACAAACAGATCGATATTATTGTCCACCGCAGTCTGCATGACAACTGACCAAGCAGGTAGGATGCACCCAGTTAGGATTTTGTTTGACTCAGGTTCGCAAGCTAATTTTTGCACCATGAGTTTCGCTCGTAGCATGGGATTAAAACTGATTAAAAGTCAATTACCCATCACGGCTATAAACAATTCCTTATCTCAAGCTGATTTCAGTACCAGAGTAAGATTGCATTCACGTTATAAAAATTTTAATTTGAACATACATTGCGCGGTGCTTCCCAGTATCACTAATAATCTCCCTGCTGAATCATTTGACCTCTCCTCTCTAACCTTACCAAAGGGCATATTTTTAGCTGACCCGCAGCTGAACTTTTCGTCGCAAATCGATATATTGCTCGGTGCTCAGTATTACTTGCAATTAATTGAACCTGTCAAATTTATTCGTAGCCCACATTTCCCCATAATACAGGAGACTAAGTTGGGATTCATTCTTGCAGGTAACCTACCATTTAATGTCTATATGACAAAACCGGTTTCATCATTCATGTTATGTGAAGATGATAACGTCATTTCCTCCCAACTGAAGGACTTTTGGAAGTTAGAGGATCTTGCTATTCGTACTCCTTCCGTTGAGGATTCAGATTGTGAGACTCATTTTGTATCAAATACTGTCCGTAATGAGGATGGCAGATTTGTAGTATCCTTACCACGCAGGTTACATAATTGTCATTTAGGCGATTCTCTCTCCGGCGCTATCCGCAGGTCTCAATCACCGGAACCCACGGTCCAACAGAAACGTAAACGTAAACGTAACTGGTTATCCCACGAGTCATCATCATGGCCTATCTGTGCCTTCGATGCCCATTCTCCATGCACTCATCCTGATCTTGAGCAGGAACAACGTAAACAGGTCCAAACCGCATTGGTTGTCTCATTATCCGCATCTAATTATGTTGAGAACTACTCATCGCTCTCAAAGCTCATTCGCGTGTTTTCGTATTGTCGTCGATTCATCCGTAACTCTAGGATTCCCAAGGAGGATAGGAACCTTTCCTTTTTAACCTCACATGAGTTACATGGTACACTTTTGGTTTTTATTCGCCAGTCCCAGAAGTCGCATTTTGAAGTCGAAATTAACAAACTTGAAGAACAACGCTGCATCCCTAATAACAGTAACATTCTCTCTCTTCACCCCTTTCTGGACAAGTCAGGAATGCTACGCGTAGTTGGAATCCTTCAGCACTCTCAGCTCAATTACGAGAGCAAACACCAAATTACTGCACCCACACTCTCATATAAGTAAATTGATTATACAAAGCGAGCACCTTCGTTTATTACACGCTGGTGTACAATTGACTCAGTTCTCTCTACGACGTAAATATTGGATACTTAATGACAAATCTTATATACGTTCGGTGATACATAAATGTATCACCTGTTTTAGATTTCGTGCTAGGGGCGCAAACCAACTAATAGGTCAATTACCCCCTTCCCGTGTTACGCCTGCTAAACCGTTTTCCCAATCGGCGGTCGACTATGCCGGTCCGATATTTGTACGTCATGGCGGGCAGCGTTCAAAATCAACTTCCAAGGCTTATATTGCCTTATTTATATGCATGACCACTAAGGCCATTCACTTGGAACTTGTCTCAGATCTGACATCGGACGCCTTTACAGCTGCCTTAAAAAGGTTTATTGCGCGTAGAGGTATCCCTGATCAGATATTTTCCGACAACGGAACAAATTTTCGCTGTGCAAATAGCACGCTTCAGGAATTATATAAACTTTTACAATCTAAGGGTTTTGAGCAGTCCGTCCAGGGTTTTGCCAGTGCCCAAGGCATTAATTGGTCCTTTATTCCTCCCTCAGCACCACATTTTGGCGGCCTGTGGGAAAGCGGAGTCAAAAGTGTAAAGTTTCACTTGCGACGCGTTGTAGGCGCGACCATTCTAACCTTCCAGGAATATTACACCATTTTAACCCAGATAGAGGCTTGCCTTAACTCACGCTCCTTGTTCGCCATATCCAGTGACTCTAGGGACCCCGAACCTTTACCTCCAGCTCATTTCCTGCTTGGTTCTCCGCTCACTGCGCTCCCTGAACCTGACTATTCACAAATCAATATTACTCGTTTGGGCAGATGGCAACTGTTCCAAAGATTCACCCAATCAATTTGGAATAGGTGGTCAAAGGACTACCTGCACCAGTTGCAACAGCGAACAAATGGCGCAGTACGTCTAAGAATTTGACTCCCGGACAACTAGTCCTTATTCTAGATGGCAATTCCCCCCCCTTCAGTGGAAACGCGGGGTAGTCACGAATGTTTACTCGGGTCAGGACTCAATAGTGCGCGTCGCGGACGTTCGCACATCACTTGGTGTTCTACGTCGACTCATTCATAAGTTATACCTACTTCCGGTGGCACTGGATTAGTCGCATGAGCCTCGTGTGACACGTATCAGGCATGTGAACTTTATCACATTACCCTACTTCACGCCCGGGACATTCCCGGGGCGATCACATAAATTGTATTGTTATGATTAATACACTATTATTATTTTTATTGTGATATTGTGTATCACAATCCTGTTTTTGTGTATATTTGAATTTTTTGGGTATTGTTATATTATTATTGTATCAATTATTATGTTTTTCACAATTTTACTTACTCTATGGTTGTGTATTTTTGAATTTCTTGTGGTCATTATTTTATTCTTATGTACTACTAATTATTACACTTAATTGTTGTATTCTCATGTAGCATTGCCATGTTTGTATGTCATGGAATGTTATTATTGTTGTTCTGTTACCGTGTAACGTAACGTAAATAACTATGTAATGTAAAACATTATGTATTTTGTAATCCGCACATGGATTAGTATGTTAATCATATTGTTATCTACTATCAATTTTCTGATTTTTTAATGCGCTATTCACATACGTGTCAATTTTTTATGTCGTTATTATTATATTAGTAATGATTATTTATTATTGAATTTATCAGCATGTAATGTAAATTACCATGTAATTTCACAGTTAATTAAGTTGCAAAATCGCCCCGATTTTGTGCGGGCAGTATGGTCAAACTTTGTACCCATGTGTACTTTGTAATCTAAATACCAGGTTGCGAAGCGTGCAGATGACGTCACGTTTGTTCTTGTTATCGCCAGCCGAGACTCAGACCGGCTGACTGCAGACAAAATTAAATTAGTTCTACTATAGACTCCGAACTGATCACTCGTTCTCACTCGCCGCAGCGGCTACATACCGTTCTTCTTTCAGTATTTTTTAATTCTATTAGCATGGACATCATGGGACTATTTAGTTAGGCCATCTAGGCTTTCGGGTTGCAATGCAAGCCCCCGCTTTATTTATATTCAATTCTCCGGCACTCATGCCGTGTTAAAGTCTGCACGCTTCAGCAATCAACCAATTATTTCAATCTAAATTTTAATAAGAAATCAAATATGTCGCCTTGACTCAATAAACCATTACCTTCTGAAACATTATACAGTCCACTCAATTATTTCATCACAAACCAGCAAACTCCAATAGCGTTCCTAAGAACAACTCAAGAGCTTCTAAGACGCAACATCCAGAAATTGCATTACTTACATTCTTCACTAAGGGACGAGGTTTTAAATGTAATAAAGTTTCTCCCAATTACCCATAATAGTTATGCGGTAGCCATTGAGCTATTGAAGGCCAGGTATGATAGAAAATAATTGTCTCAGCGTATCATGTAGGGAATGTCTTGGGCATGAAGTCATGAAATCCACCACGGTCCATGGTTGGCATTTCAAAATTTATTGACGAAATCACCGCAAATATAAACGCTTTGAATTCATTGAGTTTACCTGTAAATAATTTTAAAATTGTTTTTGGTCAATATTTAACTCAGAAACTCGATAACCAGACATGTCGACTATGGAAGGAAAGTCTATCCGACGAGCGATTCCCTAATTTCAACAATTTCATTAAATTGTAAATAGTAGAAGGCAATTAATGCAAAACGTTGGCGCATCAACCAGTTCAGCAAACAGAACACAAGTTAGCGATAAGATTCCCTATCGCAAGACTATTAAACCCGTTGAGCTCACTAGGTCAACATTTCATACTAATATCAACAATAACATTTGTCAGCTGTGTCGCGGTAAACATAGACTGTCTGAATGCCCACAATTCGTGGCTACGTCTCCCTTTGAGCGAAAGAACATTTTACTTAAATACAAACTTTGTTTAAATTGCATGCGTCCAGGCCAGGGCCCTCACTCTGTCCTTCCAAATTTTCTTGTAGGACATGTTCCAAACAACATCATACAATGATTCACATATCAGGCAGTAACACCTCAAACAGGGGCAACAATCAATTTTCCCTCAAATTACAAACAAATAAATCTATTCTGTTATCCACCGCGGTCTGCATGACAACGGACCAAGCCGGTAGGAAACATCCAGTAAAATTCTATTAGATTCAGGGTCTCAAGCAAACTTCTTTACCATGAGATTCGCACGCCGCATGGGTCTAAAATTAACCAAGTCTCAACTACCCATCACTGGTATAAACAATTCCCTATGTCAAGCTGACTTTAGTACAAGGGTAAGGCTGAATTCTCGTTACAAGGATTTCAATCTGTACGTGCATTGCGCTGTGCTTCCCAGTATTACGAATAATCTCCCCGCAGAATCGTTTAATATTTCATCCCTAAATATACCAAAAACCTATTCTTAGCTGACCCGCAACTAAACTTTTCTTCACAAATCGACATATTACTTGGTGCCCAGTACCATTTAAAATTGATTGAACCTATTAAATCCATCCGCAGCCCACACTTTCCCATAATACAGGAGACAAAATTGGGATTCATCCTCGCTGGTAACCTGCCCTTTGATGTCGACATGACAAAACCTGTTTCGGACGTTGCAGTCCGTACTCCCTCAGTTGAGGACTCAGAATGCGAAAGTCATTTATCGCTAACACTTTCCGCAATAATAGTGGTAGATTTGTTGTGTCCCTACCTCGCAGGGGATACAACTCTCATTTGGGCGATTCTCTTCCCGGAGCTATTCGCAGATTTCAATCACTGAAACTTAAGTTCAAGCAGAACTCTTCATAAAGACTATAGTAAATTCATGCGGGAATAGTTAACTCTGGGTCACATGTCTTTGCTTGTTTCTTCCGATTTGTCAGTCAATAAGTCAGACCCCTTCTACTTACCGCACCATTCGGTTTTTAAAGGCTCTAGTATAACCACCAAATTGCGAGTTGTTTTCGACGGCTCTGCCAAAACAACAAATCATTTGTCCTTAAACGACACATTAATGGTTGGTCCCACGGTCCAGCAGGATCATTTTTCAATTATGTCTCGGTTTGGAACGCACCGATACGTCCTCATTTCGGACATTGAAAAAATGTACCGTCAACTTTTAGTTACTCCCAGGGATTCTAATTTGCAACGAATTGTTTAGCGCGACGCCCCCATAGGGAACTTCAACACTACGCCTTGAGGACAGTCACATATGGGACTGCAAGCGCTTCATTTCTGGCCACAAGATGTTTGGCACAAATAGCCCAGGAAAACAAAACTCAACACCCTATAGCCTGTTCTGCTATCGCAAACGATTTCTATGTGGACGATCTCATGACCGGCTCAGATAACCCACACATTTTATCACAAATGAAGTCCGACATTACAAATTTATTAAGTCAATACGGGTTTACTTTGCACAAGTGGTTTTCCAATGATCAAACCATTATAACTTCACACGCCAACTCTTCCCTTGACTTTAACAACAATCAAACTATACGTACTTTGGGTATTCAATGGGACATTAACGATGATAGTTTCATATACAGTTTTCAAAGAAATTTCGAAGAGGAGGTATTTAAAAAGAGAAGGATATTATCCGTTATCGCCGGAATTTACGACCCATTGGGACTTATTGTCCCGGTTACATTTTGGTGCAAACATTTCATGCAGATACTGTGGTTAACGGGAACAAGTTGGGACGACCCCCTGTCAGACTCATTATCTAATCAATGGGTAGAACTTTATGCTCAGTTGATATCAGACACTTATTTTAAGATTCCAAGATCCGTAAAGAATTTAAATAATTCCCAGATCATTTCATTTCAACTCCATGGGTTTGCCGACGCTTCAGTAAAGGGTTACGCGTGCTGCATTTATGTGCGAACGGTGTATTCTAACCACAGCATTTCATCAAACTTATTATGCTCTAAATCTAGAGTCGCCCCCTTAAAGCAGGTAACATTACCCCGACTTGAACTTTGCGCCTGTTTCTTATTGGCTCAGTTGGTATCCAAGGTTGTAAACGCTGTGAGTTATAAATTTGACGAATTGTATTTTTACACCGACTCAATGATCGCCTTACACTGGATTCACCAGCAGTCTTCCAGATGGAAAGTATTTGTCTCCAACCGCGTTGCGGATATACAGCGACTCACTGCAAAGGGTACCTGGCATCACATCTCCTCACATGACAACCCTGCTGACTTCCTATCGCGTGGTTGGCTACCCCGCTTTTTACACTGTCACCCACAATGGTGGTATGGTTAATCCTGGTTGTCAAATGAGTCATCATCGTGGCCCACCAGTGCTTTCGATGCCCATTCACCCTGCACTCATCCCGATCTTGATCAAGAAAAACGTAAACAAGTCCAAACCACACTGGTTGCTACTTCATCTACGCCTAATTACTTTGAAAACTACTCTTCGCTTTCAAAACTTCTTCGTGTATTTTCTTACTGCCTTCGATTCACTCGGAACTCTAGACTTCCCATAGCTGACAGAAACATTTCTTTTTTAACTTCCCATGAGCTACATGGCACACTTTTGATTTTTATTCGTCAGTCCCAGCGATCGCACTTTAATATCGAAATCAAGGAACTTGAGGCACAACGCTCTATCCCTATTAATAGCAAAATCTTTCCTTTAACACCTTTCTGGACAATACGGGGATATTACGAGTGGGCGGACGCCTTCAGCACTCCCATCTCACCTATGATAGCAAACACCAAATCATACTCCACCAGCATTCTCATCTCAGTAAACTAATCATAGAAGGCGAGCATCTTCGTCTACTCCATGCAGGGGTACAATTGACACAGTACTCTCTACGTCATAAATACTGGATAATCAATGATAAATCGTACATACGATCAGTAATACACAAATGCATCACTTGCTTTCTATTCCGTGCAAGGGGCTCAAGCCAATTATTAGGTCAATTACCCTCTTCCCGAGTTACTCCTTCTAAGCCATTTTCTCAATATGCAGTCGACTACGCCGGTCCTGTATTTATATAAGTCAGGGCGGTCAGCGTTCCAAATCGATTTCAAAGGCTTATATTTCTCTATTTATATGCATAGTCACTAAGGCCATTCACCTTGAATTAGTTTCAGATCTCACCTCAGACGCTTTCATAGCAGCCTTAAGACGTTTTATAGCTCGAAGAGGCATCCCTTCACAGATATTTTCTGACAATGGTACAAATTTTCGTCGTGCTAGTAGTACACTTCACGACTTATACAAACTTCTCCAATCAAACGAATTTGAACAAACTACCCAGGACTTCACCAGTGTCAAAGGAGTCAAATGGTCCTTTATTCCCCCGTCAGCACCTCATTTCGGTGGCCTGTGGGAGAGTGGAGTCAAGAGCGTCATGTTTCATTTGCGGCGCGTTGTCGGCAGAACCATTCTCACGTTTGAAGAATATTACACGATTTTAACTCAAATTGAGTCCTGCCTCAACTCACGCCCCTTGTTCGCCATCTCAAATGACTCTGGTGATCCCGAGCCTTTGACTCCAGCGCACTTCTTGGTTGGTTCTCCACTCACTTCACTCCCGGAACCTGACTATTCCGATGTCAAAATTGGTCGCTTGGGTAGATGGCAGCTGCTGCAAAGATTCACCCACTCTATATGGAAGAGGTGGTCAAGGGATTATTTTTGCACCAGTTGCAACAGCGCAACAGATGGCGTCACCAGTCAAAAAACTTGGCTCCCGGACAACTCGTCCTTATTTTGGAAGATAATTCTCCCCCTGCAGTGGAAACGCGGTGTAATCACTCAGGTCCATTTGGGCCAGCATTCCCTAGTGCGCGTTGCGGATGTTCGCACCGCAAACGGCATCCTACGTAGACCCATTCACAAATTATGCCCACTTCCAGTGGCCTCAGATTAATTCCACTACAACGTTCAAATGACATGTACTATTTACTTAAACTTTTATCGCATTCTCGTGCTTCATGCCCGGGACATGGCCCGGGTGATCGCATGATTTCCATTTGTTATTGTAATTATTATATCGTTATGTATTATTGAATATTTTTGGGTGTTATTATTCTATTATTATGTAATGTCAACTATTATGTCTTGCTTATTATCATATCATTATGTATTACTGAAAATTTTTGGGTGTTATTATTCTATTATTATGTCTTTCTTATTATCATATTATTATGTATTATTGAATTTTTGGGTGTTATTATTCTATTATTATGTCATGTCAATTATTATGCCTTTTTATTATTGTATTATTATGTATCCGTACCATTTTATTATGTATTATTATGTCTTGACACTTATGATGCACTATTCATATAATAACTCAAAACGCAAAATCGCCCGATTTTGTGCGGGCAGTATGTTAAACTTTGTACCTTTAATAATTGCATATGTAAACAGCTGGTTCGTGCAGTGACGTCACCCCCCGCTAAACTGCTACCAGCGTGTCTCAATACGCTCGCTCGCCGTTCAAGTTAGTTTATCTGTTAACCTCTGACCGGACAACACACTTCTTAACGCCACGGCTAGGTAACTATTTCAATTCTGAAGATTACTTCAATTTATTAACATATTTTTCAGTATTTATTTAATTCTCACTTTGGCAATGTATGCCACGCGACACTGCACGGGCTATGCAATCATTATTACCAAAATGCAAATAAACAGTTAATTCAAAATACAGTCCACTACGTTATTTCATATTATCCAACTTATTTTACCAGCATCACGTTGTAAGACTAACTCAAGAAATATTCGAGAGCGTCGAAGACGTAATACAGTCGCTTTAAGGCTGTATCATTAAGCATTTAAATAAGAAAACAAGGAAAGAGACGCAATTGAAATATTATAATGTAATGGCCATACATCATCTACTGTAGGCCTATGGTAGTAAGACTTGGAACAGAAAGGCCAAAGATATATCTAGAAAACAAGGAGCGGAAATGAAATTCTTGAGGGCTGTAAAGGGTTGTACCAGGAGAGGAGATCTTATCAGAAATTATCATATTGGAATGGAGCTAGGCACAGCTGAAAGCTTAAATGAGACAATCTCCCGGTATAAAACGGAGTGGCGGTTACACGTGGAGAGAATGGATCCAATTAGATTTTTAAGAAGACCGCTTTACTATCATCCAAAGGGGAAGAGAAGTGTAGGAAGACACCGTAAGCAATGGTTGGATGACTTCCATTGAGACTGGAACAGCCTACTAGCCTAAACCGTAAAGGAAGACGACGACAACGACAAACGTTTCAACCATAAAAATTACTGTGCTTGTCTTCAGATGTCTCTGAAATTGAACTAATACGTTAAATACTACACCCGGACTATTCGAGATTCTTTTACGTAAATTTTCTGGTCAGATCCTTAAAACACGATCTGTTCAAATATTCCAACTAAGTACCGTCGGTCCGTTTATTAGATACTCAGTGTGCATTTAAACAGGGCGTTGTTTATCTCAGACGACATTAGTTGTGTGCACCTATGACAGTGTTGTACTTCCCTGTCCTGTCCAGCAGACTTACAGTGAAAGTAGTGGTTCTTTATTTATAATATTTTGTCTACAGTTGTGTTTATTTTTGTAGGCTGGCGGTGGGTTTTCCTTTTGACAATTTACACGTGTTAGTGGAATGAACGTCGCGTAGGCCAGACGTAGTAATTGAATATATTAGTTTAATTTACAGGCACACATAAAGACGACAACAGTTGTTTATTTTTAATGGATGAAACGTTGTGTAAGTAAACTGGGACTATGGTAATGGTCTGAGCAAACACTTCTGGAAATACAAGGTTTAGAGAAACGGTTAATTGCCTCCTCATAGTTCCTTTATCCAAAGAAAATTTTAATAAAAAAAGCGATATAATAAAAAACAGCAGAAAATAACAGTTATGAAAACAAATAATAGACTCTTTAATATAAAAGAGAGGAGATTTGATTTTTATTTTATTCCGTAGAACCATATAAAATTATTAAAAAATTTCATTTAACAAATTACGTTCCATTTATATCAGATAAGATTAATATGAGGTCAACAAGCGCAGTTTTAAAGTGATACCAGTAAATAAACGTAATCTTTTCTCAGTACTGGTAAACAATTTAGGAAAAATCAAACATACTAGACAAAATGGAATTTATCAAATACATTGTGCAGAATTTGATGTTATTTATATTGGTGAATGTGGCCGTGCTCTGAAACATCACATTTCTGAACATAAGCAAGGGATTTTTAAATAAACAGCGATTAAAATTTTTCACAAATTCGTTAAAACACAAACTTTCTAGACACAAAATATAGCCTATAATACTACTGCATAACATATAAAAATATAAAAAATGGATTTATTGGAAATCGTAGAAATTAAGAAAGCAATTAAAATTAATAAAACTATAACAGACAGATATAATTCTTTGTATCTCCTTTGTTAAAAGCTGTTATTTACTTTAGTAAATTTTAGCATTTGCATTCCTATTATACTTAGTTTTTGTTGTTTTGATGGTTCATCCTCTTCATTCACGCACTTAATATTAGTGATAAACTGAACTTTCACTTGTGAACACTTACGTTTCATAATGTCCTCGTACGTTTCTGTGTGGTGTACACCTTCCTCAGCGAGGTTTAAATACAGAATGTCGTGAACAGTTGTAACGGATTTTTTCACAGGTTGGTGGAATGTGTGGGGGGTGGTTGTTGGTGGGACTTAGTTTTTAAAGTCACTTGTCCTTCCCTATACTAGCTCCTCCACCCCCTCCACCGTACATGTCCATATACACATCTTTAACACATGTTCACCCCCCCCCATACATTCTTTGTATTTCATTTTTCTTAGCAGCTCTATCAGAATAGCCTAATAAGTTGAAACAATTGTCATAGGTTAAGAATAAATTGTGAAACCATCAAGTGTTTGTGTTTTTTAAAACCTATGTTTCATCAAGTGACTAACGGGTCTTCAGACAACTTCTGGTAATGTTCATATTAACAAACGTTAGACATAAACTTTCATGTCATATTGTTACAATTGATTCCCAGGCTGTTTGGCCATGGTCCATTATTTTCAACAAAAACAGACGTTTCGGCAGTGCCATCGACTGCCATCATCAATGTAAAATTCGAAGTTTCGTTAATGTAAGGTGGTAGACATAAGTGACTGTGGTGACGTAACTGTGGTTAACTTAACGTAACGTCTACCACCTTACGTTAGCGATTCAAATTTTACACTGATGATGGCAGTCGATGGCACTGCCGAAACATCCGTTTTTGGTGAAAACAATGGAACATGGTTAAACAGCCCTGGAACGAATTTTAACAACATTGACTCCGACCGTGAAAGCCTGCGAAGTATATATATATATATATATATATTTCATGGCATAGTTGATAATATAGCAGTCATAGGCCCAAATGTCGTGAACAGTTTCTTGTTATTCACAGCATAAACTTTTTCATGCATCGGGTTTACGGTCTTACGTTACTGAATGCTATTTCCATAAGACACAGCAGAAAGTACACGCATTGAACAAACCTACCCCCTTCAAAAGCACAGCAATACACAGGGTAGAGCGAGCACTTGTACACTCAATAACAAGCCACTTACTGCTTTAAAACATTGCATTTGTAGTCACGAACCCTCTCCAAGGCGGGTGAATGTACTGTACTGAAGCAGACTGTTGTTTAGCTGCATAAGTGTGTGCTCGCGCGCGACTGTGTGTGTGTGTGTGTGTGTGTGTGCGCGCGCGCGTGTGTGTGTGTGTGTGTGTCCATACGAGCTCTGTCAAAACTACAATAGCATAATTATTACAAAACCCACTTCATAATTTGGCAAGATGATTGTATTTATCAAACTCTGTCAACTGTTTCAGCTACTTAATTTATTTATGAAGTAAATGAAAAACTGGTTTCACAAAACCGCATTTCTGTTCGAAAGAGTAAGGATTATACACAACACAGGCAAACAGAAAAATTTATTGATTTGAAATTTTAGAAACTAACAAAACTTATAAAGTTGAATGAATGTATCCACCCAACAAACTGACAACCAATTACTCTGAATATCCTTTGTTAAAAGAAGTAATTAACGGTATACGTCGTTACAAGTGTGTTGTGTTCTATTTAAAAAATTCAAAATTAAAATAGAGGTTTTCTACATTCTATACATCTAAAACTAAAAAGCATGGAGTGCTAGAGAATTTAATTAAATTTATCTAATTATTATACTTGCTTCTAAGATGTTAAGGTATAATTAACGTTTTTTATAAATTAGCCTTTACATAATTAGTCGTGATGTCATAATAACTGCATTATATTCAGGTATTGTAAAAATAATATCAATTATTTTGTGAATTATAATAACGTAATTTTACTATTGCACAATGATTATGAACCAAAGTTTCCGTTCTTCTTTTTTACACAACATACCCTGCTGTATAGAAGAGAATCCCCAACTGACAGTCAAAGTAATGTTATGGATGCATTAAGGCGTATTGTGATTGGTATCATTGAAACTATTTAGAATAATACAAAGGTTATGTTACTAGGTTATCCAAGCAACAAAATTACAATGGTATGAACACACGAAAAGAATGGCACATGAAAGATTGCCAAAGAGAGTTATGGAATGGACCCCACGAGGAAAAAAGAAAAGAGGAAGACCACCTATCACTTGGATAGAGTAAATTCAGACTATATTGAGGGAACGAGAAATTTGAGAAGATCTTTGAATTGACAAGGAGCAATGGAAGATGAGAATTCAATCACCTCTGTAATCTTTGGTTCCGGAAAATGTGTAAACATTGTACAGCCGGAATAATAACAATAATAATAATATTGTTACTAGGTTGAGTATGTACGTTATTTACTTAGTTTATCCACAATTCTTGTACAACTTATACATATTGATAGACACTAGAATGTTCTGTATAAATGTACTTTTCATTGATAGGTAGGAACAAACATAGTTTGTTTTACGAGATTCCGGAATATACGCCGAGAATTATCTCGGCTTACCTATTAAATGACAAAGGCTTGTGAATGGCGTCATTACCAACCTACACAAGACGATAGTAAACAGAGATGTCAGTCAGTATTTACTGTGAGTTCGGTTAAGTGAGTAAGAGACCTGTGTGTTTGTTTGGTACCATAAATTTTTGTGGACCAACATTATATTTGTGTTATTGTTTGTATAACTTACGATTGGTCAATAATTGATGTCACAGTTTGTGAATCGAAATTTTCTTTTTTCTGTAT
Source organism: Magicicada septendecula (assembly GCA_034769895.1). Taxonomy (NCBI): domain Eukaryota; kingdom Metazoa; phylum Arthropoda; class Insecta; order Hemiptera; family Cicadidae; genus Magicicada; species Magicicada septendecula. Next base: position 119,509,627 of record CM068373.1, read on the forward strand.
TATACACATACTTGTGAAAAATTATTTGTGTTAACGATAAGTAAACAAGATGTGAAGAGTGACATGAATTTTTTTTCGGTTGCTGCCTAGAAGATGACAACTCCTGTGTTCTGCCTTTATACGTTGTTAAGGAATAAGCTGGTACACAAGAGTATTTATAGCGTTGTACAATGCTGAAACGTAGACATTGAGAGAGAAGGTGTAAGAAGATTTGAGGTACTGGAGTCACTAAATATGGCAGATAGTTTGTGGTGGGGTAAGGCGGAAGGATAAAGTAAGGAATGAATAACTGAAAGACAGATCTATGTATAAAGTGTTGGGGGTAAGAAGATGAATCTTCTGCAGCTGTAAATAAGATGACACTGCCTGCTGCTAAAGTCGGGCTGCTTCAAGGAATGGTGTACTGTGGGAGACACAAAAATATTCTAAATATATAAAAAAATGCGTTCTTATATTTAAAAATGCAAGTATTATTTACACATATTTTGTAATGGACATTCTAATTGCATGTGTAATGTACTAGAGAGCAAAACCATATGATGATATATAAAAATACTGTGTGAATAAGTAGGTTGCCAGGTTTGAACATTATAAATCAGTTGATCAGGAAAATAGTTTTAAGTATCTTTAGGCTTATAAAACAATTTTAAGTGCTGTGAAATGATTCAAAACGATGCGTAGCCGCGTGTAGTGCGCGTGTGCGAGAGTACATAATTATTTTACGGCATATTCATAAAATATCTGTATGGAGAACCATACATGACTTCCATGTTCTAAGATTTATATTTAAAATCATTTACGAAATGAAATGTTTCCATAGAAACTACTTCTTTCCACTTATTGCTACAGCCTTAACCACAGTAATGTGGTCACTAACGTATACCGCCACACGTTATCGCACTCGATTTTCATTGATGATGGAAGTCGACGGCACTGCCGAAACGTCTGGTTTTGCAGAAAACATTGGACTACGGCCAAACAGCCCGGGAAGGAATTTTAACAACAAACTACTACTTTGTTGCCGATAACGTAGCACACATACAAAAATTATCCCCTACCACTTCAACTATAATTTTCATTTATAGAAAATTACCCCCACCCCGTTCAACTAGCCTCTTCATTTATAGATATTTCATTTACGTTTCTACAGTGGATTATTAAGATCTTCTTAACAGGATATTTTATTTATCAAAATTAAGTACTTTACTCTTGTTACAACAAAAAATGTTTCTGGTAAACTATCCTTTCCCCGTAACTGATCTTCACCAAAATCAATAAGCTTTGAGTCTTCGACAACTCAGGCACATATGTAAAAAATTATTTGATTGTGTTTGAATTTACGGCAGTTATCGTTCATCAAGGCAAAATTTCTCTTGTTACAACATAAAATGTTGCTGGTAAACTACCCCTTTCCCTTAACCGATCTTCACCTAAATCAAGAGCCCTTGAATTCTCTAAAATTTAGGGATGTATGCAAAAAATTGTTTGATTATGTTTGAATTTACTGCAGTTATCGTACGTCAGAGAAAAAATTAACCTTGTTATCACATAAAATGTTGCTGGTAAACTACCCCTTTCTCTTAACTGATCTTCACCAAAATCAAGAGCCCTTGAACTCTCTAAAATTTAGGGATGTATGCAAAAAATTATTAGATTATGTTTGAATTTACGGCAGTTATCGTTCGTCAAAAAAATTAACCTTGTTATCACATAAAACTTTTTCTCTTAACTGATCTTCACCAAAATCAACAGGTCTTGAGTCCTCTACAATTCAGGGACGCATGCAAAACATTATTTGATTCTGTTTGAATGTGCAGCAGTTATCGTTCGTCATAGAAAACATTACCCTTGTTAAAACATAAAACGTGCCAAGTAAACTACCGCTTTCCCTTAACCGATCTTCACCAAAATCAATAGGCCTTCATTCCTTTACAATTTAGGAATGTACACGAAAAAATGTTTGATTCTGTTTGAAAGTTGCAGGTAAACTACTCCTTTCCCTTAACCGATCTTCACCAAAATGAACAAACCTTGATTACTTAACAACTCAGGAAAGTATGAAAAAAAATATTTGATTCTGTTTGAATGTGGGTCAGGTATCATTCGTCACAAGAAATATTACCCTTCTTAAAACATAAAATGTTGCAGGTAAACTACCCCTTTTCCTTAACCGATCTTCACCAACATCAACAGACCTTGAGTACTCTATAATTCAGGGAGGCATAAAAAAATTCTTTTATTTTGTTTGAATTTACGGCAGTTATCGTTCGTCATAGAAAACAATTACCCTTGTTGGTACATAAAACGTTACAGGTAAACTACTCCTTTACCTTAACCGAACTTCACTAAAAACAAATTCAGGGTTGTATGCAAAAAATTATTTTATTCTGTTTGAATTTATGGCAATTCAGGGCTGTATGCAAAAAATTATTTGATTGTGTTTGAATTTACGGCTGTTATCGTTTGCCATAGAAAAAATCTACAGACACACACACAGACAGACAGACACACACACACACACACACACACACACACACACACACTTTTCGAAAAATTACTTTTTCATGTTTTGAGGGTAGTACAATCAGAATCTGCAATAATCTCGAACACAATTTTTTTTTGCCATCACCATACTTCCATTTCCTTATGGAACATGGAAGTAAAAAACATGTTAATTTAAATAACTTTCATGAGATGGGAAATTTTTTGATTTGACTTATATAAGAATATTCGTAATGAAAAGACCTGACTGATGACAACAGTTATTTTGAAAATCAGTAGACCTGACTAAATTATGCATTTTTTAGTATGCATTTTCCCTTCATTTTCTCCCTTCCCTAGTTACTAGTCACTCTCTTAACTCCCAAGTCCTCTGTGTCTCGTTCATCCCGTCTCATTTTCTGTTTTTCTTTGGTTCTCCTATTCGTAATCATTCTTCGCAATGACGTCACCCCATATCTTAGTTATTGCGTTAAGAAATTCAATAAAATTTGAATTATGCGATTATTACTGACGTTAAACGTCCTGCTTCGTATCTTCTGTGGTAAAATCTGGACAGACAAGAATCGCGTTAAGCGGAGAACTTGTACTTAACAACGCCCAACCTTTCCTCCAGTTTCGTAGTGCTCTCTTGCTAAACTCCTACCTCTCAAGCTCCGGACGAGGTACCTTTCAGTGCCTCCACCATTATAAACTCCTAAGACGCAATCTAGGTCGAGGACTTCATAATGGCGGATACACTGGAAAGGCATTACAGATAGCAGTTTAGTAAGTAAGCACTGCGCAGTTGCAATTACGGAGATTGCTGATTCAAATAACACGATGAGCACAACATTTATCCGCTTTGTGGCTTCTCCTTGAAACATATATTACGCGTTTTGGCACAAAAGTCCCCTCATCAGATTATCACTTCTTTGAGATAGTCAACATCAAAGAAAATTACTGAAAATTTACACATAATATTCTGACACTCTATAAAGGCACACGCGATGTCTGGAGCGCACCTTGACAACGCCATTTGATCATTTGGCAATCAGTAAAGCGCGTCGTAGACTTTAGTACTTTGTATCTTCAAGTATAATCAAATAAAAATTTTATTTAAATACTAGCAGGTACCCGCGGCTTCGCACACGAATATTTGTATATGATTGTTGTGGTAACTGTCGAGTTAGTAGTTTGTAATCCAGTCTGAGGGTCGACTAGTTTTAATGTAAAATGATAACCATCTTCTCCTCTGCAAAAAATTAAAGGGTACTGTAAAGCATCATAAGCTCGATGTGTTTCTGCAATTCGATGTAGCGTATGATCCCTCGCACAGATTATTATATCGATTTTATCGCATTCCTGGTTAACTAAAACTACTGCCACCTCATTAGTTGTCGGTGCATTGACCCCTGTGGTCTTCATTATTTTCTGTTCGATCAGCATCAATCACAATATTGTACTGATTATTATTCGCAGATGTTACAAATTCAAACGCACTTTTCAGTTCACTAACATATGGGTTGATTGCGTGTAGTAAACATTGAAGTTCTCTTACTAATGGCTTATCCACGTTACGAATATGATCCATTCTTGTTTCAGATTGCTGTAAATAATCAGCTATGAAATACACCTGTAGAAATTTTGGTACTTCGTTTTGTGTGGGGAGTAATGATCTCATGAGGTGATATATTTGCCCTTGAATTTTGAAAGTAGGTATGAAGCTTCCTTCGACTATTTCATTGGCTCCGAATGATGTAAATTGAAAAGCTGAATTGTACGATCTTAATGCATTCAAAAATTTTTTCGATTAAAGATGTTCTCCATTTAATAATGATTTTAACGGTTCTGGAGGAAGAAGTATGGGATCTAATCGTATTTTTCCTGCAGAGTAACATAATCGAAAAATTTTTTCGATAAAAGATGTTCTCAATTTAATAACGATTTTAACGGTTCTGGAGGAAGAAGTATGGGATCTAATCGCATTTTTCCTGCAGAGCAACATAATCCATGTGATTCATTTTTCCACTTTAAAGCTTTGCAATGAGGGCAAACCGTACTCGGCAAACCATACCGCGATAACTGTTTCATTCGCGTAATTAAGAACTGGGTTATAATTGAAACCACTATTTAATTTTGCATTCCATCGTAAAGTAGGACCTCGTTATGTAACCCCTCTTTCCTTTTTATGCTTTATAAAAAAAACTTTTTTCCCCTTTTTTTTATTTATTTATTTTTTTTGTATTTATTTTTTTTTTTAAGGAGAAGCCACTAGTTATTTAAAACTAGGCAAGAGCCTATAGAAGCCAAAACTGCGCTGGGTCCAGTATGATGGGACTTGCAAATTAAACGCTGCTCTAAGATAACAATAACAAGATTTATTGTATTCAAGTTTTTGTACAATGCATTCCCCAGTATACGACATATGCGACTTGAATGATTAATTTTATATTACAAGTGCTTTCCTTCTTAAGAATAGCTCGAAATTTCAAAAACCACAATCGTTATTATTCTTAAAATCATTATTATAATTCACATTAGACATAGGCATCGCCAAATAATTGAGCTTGATATGACTGAGCAGAATACAGTCACTTTAAATAATGTAAAATGGCGCATAGTCTCGACCCTCCCAGTAAATTACATAAATCATAACAGGATATATATATATATATATATATATATATATATGCATAATTACGTATAACAATCTAACAATCACATAAGGCATCACACACAACATATAATTAACATAGATACACATTTACATAAAATGGCACACACCATGTCCACCTGGTTAACAGCGTATATTTTGTCATCGTACACCCTCAATCCTCTTATTCAGATCAAGTATCCGGCCCACCTTAAATTTTCAATTAATAAACCCAAAATCCCAATTAATCAGTCACAAAAGAGCAGAGTAGACATGCCCCAAAATTCTACGTCTGTGAAAGACCACAGTTCAACTGGCTAAATAGTCAAAACGGCACACAAGTACCAAGCATAACAGGTAATCATCAATTTCGGATCCCAAATAATAATAGCAAGTGCCATCACGAGGTCAACATGGATGCCCGGTTGCATAACTGCCTTTCTCATTTCCTTTATTTGCTTAACAAAACTTTGCAAAATCAGTGGAACGTGACCACCCATAAATACTTATAACTGGTACTGATTTGTCTTGCATTCTTTAACATTTATTAATGAATTGGTATTATGAGCAATAAAAGTTTAACAATTATTGTGCTGGCTATGGCAAACCTTAGTGGTTACAAAATTATTTGAACAGTAAAATTGAATTTCGAAAAGCAGAATCTATGGAATTAATGTACTAAAACATGCTTGAGGTGTTCATAAAGAATCCACTTGGCCTCAGGCACGGTCATGCGCCCGGACTGGATCCAGCAAACTATGACATGATATTGTCCTCTGGTGAACGGTACCAACAGGTGTCGTCCACAGGTTAAAACACCTCCCGCGACCTTTAAATTAATAATCCAATACACAACCCAATTAAATGGAAAAGTAATTACCCATAAAATTCCCCTACGGGGACCGAGACACCCGTGCATGCATGCTTAACACAGAAATAAATTAGTGGCCGGAAATGCCGACCATATTTACAGAAAACTCCCATCAACTCGGGTGATGCATGACCCTGGCTGAGTTTACAATACTCTGAATGAGAAAAAAATTAATATGTTAATGAGGCGTAAGCCTTAATGAAAAACAATGAAAAAATAACATGTAAACCCAATTGTCCCGTTGGACTTGTCCGGAACAAAGTCCCCAAACTGGAGCATCTCCAATAGTGTCTCAAAGAAAGTGTATCGGCCACGAATATTTTGTTTCAAAAAAAAGCTTAAATGTCACCTGGTTAGCAGCATATGGGTAGAGGATCTGGTCGAGTGTGTCCGTCCATCCGGCCTGACAGCTTGACGGAAGTGGTTGAATTTATTTCATGGAAGGCAGGTATTCGGCCATCCTCTGGAGCGAGACAGATTATCGTCTACATCGGAAACCCTGCACAATTATATCGGTAATTACTTACAGGTTTAATATACCACACTACCCCATTCACCCAGCAGAACCCACATTTCGTGACATGCCCAGTTTACAATCTCCGGAAAATTCACTTATGCATTGAACCCCATTGAATCAAATAAATCACTTCAAAATAACACTTTTAAATATTATAATCTATGAGATATCCAAATATAGCCATTCAACCTAATAATCATTTCCAATAAATAGTTATTCACAAGTTTTCATCAAGCACTTAACCCCCTTTGACAGGAACTAGCAAACTTTAACAAGTTCGTGATGTACAATCATTTCAGAAAAATAACTAACTTACGCCCCATTCTAATATAATGACTCAAGTATTATTATTATTAGTATTATATTATTAATGATATAATGGATTAATATCTGTTAGCCAGCGTTAACATTGAAACATACATAAACCAATTTAGCCTGGTGCGCGCCACGTGCTGATATAAATTAATGCAATACATATCGCCCCGCATCTGCGTTAATATTAAGTAAATACAATTTATTTTTATGACATAGTAAGTAATATCTCTTAACACACTTACCGGAAGGTCGCGTAGACTTCTACTTATACATAGCAAAAATAGTAGGGCAATTTCAAGTCGATGCTGTCAGGCGAATCCGGACGTTACTACGCTGAATGCTGAGATTGAACTGCTCAGTCCCGCAGCTGAAAAAATAGTATGAAGCGCTGGACACAGAGCCCGCGCGGATCGGCCCAGTGGCCAGATAACGGACGTACGTAAATTCTTACGTAAACACTTACGTTGTTAAATACGTAATTTAATAATTCCACTATTAAAAAAAAACACCGCCGAGTTTTTTCCAAAACACGGCACAGTTATCTGAGAATCGCTTGCCTGCGTCTTTGTGCCGCTAATCTATTTTCACGAATCGTAGGACTTTCAACCCGTGAGACTTCTTCTAATCCAGATCTTTCTGAAGAGTTTCCAGGAGCTAATTGCATTTCGGCTCCTTCGACGTCATTTTCAGATGCTCTAAGACTCCTCTTTCTTTCCGCAGCAGCAGTAGATCTTCCTAAACATGATCGTCTTTTTGGCATTGCAAAGCTAAAAAAAGGGAAATGTATTTAATTGATCTATATTAATAAATCTCTAGGGGGCAATTAATAATTTATACAATATAATACATATTGCACATATTAATTACCGATGACGTAAAATTAACGAAAAAAGGCACTAATACTACATCACTGACGCTCATCGCATAATTCTCGATGAAGTAGGTTAAGTATAATTCTCGACAATTAATTATTCCTACTGCACATAGGCCTAATGAATATTCAAATGTCGAAGACTATGGTTTGTCAGAATCAACGTGTACTATACAATCAATGTTACAATATAATCAAACAATGAATTATTGTATTGTTTATATGAATTCCATATGCTGATAAGAATTCCATATCCCTACTAAAATGTAAATATTCAAATGGACTAACTGATATCAATATACTCATGTATACACTATTTGTATTATTCTATAAGAATAAACATTTCATCTAATTGTGTTACTGCATGTTTGTAAATAACTACTAAATTATCAACTTTTGATTTTACGTATCGAGGAAACATGAATGATGGATCTATTGCTTCGCGCTTTTTGGATATTCATAACTTACAATATAAGAATAGTATTAATATAAATGTACCATTAGCAATTTACCAACTCGACAGTTACCACAACAATCATATACAAATATTCGCGATCGAAGCCGCGGGTTGAAAACATGAGTTCTTTTGCAATAACTTCGGTTCTTTTTAACCTATCGATATCAAATAAAGTGGAAAACCTTCCGTTGGGTACCTGCTATCAGCGTGCAACGTTTTATTGAAATCGGTTCAGTAGATTCTGAGATTACCGCGGACAACCATAGACCCCCCTAGAGATTTATTATATAGATTAAACGACCTCAAAGCAGCGTTAATGTGATAATGGTATGTTTGTTCCGAACCGCGTAATGTACGTTGGTGGCAGAAGTCACAAGACAGATAAAGGAGATTATTTACTATTATTAATACTAGTGACTTCCATTCATAAAGGGAAGTAAAGTTTAAAATGCCGGAAATGGTATGACCCCTGGTGTTTGTCATTGAAAGTGTTTCCAGGCAAGTTTTCTCCAGATTATTTCGACAATATCGTGGACAAACAGCCTGAAATCTGCAGGTCAGTCAAACCTTGGTGTCAATAGAACTGTCGGTCTGACGTACCGCCAATAAACGTGAACCTAACACACTCAATATTGCTTTATTGCTTTTTAGGAACGTTGCAAACTCTAAATTAGTTTTGTGTCGGTCAAGAAGGAATTCTCTTGTCGGTGATAGATAAGCAACGTGTCTATCTTAAACGTGTGTACCAAGGTTGCCAATAAAGCAGGTAGCGCCGTGCAAATTTCTCTGCATTGCATTAGCTCACAATTTTGAGCAAAGAAAAAATAATGTATACTATTTTACATTATTAATATACTATTATTTTATATAACAAGATAAAAATCGATATTAAGATGATTCAATTATCAGAAAATGACTAACACGAACACTCCGATTACACTTTTTAGTCAGATAACAATTGTAGACCAGACGATCATGAGGTAAACATTGAATATTCCAAATATTCCATAATTCGCTTAGTCTGCAAACGAATGTATGTTTACAATTTTTCAAAATTTGTTTGTTTCGGCTCTGGGACCCAAAAATTCTGAAACTAATTTTTGGGATCAAAACTTTATAAAAGCGTACACTATGATTATATTTTTATTTAAATTCTGTTTAATTTAATACATAACGTGGAATTTGCAATTTTATTTAAATTTTGATCAACATTTTAAGCCCTGATGTCCTAAAAGTTTAAAATTTTTAAAACTTAACATTCGATATAGATATTGTAGCGTGACAGATGTATGCATAATATTGAATGGCAATTGATCATTAGAATAATGAAGTTATAATATTTAAATTTGGAAGAAAGCATTAAGTTTAATATAAATAGATTAATTCATAGCAACTGTGGAAAGAAATCATTATTATAAAGAAAATACAAGTTCAAATAAAAGGAGTTACTAGTGATGAGTCATCCAAGACCAGTCTCATAACCAAAGGTTTTCAAGGTATAACCCAGGAAGGTAAAATAGTAAATAACAAAGCAGTACACAATATGACCAAACCCACAACGAGGGAGAATAAATAGAATAGAAACCCTAAAATAAGCCAAGATCAACCAATACAGGTTGTGTATTTCTGAATTAAAGAAGAAGATGGAGAAGATCCCAAGAAACCTGATTGCATCAAGAAGAAGATGGAGAAGATACCAATCCCAGAAGGCAGGAGAGAAGAAGACTGATGAAAGAAGAAGAAGGCAGCATCCTGAAGAAGACGTCATGCTCTTATAAAAGACACCCAAATCCCTATATCCCCAAAATAAATATCTAAAAACAAAAGTATAACGAAATAAAAACCACATGTATATAAATTTAAGAGAGAGAAGTGAACAAAGTAAAAGTTTCCTGTGAACTAAGATGAAACAATAATATAGTACCCATGGAACAAATCTCCATTGAAAAACGCTAACCAATTTATTATGTTGATAAGACTATACGACCATTTAGCATTAACATAATATACAAGTGAAAGTAAACCAGTGATAGTTTTGGGTATTATAAAAAATGAACCTTGTGTTTCATTCTTGGCAATCACAAACATTGGATGCAATGAAATATGCATTTTTCAATGACTTAAAATGTGTATTGTGACAATATGTTGTTCATAAGACATGAATCTGTTTAAAATAACATTTTGTTTTACATGAAAAAAGAAAAACAGATTTCATAGTGCTTTTTGAACGGTTCATACTATTTATTTGTTAATGACCGGGTACAATTCCCCAAAGACAATGTATAAAAGACGGTATAAAAACTGTAGAATCCTACTTATAATAATAGTTAAAAATAAGAATATAAATATAAGGTTTTTATGTATATAGTACAAGAATGTTTAAAAATGTTTTAGATATAAGGCAATTTGTTTGGGTCTGAAACAACTAACATCAGAACTATAAAAATAGTTACCACTTGTAAATAGTAGAGAGTAATTAAGATGTTAGTTAGTACAAAACCTTTGTTGTAAACCATATTTCCATGTTGGAAATGGGAATTTTGTTGCAAAATGTCTGATTTGAAGACAACCATTTATTTAAAAAAAATATTCTTTATTTTGTTTTAACTATTATTTGTATTGTAATCAATACTAATTGTTATTGTGTAATTTGAAAACATGTTTAATTTATAATACTATATGTAAAAGTCAGAGAGGGTATCACACATCATATATTTGTTTGTAAAATATTTTGTAAGAAAAATTGTTAAAAAATCATAGGCCAAAAGAATGGAAACCAAACTTCATCAAAACAGAGAAATTGCTCATTTAAATGCAAATAAACAAAAAGGGTTTAGACAAAATAAACTTGAGATCATGCCATATAATTGCACATACCATTTAGAGAGATTTTAATAAATTATATTCAGAATTATAAATAAAAATGAAAATGATTAAACTCAGAAATTTGGACATGGGAGTCATATATTTCAGAATAATGTTTCAGAATACAACTAATTCAATTAATTACCAGAAAATAAGGGAATATGAACCTTTTAATACAATATAGGATTATTAATATTAAATATAACTGATAAAATGGCTGAATTTACATTATAACAGGAAGTAAATTTTGGAAATGTTTTGACTTATCAGAGTATACCAAACTGAAAGTAAAATTACTATTTTTGGACAGAAAACACTATAAAACGGCATTATTTAATCTGAAAATAAGCTGAATGAACTGAAAGATTAATTTAAATCACATCTAGTGAATAAAATTGTCAAATATCCAAAGTTTAGGCATTCATATAGTGAAATAGTAAAATGTACACAGGATGTGAAAATATTTTTGAACAATGTTAAGGATAATATTATATGGGCTAAGAGTTTAATTAAAACTGAAGGAAACAGTTAGTTGATTATTAGAATTCGAACGGTTAACATAAACGAGAGTTTTGTGACGATCTAACCTATCTTACTAAAGGTGAAGTTTAGTGGCGAACAGTACGTTACTGTGAAGTCGAGAGTGAATTATAAAATCCTTCCAGAACATATACATTTTGGCAAAAACGATCAAGAAACACTATTTAACACTAAACAATACATTTCTACTCTGAAAAACACCACAAAACACCAGAAAACTGTATAACACATTAACCAAATTAGTGTCGAAATTGGGAAAAGTGTTTGAACTAATAATTATACGGATACACTAAATACAACTCAGAAACAGTACACCAATCACTACACAACGTTTAACAAGAGATTTGCGGACACGAGAACAGGAATATTGCCAGAAAATACATTATTTGGAACACTGCAGGAACGAGCCACATTTTGATCAACTTGACGGCGGCCATTTGCTTTGACGATTCCAGTGCCTTCTTCTTTGTTCAGCACAGCTGTTTGGTGAAAACAATTATTATATTTACAATTTATTATTCAATGTCTGTGTTTATTAATAACTATTAATTTGATTTTAACGTTATACTTTTTAAATATTAGCCCGATTTCTCTGACTTTGGTAATAACTGGCTGTTTAAAGAACCCTCTATAATTTTTATAACATATACTTGTAACTTTTTTCGATATCCTGAGAATCGATACCAATCGATAAGAGTCAATATTGCTGTTACTTAATAAAACATTAATACTTTTCAATACTTAATAGTTCTTTATTTCTTCAATAATACTAATTACCAATAATATAATTCTAATTGATAATCTACAAGGACTTTACCACCCGTAAGTGAAGATAACCTAAAAAACAAAAAGGTAAACAAGTATCGATTGGTTTGAAGACAGTCTTATGAGTGGTGATAGCTTATTTAAAATATACTAAAACTTTAATAAAAATTTTCAGAAGAGCATTACACTGTTTAAAACTTCACAGCCCTATATTAATTAATTAATTAATAAAATTAAAATTTTTTTATTATTTTTTTTATATAAACATAATTTTTTTTTAAATTTCCTTCAAAACAATAAATTTTGTTTTGAAACTTTCGGCGAAGCTGAACAGATATATTCCTTCATCAACTTTACGCTACTCGACCGGTCTTGCTACCATTGGGACTCGACCAGCTGGGAAACTTAAGGAAGTGTTTCAGGCCAGTAAGACGTCGAGAGCCACACCAATTAAACACCTTACAACTTACAGATTCACACATCAATCTTATTTATTTTATTACAAATTGGCTAGCCCAAAGAGTGGGGCTTGATTACATCGGAGTCTCTCACATACTTCACAATATCATATCATCAACACACCAACTTCTAAATACATTTTATTACAAATTGGCGCACAACTTTAGGGGCTTTAATTAGCGATTGGAAGGCCAATACATTCTGCCCAATCACTAGTTGGAGCTAGGCAACAGCTACAAAGCCAGAGAATTTCAAGGGAAAATGCAACGACGTGCGACATCTAAGAAACGGGCGGCGGAGGCCGAAAAAGAAGTCGATATGGACAACAAAGAGGCAACGCCAGTAGAGTTGGAAGAGGTATTACAATCGGTGTTGTCCAAACAAACAGAGCAACCAGAGGAACAACCGGAGATACCCACACAGACAGGGGAAATCAATGTCCGGAAAGAACAATTAGAAAAACCCGCACAATTAGAGAATGCGGCAATACAAGAGATGGTCAGAATGATGATGGAAGAAATCAAATCCAGTAAGAATAAAATGGACGAAAACAGTAAGGGGTTGAAAGAAGATATCAAATCCAGCAAGGAAGAAACAAATAAGAAGTTAGAAGAGTTGAAGGGAGACAACCAGTCCTTGAAAGAAGATTTAGGAAATAAGATCGAAACAACAAATAAGAAGCTGGAAGAGAAGATAGAAGAAAACAGCAAGAAGATGGAAGAGAAGATAGAAGAAAACAGCAAGAAGATGGAAGAAAAGATGGAAGAAAACAGCAAGAAGATGGAAGAGAAGATGGAAGAATTGAAGAAGGATAATCAATCCACAAAAGAAGAGTTGACTGGGATGAACAAGAACATGGAAGAATTGAAGGAAGACAACCAATCGTTCAAGGAAGAATTCAAAGCGACTAAAGAAGAGTTGATTAATAAAATTGAAAATACCAATCAGAAAATAGATGAAACCAGGAAGAAAATAGAGAAGAACAACCGACAATTGAAGGAAGAGATGAAAGAAGATAACAAGAATTTGGAAGAGAAGATGGGGGAGAAGTTGGAAGAATTGAGAGAGGACAATCAAATTTTAAGAGAAGAATTAAGAGAAGTCAATCAGGAGAATTTGGACAAACTGGACGAAAGGATGGAATTGTTGCGAGAAGAAATGAATAAGGAAATCAAGGTTAACAAAAAAGCGATGGATAAGAAGATGGAAGAGGAAAATATAATGGTCAATCGACAGATTCGAGAGATTGATGGAAAGTGCAACCAGACCGAAAAGGAGGTGAATGAGTTTAAAGAAGTGGTGAACATCAAGTTCACAAATATCGAAGAACATAGTCGTAGGAAGGTAGAAGAACAGAGGAAGGAAAATCAAGAAGAATTCGGAAAAGTACGCAACCAGGTCACAGAACGATGTAATGATATACAAGAGACCATGGCCAATATCACCGGTCAGGTGCGACAAAGCCGAGAGGAGATGGAAGCGATTAGAAACAGACCGACTCATTTCACTGGATTGCCCGTCAACGAAAGCCGAGAGTGGCTCAACTTCCGGCAATACAAACGCAAGCCGATGGAGTTCCTGGCCAGGGTAGAAGAATACTTGACCAAGCATAAAATTACCCAATGGAGCCATAGCAGGGAGATATTCGACGAGTCTTTCCGAGACATAACAGATAATTGGTGGATGGCCAACCGGAGTGAAATTTCCGACTACCAACAGTTCCGGAAAATGTTTAAGACAAAATACTGGTCTGAGACCACCCAGAACTTGATCCGTGACAATATTTGTAATGGAAGATACAGGTCACAATTAGGTAGCAGTATGACGGCATATTTCTTGGGGAAGGTGTGTATGGCAAAACACCTTGAGCCAGCAATCCCAGAAGAATGTTTAGTGAATAAGATATCTTATCACTATGATGAGGACATTATCAGGGCCCGGAGAGGTAGTCAGATCAAGACGATCCAGGGAATGACCGAGTTATTGGAGGGATACGAGAACGAAGAGTATTATCGGCAGAGCAGAAAGAGAAATGAGAGACCAGAAGCAAGGCCGACTACCTACCCCAATAACGGCAATAACCATGCAAGTAACCGGAACCAGCCCAGTAATTACGACGGCCCTAACAACCAGCCGCGTAATAACCAGATTAACGGTAATTTTAACGCCGTTAGGAATAACAACCTCTACCCAAATAATAGAAACAATTTTTATCAACCAAATAATAATGTCCCATACAGTCAGAGAAATCCATATCCCAACAATAATGGTGACAGACCCTACCCACCTAACCGAAATTACTATAATAACAATTTTAATAATAACAATAATAGCAATAGTAATAACCGAGTGTCGCGTCCTAGGGTAAATTTTATAAGAGCAGAAGATCGCGGACCCAGGAGATATTATCGACCGAGGAGGAGCAGCTTCCAAGGCGCCGACCGAAGATGGAGGAGTGCGGAACGAGACGGCCCAAGATACGAACAGGAAAGACGAAGTACCAGCCTGGAAGATCTTGGCAGACAACAGAACAGGGCGTTAAACATCAACCAGAGTACAGAACGTCAGGAAACAAACCAGAGTTTCCCGAACGATGCCTCGGTCAATAATAATATAAACAATGACCAGAATACTTTAAACGAGAGGAGGCAGTAATCAACAACGATGACCCGTTACTGCTTATACTTCCTGGGTTAGAAAAGGATGATTTGCGACAAGAAAACCAGCATAAAAACATCACTATTATATGTAACCATTATCTGAAAGACATACGAACTGAACTTTTGGAAGAGAACGAGAAGAGTATCAGCAACAGTAATAATGAGATAATTTATATAACAGCGGAGGTGGAAGGAGTTCCTGCTAAAATAATGATAGACACAGGAGCTAATATTTCAATAATAAACTCCAATGAGTTGGAGAGAATACAGAGTACATGTGGTAAAACTTTGCCGATGTTACCAGTCAACAACATTGTATTGGTAGGTGCAACTGGCCGCCAGAATAAAACCATTAGGAAGCAAGTTTCCTTAAGTGTCGTTAGCCGTGATATAGCTTTAGACATGGAATTTTTAATCGCCACCGGATTACCATTTGACATCTTAGTCGGTTGCGATATTCTTCGTAGATATTCGGCAGTAATCGATCTTAATTTAAATAAAGTATCACTTTTCCCAGACGGAGTAACATGGACCGCAGATCTGGTAGGAAGCACAACTATACTTCCCAGCCCTATACATCAACAACTTCGTAAAATAAATGTTATTAGAAACAGCCCTCTTTCTAAACCCATAATATACAATCATGGAGGAGAGGATTTATGGTCAGTTAAGATCCAAGAAATACGGAATTTCCAGTGCGGAAGCGATAACGAGAAAATACCAACACATCTGGCTGATCGTCTAATCGCTATATATGAGAAATACAAGGCGGTGTTTTCTGATGAACCAGGGAAGGTAAAAAACTACCAGTGCCAACTTCGTTTTAAAGAAAACGTAGAGTTTAACCGGAGGTCATATCCAATAGCGCAGTCGCTCAAAGAAGCCGTGAGAACAGAGATAAACAAGATGATAGATAATGACATAATTGAGATTAGTCAATCACCTTACACTAGTCCAATTATTGCTGTTCCGAAGAAAGACGGACAAGTCCGGCTCTGTTTAGATGCGCGTGAGTTGAACAAAACAATTGTGAATGACAGAACATCTCCCGGTGAAATAGAAGAGATTTTAAAACGTTTTCATGGTACTAGATTTACTAGCACCTGGGATACGGTCTGTGGTTATTGGCAGGTAGAGCTGCATCCACAAAGCCGCCAATACGTAGCGTTCATTTTCGAAGGGCGCAATTACCAGTTCAAGAGACTGCCCTTCGGACTTGTCAATTCTGTCGCCATATTTGTGGCATGCATGGACCAGATTTTGGGACCAGAAGCGCTCCAATTTACCACCGTCTATGTTGACGATTTACTAATTACATCCGGAACCTGGGAGGAGCACTGTTACAGAGTGGAATTTGTACTAAACAAACTAGCGCAGAACAACATAACACTGAAGTTGGAGAAATCCAAGTTCATAGCGCGCGAGGTACAATTCTTAGGCTTCAACCTAGACGACCGAGGTATTACCCCATCAGCAGAAAAAGTGGAGGCAATTCAGAGGTTCCCGCAACCAAGAAACAGGAAACAATTGCAATCTTTCCTCGGACTCTGTAACTATTACAGGAAGTTTCAGAGCCGATATTCCGAGTTGACCGCCAAGTTTCAACCACAGTTATCTGCCAAAAACAAATGGACTTGGGGTGAAGATCAAGATATTACTTTCCGATTAATAAAAGAGAAGTTTCTGGAGAGTGTCATACTTCGTCACCCAGATTTTAAGAAACCGTTCTTTCTAAACTGTGACGCTAGCGATCTAAGCTTAGGAACGACATTATACCAGGAAGATGAGAAGGGACAACATCTGGTAATAAGCTTCACTAGTCGCACACTGAACCAGTGCGAAAAGAACTACAGTGTGACAGAAAAGGAATTGTTGAGCGTGGTGTTCGCATGCAGCAAGTTCCGAACGTACATTCTCGGATATCAAGTCACGGTACGAACTGATCATAAATCCATCTCGTTCCTTCGTAGGTGCAAACTGAGTCACGGCCGATTGGCTAGGTGGGTACTCGCCCTACAAGAATATGACCTGAAATGGGAATACATTCCAGGAAAGAAGAACGTGGTAGCGGATGTGTTGTCACGTATAAATCTGGAAGATCAGACTTTCGAGGGAGAGAAGGAGAGCTTAGTAAAAATTTATAACATATTCACGACCAGAGCCGATTTACAAGCTTTATTAATAAATATCCGAATCCATCAGCAGTCTGATCCTAAGCT
Source organism: Magicicada septendecula (assembly GCA_034769895.1). Taxonomy (NCBI): domain Eukaryota; kingdom Metazoa; phylum Arthropoda; class Insecta; order Hemiptera; family Cicadidae; genus Magicicada; species Magicicada septendecula. Next base: position 119,527,300 of record CM068373.1, read on the forward strand.
GAAAAACATTGTGAGTCGTTTGGAAGCCAATGATGAAACCATTTCTAGATATTACCACCTTAACAAGGGAATTCTATTCATAAAAACCGCCTTAGACGATGAGACATGGAAGGTGATAATCCCACACCAAATCGAAAAGGAGGTCATCATCGATTACCATGTCAGGTATGGTCACATGGGAGCGTTAAAAGTGATACAAGCTCTAGAGGAAAATTGTAAGATCAAGAATATCAACCGCAAGGTGAGGATATACATCAAGTCCTGTAAGATCTGCCAATGTGCAAAAGTAAACAATGAAAAGACAGAGGGTATCATGATACCGATAACTTCCAACGCAAAACTGGAAAAAGTGTTTTTGGATATATGCGGGCCATTTCCCCGTAGCGGTGGTCGACACAGATATAAATACTTGGTAATCATAATGGATCACTACACCAAGTATATAAAGCTATATCCGGTTAATCGGGCAACAACAGCAAAGGTTTTGGCGGTGATTATCGATTTGTATATCCCAGAGATCGGTAGACCATTTTCTATTATTACCGACCATGGTACTCAGTTTAAGGGGAGGAGATGGCGAGACACTTTATTAGCACTTGGGGTCAAAACGTATAAGACATCAGTCTACCACCCAAGTAGCAATCCGGCTGAGAGAGTACTAAGAGAAGTGGGTAGGATATTGCGCACGTACTGTCACAACCAACAGAAAAAGTGGCAAGAGTACCTAGCAGCGACAGAAACATTCCTAAATTACGCCCACCATCCAGCTATAGGAATTCCACCGTACTCAGCCATGTATGAGAAGCCGACTCCCCGAGACATTGAACAAATCATTGAATTTCCAACGAACAACAATAGGAAATTCAACCAGTTGAAGTTTTACAATAAGGTAGCAGAAGATCAGGAAAAATCAAAGGAGTGTACAATCAAGCTTCTATGAAGAAATATTATGAAGAATGAGTTGTGAGTTTTAGAATTTAGAATTTATTTTTAAAAATTTAAAAATAATGCAAGTACATCTTACAACCTAATATTTTGAGAAGAACATTTTGGAGAATTATAAAAAGAAGGAATTTAGAATTTTTATTTTAAAAATTCAAAAATAATGTAAGTACATCTTACAACCTAATATTTTGAGAAGAACATTCTGGAGAATTATAAGAAAAAGGAATTTAGAATTTAAATTTAAAAAATTCAAAAATAATGTAAGTACATCTTACAACCTAATATTTTGAGAAGAACATTCTGGAGAATTAAAAGAAGAAGAATTTTTTAATTTAAATTTTGAAAAAATCCTAAAATAATGTAAGTACATCTTACAACCTAACATTTTGAGAACATTCTGGAGAATTAAAAGAAAAAGAATTTTTAATAATTTTAAAAATTTTATAATATGTAAGTACATCTTACAACCTAATATTATGAGAAAAACATTTTGGAGAATTAAAAGAAGAAGAATTTTTTAATTTAATTATATTTAAAAAAATTCAAAAATAATGTAAGTACATCTTACTACAACCTAATAATTTTGGAACAAACTTTATGGAAGAAAGAAAAAGAAAGAATTTTGAATATAACTTATTCTAAAATATGTAAGTACTTCTTACTACAACCTGATAATTTAGAACAAAACTTTATGGAAGAAAGAGAAAGAGAGAGAATTTTGAACTTTCAACTTAATATTATAAAAATTTAAAATTGAGTAAGTACATCTTACTACAACCTGATAATTGTGAGAAAAACATTTTAGAAGAATTAAGAAGAAAGGAATTTTGAATTTAATATACAAAAAATTTAAAAATGAAGTAAGACCAACTTACTATAACTAAGTTTATGAGAAAACTTTATGGTAAATAATTAAGAAGAATTTGAATTTGGAGAAATACCAAAACTTTCAGAAATAATAGTAAAATCACACTACTATAAACAATTCTGAATGAAACAATTCTGGGAATAAATGAATTAAACAGAATTTGTATGTTGATAGAACGTCAGAACTTTGAAACAAGATAAGATCAACATATTACAAGGATTTATGAGAAATATTTTTCAATTAAATAAAAAGAATAGTTTGAATTTTACATTAAAACTAACCAAGTTCCAAAAAATAATTATGTGTCAATTATGATTGAATTGAGAAGAAAATAAAGTGGTTAATTCAGAAAAGAGAATTAACGTTAATCCAGAATAAATGCTAGACATTCACAATAGCATTTGAAGGAGTAGATAAGAATAACAAAAAAGAGTGTAATATGCCAGAGAAGGAAAAAATTTGGAAGCAACGAGACTAATTACCAATGAAACGATAATAAAAACAGTTAATTAAGAGCAAAGAAGAACAAATCATACCAAACATATGGAGAAGATGATTTTGAACCAATGATAATAATAAGACCTATATGAAATACAAAGAGAAGAAATACCACATGAAATATAATATAAATGAATTAATGTTAATGAATGCGAAGGCGGATTAATAACTTTCTAAGAGAAAGGAAAGAACCAAAATGTTTAAATAAAATGATCAATATAACAACCTGTATATCTAATGTAAAGATACAATGTTAAAAAAAATTAAATATAACATATTAAGACCATTCAAATAATGAATACGAAAGACTATTTATAAAGACCATGCTAATACTATGAATAACCAGAAGAAAGTATAAAGAGAATTCAGATGAAGAAGAAAGAGAGTTACACTGTAAACAGTAATCAGAATTATTAAAAGAAAGGTTTTCAACCATAATTAAATTAAATATATCAGACAAGTTAAGAGTTTTGAAAAAATATATATGTAATGAGTATAATAATGATTATGAAGATTTATTAAGATAGAAAATGTGAGATAATCTGAGAGACTACGAAGTGGAGAATCCAAAGATATTTTTATTAGTCGAAAATGAGACTACTTTTTATTTATTTATTCGATGACTGACTGAAGATAATTCCAGAAGCATTATGTTTTTTTTGAGCAGGGATGGATATGCCTCTGTAATCAATTTATAGAAGTGGTGTATGGCCAGCAGAGAAGTAGCGTACAGTGCCCCTCTGATCTGCCCCAGCCCACGTGATAGGGAATGTTAGGGAATTAATATCCCAAGGATGCAACACGAAGTTGATAAAGAAAGAAAATGTATTACAATTATAATATATCTCAGAAGACACTGACTATCCGAAAAGGATCAGTAGTAAAACAAGTAACCATATATATAAAATTAATAAAACTCTAATATAAAAAAGTCGATATAAAAATGGAGAAGAAAATGAATTATAAGAAATGATGAAATTATCATAAGAAATTATTTCATCCATAAACATGTCTGAAATAATTACTTCTGGAGGAGAGCAATCTGTAGCGTGACAGATGTATGCATAATATTGAATGGCAATTGATCATTAGAATAATGAAGTTATAATATTTAAATTTGGAAGAAAGCATTAAGTTTAATATAAATAGATTAATTCATAGCAACTGTGGAAAGAAATCATTATTATAAAGAAAATACAAGTTCAAATAAAAGGAGTTACTAGTGATGAGTCATCCAAGACCAGTCTCATAACCAAAGGTTTGCAAGGTATAACCCAGGAAGGTAAAATAGTAAATAACAAAGCAGTACACAATATGACCAAACCCACAACGAGGGAGAATAAATAGAATAGAAACCCTAAAATAAGCCAAGATCAACCAATACAGGTTGTGTATTTCTGAATTAAAGAAGAAGATGGAGAAGATCCCAAGAAACCTGATGGCATCAAGAAGAAGATGGAGAAGATACCAATCCCAGAAGGCAGGAGAGAAGAAGACTGATGAAAGAAGAAGAAGGCAGCATCCTGAAGAAGACGTCATGCTCTTATAAAAGACACCCAAATCCCTATATCCCCAAAATAAATATCTAAAAACAAAAGTATAACGAAATAAAAACCACATGTATATAAATTTAAGAGAGAGAAGTGAACAAAGTAAAAGTTTCCTGTGAACTAAGATGAAACAATAATATAGTACCCATGGAACAAATCTCCATTGAAAAACGCTAACCAATTTATTATGTTGATAAGACTATACGACCATTTAGCATTAACATAATATACAAGTGAAAGTGAACCAGTGATAGTTTTGGGTATTATAAAAAATGAACCTTGTGTTTCATTCTTGGCAATCACAAACATTGGATGCAATGAAATATGCATTTTTCAATGACTTAAAATGTGTATTGTGACAATATGTTGTTCATAAGACATGAATCTGTTTAAAATAACATTTTGTTTTACATGAAAAAAGAAAAACAGATTTCATAGTGCTTTTTGAACGGTTCATACTATTTATTTGTTAATGACCGGGTACAATTCCCCAAAGACAATGTATAAAAGACGGTATAAAAACTGTAGAATCCTACTTATAATAATAGTTAGAAATAAGAATATAAATATAAGGTTTTTATGTATATAGTACAAGAATGTTTAAAAATGTTTTAGATATAAGGCAATTTGTTTGGGTCTGAAACAACTAACATCAGAACTATAAAAATAGTTACCACTTGTAAATAGTAGAGAGTAATTAAGATGTTAGTTAGTACAAAACCTTTGTTGTAAACCATATTTCCATGTTGGAAATGGGAATTTTGTTGCAAAATGTCTGATTTGAAGACAACCTTTTATTTAAAAAAAATATTCTTTATTTTGTTTTAACTATTATTTGTATTGTAATCAATACTAATTGTTATTGTGTAATTTGAAAACATGTTTAATTTATAATACTATATGTAAAAGTCAGAGAGGGTATCACACATCATATATTTGTTTGTAAAATATTTTGTAAGAAAAATTGTTAAAAAATCATAGGCCAAAAGAATGGAAACCAAACTTCATCAAAACAGAGAAATTGCTCATTTAAATGCAAATAAACAAAAAGGGTTTAGACAAAATAAACTTGAGATCATGCCATATAATTACACATACCATTTAGAGAGATTTTAATAAATTATATTCAGAATTATAAATAAAAATGAAAATGATTAAACTCAGAAATTTGGACATGGGAGTCATATATTTCAGAATAATGTTTCAGAATACAACTAATTCAATTAATTACCAGAAAATAAGGGAATATGAACCTTTTAATACAATATAGGATTATTAATATTAAATATAACTGATAAAATGGCTGAATTTACATTATAACAGGAAGTAAATTTTGGAAATGTTTTGACTTATCAGAGTATACCAAACTGAAAGTAAAATTACTATTTTTGGACAGAAAACACTATAAAACGGCATTATTTAATCTGAAAATAAGCTGAATGAACTGAAAGATTAATTTAAATCACATCTAGTGAATAAAATTGACAAATATCCAAAGTTTAGGCATTCATATAGTGAAATAGTAAAATGTACACAGGATGTGAAAATATTTTTGAACAATGTTAAGGATAATATTATATGGGCTAAGAGTTTAATTGAAACTGAAGGAAACAGTTAGTTGAATATTAGAATTCGAACGGTTAACATAAACGAGAGTTTTGTGACGATCTAACCTATCTTACTAAAGGTGAAGTTTAGTGGCGAACAGTACGTTACTGTGAAGTCGAGAGTGAATTATAAAATCCTTCCAGAACATATACATTGTGACAAAAACGATCAAGAAACACTATTTAACACTAAACAATACATTTCTACTCTGAAAAACACCACAAAACACCAGAAAACTGTATAACACATTAACCAAATTAGTGTCGAAATTGGGAAAAGTGTTTGAACTAATAATTATACGGATACACTAAATACAACTCAGAAACAGTACACCAATCACTACACAACATTTAACAAGAGATTTGCGGACACGAGAACAGGAATATTGCCAGAAAATACATTATTTGGAACACTGCAGGAACGAGCCACATTTTGATCAACTTGACGGCGGCCATTTGCTTTGACGATTCCAGTGCCTTCTTCTTTGTTCAGCACAGCTGTTTGGTGAAAACAATTATTATATTTACAATTTATTATTCAATGTCTGTGTTTATTAATAACTATTAATTTGATTGTAACGTTATACTTTTTAAATATTAGCCCGATTTCTCTGACTTTGGTAATAACTGGCTGTTTAAAGAACCCTCTATAATTTTTATAACATATACTTGTAACTTTTTTCGATATCCTGAGAATCGATACTAATCGATAAGAGTCAATATTGCTGTTACTTAATAAAACATTAATACTTTTCAATACTTAATAGTTCTTTATTTCTTCAATAATACTAATTACCAATAATATAATTCTAATTGATAATCTACAAGGACTTTACCACCCGTAAGTGAAGATAACCTAAAAAACAAAAAGGTAAACAAGTATCGATTGGTTTGAAGACAGTCTTATGAGTGGTGATAGCTTATTTAAAATATACTAAAACTTTAATAAAAATTTTCAGAAGAGCATTACACTGTTTAAAACTTCACAGCCCTATATTAATTAATTGATCCTAATTAATTAATTAATAAAATTAAAATTTTTTTATTATTTTTTTTATATAAACATAATTTTTTTTAAATTTCCTTCAAAACAATAAATTTTGTTTTGAAACTTTCGGCGAAGCTGAACAGATATATTCCTTCATCAACTTTACGCTACTCGACCGGTCTTGCTGCCACTGGGACTCGACCAGCTGGGAAACTTAAGGAAGTGTTTCAGGCCAGTAAGACGTCGAGAGCCACACCAATTAAACACCTTACAACTTACAGATTCACACATCAATCTTATTTATTTTATTACAAATTGGCTAGCCCAAAGAGTGGGGCTTGATTACATCGGAGCCTAACATACTCCAGTATATCATCATCATCAACACACATCAATTATTATTTTATTATTACAATATTAGTTAAAATTTGATTTAGTTTGATATTCCACACGAATGTTTTCAAATGTATGTTATCTCATATCTCAATCGTTATGTAGGCTATCACGATTTTTTCAACTTTATAAAATTTTTTGGCAGCTTATAGAGCCTTGACTTTTAAAAAGTTTAAGATTTTCAAAACCGATCACAAAGTTCAGATTTTAATTTAAATTTTAATTAATTTAAAATCTTGCATGGACTTTTGCGCTTTTTTACTATTTTGCCCCCAACATTTTTGCCTTCCGCCCACATATTATGGTGCTGATACTTGCAATATAACTTGGTCTGATAAACAAAAAATTATGGCTGTGGAAATCGATGCACTGAGGAGATTATGCAGAAAATCTATACTAGATAGAGTATAAAACGAGAGGATTGGAGAAATGATGAATGTGACGCACACTGTTTTGGATGAGACTGAAACAAAACAACTGATCTTTTTTAATACTTGCACAGAATGGCGAGAAGAAATATCCTGTCGATGTCTGAGAAGAATCTACGCTTTCTGAGCCAACATTAAGTTCGTACAAAAACTTACTCTAAGTCAATATTACCAGTCTTGTGCACATCCCTCAGACAGAATGATCTTACAGGCGTAAAAATGTAATTTTAACGATAATTTCTTTCCTTAATATTTAACAGTATATTTTCCAGAGGTTGACAGCACTTTGTGTCAGTTTCGTATTGCTGCTACATTATACTAAGAAACCTTACCCCATCATACCAGTCGTTGGGAGGAAGTCGTTGAGGGAGCAGCTTGTTTCAGAGATACGATTTTGGTTAGTACATGGATTGTGGAGCAGATCAATTAGGACCTAATGTTTGGAGTTAACATGACGATGACATTGTTACGACATTACACAACAATATACGTGTTTCTCGAACGATGCAGTGGAATACGGCTGTAATGTTATAGGCCTATGCGTACGTGATTCTCGACATGCGTTGCGAGATTTTTCCGGACTCACCGGTCCGCGCCTGCTGTTTGTAAGGCCGCAACTAATTATGTTTTGGTGTTTTCTAGTAGCATTCTTGACACGCAGTTAGCGACTATTCTGGAACCTCAGCGGGGTATAAATACAAGTACTCAGAGACGTTCAGTTTACTTTGAGTTGCGATTTATTTGAATGCGGTTCGTAGTAGTTCAAAGTTAATGTCGGGCGATTGCTCTGTGCGTTTAAGTGACTATTTTCACAGTGCTGTTTGAAGTATTGTGGCGAAGTATTATGTGTTTTATAACTGTGCGATACTCTATTAGTGGACATTTTTGTAGCGTGAGAACAATTCCTATTTGATTTGTTGTAAGAGACTGTCTTGTTAATTACCAACTGTTTAATTGTGATCATTAAAGTTGGTGATTAGTGACGTAATTGGTGTCTTGTATTTGGTTTTCCACCGTACCATACTAAGAATCAGTAGACCGTCGTAACAATATGTTTACTTGTTAGTGTTGTCGTTTAGTCATCACTCACTTTAGTTCATTGTTAAACTTTTTGTGTGTATGCCTGTCCATTTTTCATTGTTTTCCAGTACGATAAAAACAGCAACCAAATTCACAGTACATTCGACAAGAGTTAATGTAAAGATAAAACGATAGAAAAATACGACGAGTGTATTTACGAGTGTTTTCGTATAATAGAATTCATGGACTTGTTAATTGTCTAACAAGGGCAGTAAAGAAGTTATATTGGGGCTGTAAACGTTTCCGGTAAACTGCTTTACCGTAACTGACGCAGTCAGTTTGCCGTATAATAGAATGTTATCTGCTCTTTAAAATTTACATTAAACATATTTATATTATACTGTATTACATAGTTTAACGAAATAAGTAAGTTCTTAGTTTTAACTGCCCATTTAACGTTTATCTGTCTATCTATCTATTTCCTTGTGGTACGTATCCTGATAAATTGTAAACGGATCAACTGATTTTCGTAAAACTTGTTACATGTTCTCATACTTTTATCTTTCAGACCCCATTGTTTATTTTTAAATTGATCCAACAAAAACTGAAGGGCGGGATGCAAAAACATTATGGAGTCAAAATTTTGATAAAATCGCAATGGAAAAATGTAGAGTAACAAATTAATAGAATTCTAACCAAAAATATAATATAGTGTTTGGTTTTAAGAATTTCAAAATTTTGGGCATCAAAGCTTGAAACCTGTCTGACAATGTTGAGAAAATCTCAAAAATACATGTTGTGTATCAAATAAAGGTAATTTTAACTAACGATTTAAGGAAGTGTTAAATTTTCAAAATTTTAAGAATCTTTTGAAAATCTAGCAGAGTGTCAGACTAAGAGGAATTATAACCCAAATCCGAATGTTGTGAGTGTACAGTGTTTATTGCACGATAATATGATCTACAATTGTTATGTTACTAAAAATAGAAGATTAATCGAAATTTTTATTATTTTTCCCATATTAACAAAACTGCTTAATATCATAAATCCTAAAAATAAATGTACCTCGTTTTTATTTAATTTTACAGATGTATAAAGACTAGTATAAAGTTTTACTAGATGTATAAAGAGAAGTTTTTCTGGCAAAAGTGTTAAAAATGGAAGAAGTTCAGGGTAGGAGAGAGAAAAACGCAGGTTCAAAGTGGACTGAAGACAGGAAGAAGAGACACAGTGAAAAGATAAAAGAATATTGGAGAAAAGAAAAGAACAAAAAGTAAAGAATTGAAATTGGCATGTAGTCCTTAGATGGCCGATAAAAAAATGTATTTCGTTTAAAGTATAGTGCGAGTTTCCCATCTGAGGCAGCATACTAGTAACAATAAATTTTGAGACAAACGAAAATTAGACAAGCGATTATTAACACACTTATAAAAATCAAGAAATTTGAACTGGAACAATGAAAGCATTAACGTTAGTAGATTCAATTCGACGCATTTTAAGCCACGGTTTAGAGCCACTTAACGCGGACACATCAGTCTCAGTTGACACAGCGTTAACATACAGATGACGTGTGAGACGAGTTTGTTCCTGCAAAGGGTGCCAATATGTATGCAAATATTTTATAGAGTAAAGCGGGCAGTGGCGTCGTATCTGTTGAGCGCACTTTACGCCTTCTGTTTATCCAAGGTCGCCTTCAATCTTGTCAAGAATCTATATTAAATAACCATCTCAAAAAGAGGAAAAAATCTGGCAAATTTTACAGTGTGTTGATATTTAACGAAAGGTTTAGCGAAGACAGGTCAATTTGCGTCGACATTTTGACAATATTTGTTACCATCATCACAAATGATGATGTATAAGGACAACACACAAATAATCCAACACATTAACATATTAGTTAGTTAAGCGAATATGTGTGCGTGTGTGTGTGTGTATCAGTGAGACAGTGTGTTTTAGATTAGAATAAACATTATTGTCTTTAAAAAATACATAGGCATGGTGCTGCCTGTTCCACCTTCAAAAATCCTCCAGCCTGGGTCTATCCACACACCTGTGTCCTATAGGTTTGTATTTCCAGATTTATTTTGGAAGTCTTGAATATGACATTCTTTTTAAGTATTCTTTCCACCGTTGTTTATAATCTTCTAAATTTTATTTAAGTTAAAACTTGTCCTCATCCTTTATACGGTCTAATTTAGAACACCTTTAACTCTTAAGAACCTGTATTTTACTGTCTCGTTTTTTGGTTTTTGTCTATACTTTACACCCATAGGACAGAACAAGAACTTCCATAACTTTGTAAAACTTTAAATTTGCTTCTCAACGTACCTTGTTTCTAAAAATACGATTGATTGTTCTACAAATCGTCTAGAACTTACCTAATATAACATCAATATCATAATTTATTTCATACCTAATATCATTTTCTAAATAATTAAAGTGACTCCTCTGTTCTAAAATTTGATAACTAATCATGATTTTTCATTTTATTGGCTCCTTACCTCGGAGTGCCATTACCTTTTTTTTTATAGTGGATATTTTCATATTGTATTGTTCGCAAATCTGATGAAGCTTAAAAACAGACTTTTGCAAAACAGGTTCTGTATTCTGAAGTATAAGCAAGTCGTCAGAAAAACAACAGCCATTCACATATATGTCTCGTGATAACTTAATACCAGGTTTTACTTGATGTCTTCATTTCCTTATAATATTGTTAATATAAATGTTAAAAAGAATAAGTGATATACTGCACTCTTATCTAACATCTTGATTGACAGATATTTGTTGAGATATCGTATCAGAAAAACATTTACTATAATGGCAATAAGTATTGTCGAATCCTTGGCACAATCGAAGTAAAAATTGTGTTTATTATAACTGACCGATCCTAGTCAAACCTTTAATTGTTTATTGTTGCTGGTCGTTACTAATTTTAGGATTATATTGATACTGATCACCAACCGTCGTATGGGGAAACCTAAGCCTCATTTACGGCGTCGCAAACTAAGAGGTTTATTATTCAGTTTTATAAGAAACACGTTACTGCAACTCAAAAAGGCAAACGTTTCACGGATTGCCTTTCAATATTTCATTAAATTTTGTATTCTGTGTCATGCTTGCCCTGATCTATTGACTATATTGTGGTAACCTGAAGCTGGCCGGGACGAATTGTTACTTAGGATATCATCTTCTTCTTCTTCTTCTTCTTCTTCTTCTTCTTCTTCTTCTTCTTCTTCTTCTTCTTCTTCTTCTTCTTCTTCTTCTTCTTCTTCTTCTTCTTCTTCTGGTTTTACATCCCTCTTTGAGATTTGGCTTTCTCAACAATCCTACATCATTACCTTCTGTTCTCAGCAACAATCTTCCATCCTCCACAATCTTCTGACCCCCATGGTTCGCAGGTCCTCTACAACACATTGTATCCACCTATTTCTTGGTCTTCCTGTAGGCCTAGACACCAAGGGTTTCCATCCTGTCATAGCTCTTGTATTTCTCTTTTTTCCATTTTATAAATATGTCCTAGCCATCTAAAGCAGGTTTCATAAAATATTAGTTTAGAAACGGTGGATATTACGTATTCTTCTTTGTATTCTTCTTTTCTTCCTTCCCTTCCATTTCGCGTAGGTTTGGCCCCCGGAACAGGTTTCCGGTTTTAAAAGTCTTATGTGGACTTAAAAAGTATTGTGGATATTGCTTATCAAAATTAAAATTTTGCTGTGTAAATATGAAAATAGTAAATAATTTGCTTCTTGTAGTCTATGTGTTGTGGCGATGATAAGCGTAAATTCAAGAGAATTTGGATGTAGAGAAAAACAAGAGAGAGAGAGAGAGAGAGAGAGAGTGAGAGGGGGGTAAAGACATTGACTATAGATTCATTCAAGATCGAATCGAATAGATATCCAATATCCAATAGCTAAACTATACTTCTTGGTCGTCAAGAATATACAATTAATTTATATAAAACAATATTGTGCAGCAAATTTCAATATATGCATCCAAATGTTGGCCGGTCACAATAAAGAAAAACTGGCAACAGATGATGTGGTTTGTTTGAGAAGATCTCGTCCGATATCCCGGATGCACCATGTAAGAAATGAAGTAATAAGGGAGCGAACAAATTTTAAAGAATTTATTAATGGAACAGGTGAACGTAGGTTGGTGTACTGTGGACACATACACCGAATGAGGAACAAGAGAGGGCTAAAATGATAGTGGAATATTATCCGCTCAAAATAGTAGGCCTCGAAGGACTTGGAGACAGCATGTGGAGGAGGATTTGAGGATCAAGAATTTACAGGAGACTGATTGGGAAAACAGAGATTAATGGCGGTTTAAATACGGGATGAAACGAATGTGAATGACTGTGTGTGTGTGTATTGTTATGATGGTCTCACGAATCGTCTTATTGTACTGTGGAAACAAAGTACAGACACCAATGAAGTGACTAATAACCAGCTTTAATTTGTCATAAATAAAAATGTGAAATCAACAAGGTACTCTGATACCATAATTAAAGTTAAATTTGGCTGCACGCAATAATGGTGTCAACTATTAAGAGTTCCGCACTAATTATAACACAGCAATCACTTACCGCAATCACTTGACCCGCACTAAAGAAGTCGAAAACTGTAACTAACTGACTAAGCCGGCCGCTGTTGCTTATATATTTCCCGCAACTGTTCCAGAATTAATTTCCATTTTTGGCGGTGTGCCAGCATAATTAGCGTAGTTACAAGTGCTCTCGAACAGTCTGGGTTGCTACGAGAGTGAACGGCCTGGACACACATGCCACACGCTGGGTTAGTCAAGAAGGCGTGTAGAACAATACTCTCGTGTTTTCGAGAAGGTTCCGTAATTGTCGTAGCAATACATAGAGAGAGTGAGAGAGAGAGAGAGAGAGAGAGAGAGAGAGAGAGAGAGAGAGAGAGAGAGAGAGAGAGAGAGAGAGAGACAGAGAGACAGACAGACAGAGACAGATAGACAGACAGACAGAGACAGAAGACAGACAGAGATTTTATAACGTGCAGAAACTCTACAAAACTTGTTGTTCTCTAAAAACACTAATCAAGGGGACTACCTGTTTTTTAGACTTTCCTTTAATTGAAAACTGTAAATTATATTAACTTCAGGATAATGATTTACCTTCATTTTTTTCTTATTTGACTCCGCTGCCGATGTCGATAGAAGAATAATTTTGTCAAGAAATAACATAAATTAATGAAATTACGTTTTTAAAATTTTCATGTAAAATTTTAAACTTTGTATGCTTTTAGAAACTGTATTCTATTTCCTTGAAAAAAAAGCTAAAATAAAAGATAAACTTTGCAGGATAAAAGAGTTATTTTCATAGAATTAAATTATGAACATTGTAGATTATAATCGTACTAACCCTCTTCGATTTAATTAAATTTTTTAATTAAATATTCTTATGAAGTCGCAGCTTCAAGAGAAGAGGAAAAGTGCTGTTGTTACTACTAATATTTGTGTTGAAACTGGAAAAATTGTCAAGCGATTGCAAATGTAAAAGAATGGAATAAGATAAATTACTGAAATAATTTTGTCTTGTCTGGGACGGCCGATGGATGATCAATCGTAACGACGGATAACGTAATAGGAAAAGTGCCTTATACTTACAAAAAAGAGGAAGAAGAAGAAGAAGAACAACAACAACAACAACAACAACAAAGAGAACGTGAACGAGAACGAGAACGAGAACGAGAACATTGAAGTTGATATATAAAACAGAATTAAATAGAACGAACATGTGGAAAGGATTGAATAAAATATATTACTTTAAAAAAATATATACGAAGAAGAAGGGAGAAGAAACACTGATCAAACGAGGAAAACATGGGACCGTAAAGGGTAATAATTCTTAAAACATAAAGTGGCGATAAAGAAGAAGAGGAAGAAGAAGAAGAAGGTGATGATGATGATGATGATGATGATGTTGATGATGAAAATTATATACTACATTTCTCAAGAAATTTATATTTTCTCTATATTAAATTCGTTTTGTTGATTTCAGAGCGCTTTAAAATAGGATAACTATTCATGGCGAGCCCACTGAGACGTGGCACTGATTTGCATTCTGATACTAGGTTAACAGTGGTACGTTGAGATGGTAGGTGACGAACGTCACACGCTGCATTCCTCAAGATGGTTCCATACACGCATTCCAGACGTTTGTCAATTATTCTACCGGCATTAGATCTGCACGGTATATACAAGGTCGGAGGCAATTACATAGATTCCAGATCGTTCCAGTGCCTGTAACTACGCAATTCATTTTTGACAGACGTCCTGAAATTGGTAGATTATTCTCGAATCTCAGCAGGGTATAAATGTAAGCGCCAGCCACCGGCCAAGTTTACTTTGGGACCTGCGTTTCAAAGTTGTTTTATTGTGACCTGCGGTATAGTGTAAAGTGGAGGTATTTAAAAAAAACAGGTACAAACGAAACCGTTGTAAAAAATTTACAGGCATTGCACAAATGCAATGCACAGAGAAAGGTATTGAAAATGCTTTAATAAATCAAAAAAATATATAAATTTATGTTCATTCACCAATCAATGAATTCACTCTTCATTTACCAATGTACCGATTGTAAATTAAATGTAGTCGCATTCATAAGCTAAGTTTTATATGTGTACTACGTTATTGACAACAAAGAAGTAGTTTCTATGGAAACTCACCGGTTCCCATTTTCGATCACGCACCAGCGATCGGCCGCAAATGTGCGACACATCCTTATAAACATTTTCAATTTAAAACTAACAAGTACAAATGCCTTTTATTACTTTACAGATACCTGTTATTATACATATACCTATATCATATAATTTGTTACAAGAAATAAATTGTAACTAAAAGTATTAACAGTGTTACTTTACACTGTGACTTTATTAAGCTGTGATTGTTTAAAAGAAAATAAGGAACAAGATAATTTATAGGCCTATCTTCCTTTGGGAATACTAAGTTTAAGTTTTCACTAAGATTAAACAGACATAGATTTTATATTAAACCTATAAATTACAATATTAAATTAAATATAATTTAATATTATTACTAAGGATTTAATGTTATACTATAATTTTTAAATTATTGATTCCATGTTTGTTAGACAAATCAGTTGTGAAACTCAAGAAATGAAATTTAGAGTGCACGTAGTAACACAACAATAATGTCAAAAAACATCAGAAACATATAATAAAAACACAACAGAAAGCCACAAGGGTGAATGAGAATAAAAACAATTTTACAAACAAAAATTATCTCTGAAATCACATTAACAAAAAGTACTATATGGCCTATTGTGTACTCTGTAGATTATAACACAATATAATTCGCTTTTCCAAATTTACCAAGTTTATGACTAGTATAATTTATAATTTGTTACTATAATCTGTATTATATATCTGCACAACACACGAGAATAAATGTAACATCAGTATGAATTTTTTTAATTTACTAAAAACAGCTTTGTCTCATTGGCATAGAGATATTCTGAACCTCGCTGTTTTGCTTCGTTTCGTACTTGTATGGCAATCGGGACATGCGCAGAATCAAGTATTCAACACCAATAACTGTGACCTTGTCCTCGTTTGTTCGTTAGTCTGGTAAGGGGGTCCCGCAGGTAATCGGAACAGGTATTTCGACTTTCAGGTATTTCAACTTTTCAGTCACTGTTATATCCGTTCTAAAAAATAATCGTCCAAAAATACCTGTTATAGGTATATCGCTCCACCTCTTGCAAAGTGAGTGTTATGTATTATAGACCGAGACTGTTAATAAGGTGACACTTGATGTAATAAGATATTTGTTACATTCCTGTGTTTTCAAGAATATTTGGCTTAAGGATCTGTATCTGAGTGTCTTTGTGTATTTTCAACTGCAATTGCAACTGTAATTACCGATGCCAATTATTCTGTTTCCTATTTCTTTTATGAATTTGCTAACTGCTATAATTTTTTTATTGTTCGACTAAGCTTTTCGTCATTACTGACATCTTCAGGTCTTAAACAACGTCTATCAACTGTACGTTGTAGGCTTTTATACTTTAGGCCCCTCCCCTTATGTCATCGCCCCTCCTATTGGTTTCTAGCTGCTACCGCTCTTCACGGGAACTTTGTCTACCTTTTTCCGTTAGGCATTTTTCTAACGTCCGTCAAATTGTTTTAAGAATCTCCCGTTAATTTCTTTTTTTTTTTTTTTTTTTTTTGGTATTGTTAATGAGAAGAATGATCCAGCACGTGTGGACAAGAAAATGTTAATGAGTTGGGCCCAAGTGGGCTAAAAATATGTTTCTTGAGTTGAAGAATCCTGTCGGCTGGTCTTCCATGTTAGTTAAAAATATTATGTAATACATGCATTGCTTCAGTGGGAAGAAAATGATAAGATGTGGACTGTATTTGAATAGATTTTAATGTCTTTCTTAGTTACATTACAAATGTATTATTTGTTGAAATGAGGTCGGCTAATAATGCGTGTTGCCAAGTATTAAATTCAGATTAGAATGGTGTTATGGCGCTAGTTGGCCATAAGTACGAATGTGCGGCCTAAGGCCTACATTAAAAGTCGTAAGAATACAATGTGCGCGAATACGCCACTAGAATACTTGAATGCAAGTATTTTAAACGACAGCGAGGCTGCGAGCGAGCCGAACGCTGTTGACGAGCGTCTGATACACACTGTGCAAAGTCCTAACACGCGAAAATTGAAACGAGGCAGTAAGCAGATTAGCCAACCTAGAAAACGAAATTATCGCGCTACCGTACATAAGCTGCCCGTCAAAATCAAATGATTTTTTAACATTTTTTTTTTTTTAATAAATTATGATACATTTACAATTTAATTTAAAAGAGTACAGTTCTTACTAATGATAGTTAGGTTCAAGGCTAAGTTGAACCTTGAGTTATGAGATTAGATAACGGCAGTCCGTCACTAGTTTAGAGATAAGCATGCATAAGATAAGCCTAGAGATAGGCGGTTGTAGGCCAAGGTTGGCGAACAGCTGTTTCATATATGAATAAAGTCTGGTTTGACCAATATTACTGACACAAGTGTGTGTACAGTATATAACATTATAAAACATGAAAGAAAAATACATAATTATACAATGTTTAATGCATGATCGGAAGCTCATCACATGATGGACCGATAGCTGGTAACCCTATGCATGTCATCGATGGTTACTGTAAAATTAATTGAGGCCCGTGGGCCTGTACAGAGAGTTCATTACATGAACAAAATTGTTGTTGAACATGTTGCAGTTGCATGTTCAATCGTATATTTAGCAGGGCGGCATGTATTGACC
Source organism: Magicicada septendecula (assembly GCA_034769895.1). NCBI lineage: Eukaryota > Metazoa > Arthropoda > Insecta > Hemiptera > Cicadidae > Magicicada > Magicicada septendecula. The sequence goes on from CM068373.1 coordinate 119,544,910, forward strand.
TAGTCATGCTGTTCCTGAAGTTTCAGGAACTTACAATATGTAATAATGTATGAACAAGCTAGATGCTGAATGCAAGCCCAGATATGACATGTATGTCATAATTTTAAGTAAAAAGAATTGTGCATGCTTACTTGCAAAATGAATACAATATAAAATACAATATAAAATAAACCTAGACGTGGCAGTTACATACGGCAGACGCAAGCAATATTTTTTTTACATAGACACAATTTATGTGAATACAATAACAATAAGTCAGATAACATACAATACTGTGATTAGAGAAACAATTGAAAATAAGTTTAGAAATAACCAAATTTGTACACAATAGTGAGGAAGACATGAGGCATGAATCAAATGTTCCACATACGAAAATACAAATAATAATAAGCCTTGCATATTAACTAAACTAATACTTGCTTGAGCAAACAGACAGTTGCTGATTCAAAAAAATAGTTAGGCTTATGCTAAAACAAGTGTTTATAACTTAACAAGTTTGGAACATTTGACTTATGTGTCCTTAAAATAAAACAAAGGCAATAACTCCCTTTCGTTATTGTTCGTCCCCTTTACAATTTTAAAATGAGACCACCAAAACATGAAAATTAGAAAGCATGCAATGGCGCAAAATTGATAAGAAAAAAGATTGTAATAATTCATCACAATTAGTTTGACCAACTGGTCGTAACAAGTAATAAGCCAATGGCTGAATAAAAGTAGCATTGTGCTAAGTAATCATAATGTCAAATCTCGTCTCGCGCTGGCAACAGACATAATTTATGTATTGGTCTCCGTAAAACACCCGTAGGCGTGCGAATGTCCACGACACGAACCAAGTTATCTGGGCCGGGAAATGTGGCTATAATTACGCCAAATTTCCAGGCTAATGGAGGTAAATTATCCTCAATGAGCAAAACTAAATCACCAATGGAAACATTATCCTTGGCAAACTTCCACTTGTGACGCTGCTGCAACTGGTGCAAATAATCGCGAGACCACGCCTTCCAAATGCCCTGGACAAACTTCTGAAAAAGTTGCCAACGCCCAAGACGAGAAACAGGAACGTGAGAAAGGTCTGGGTCCGGAATCGCCGTTAAGGGTGCGCAAATCAAAAAATGGCCAGGTGTAAGTGGCACCGGGTCGTTAACATCCGAAGAGATAGCAAATAAAGGTCGAGAGTTCAGACATGCCTCTATCTGAGACAAAACGGTCGTGAACTCTTCGAAGTTGAGTATAGATTTGCCTACCACGCGGCGCAGATGAAATTTCAAACTCTTTATGCCGCTCTCCCAAAGGCCACCGAAATGAGGTGAGGAGGGCGGAATAAATGACCATGATATCCCCTGAGAGGATGTGAATGACTTAATCGAAGAAATGGCATCCTTGTTGTGCCAAAAGTTGTAAATATCATGTAAGATGGTGCGGGCCTTCCTAAAGTTTGTGCCATTGTCGGAGTACAGTTGACTGGGTATACCCCGACGTGCCATGAAACGACGTAATGCGGCTATAAACGCGCTGGCCGTAAGGTCGGAAACCAATTCCAAGTGAATAGCCCTAGTCGCTAAGCAAACAAACAAAGATACGTATGCCTTAGAAAGAGTTCTCGACCTCTGCCCGCCATGCCGAATCATGAAGGAACCACCATAATCAACCGCGCAAAATAGAAACGGCCTAGAAGGAGTGACTCTAGGGAATGGTAAAATACCAAGTCTCTGAACCTGCTGTGTGGCACTAAACCTGATACACTTGAGACACTTGCGAATAATGAAACGGATGACTAGCCGGGCATTAACAATCCACCAACGTTGACGCAGTGAATGATGCACGAATTGAGCACCAGCGTGAAGTAAACGAATGTGTTCACGTTCGATGATAAGGCGTGTAATATGCGCCGATGGGGGTAATACAATAGGATGTTTCGAATCGTAGGGTAATTGGGAATGCTGCAATCGTCCGCCCACGCGTATCACCCCAGAATCGTCAAGAAACGGGTCGAGAGAAGCCAACTTGCTCCTAATGGAAACAGAAGATCCGTTCCGAAGACAATTAATTTCGGTTGCGAAGTGGATCGACTGAGATTGTTTTATGAAGAAGTTGAGAGACTGATGAATTTCTACAGGGGTCAGATCGCCCGAAAGTTTGTCCGCACATGAGTGCCTAATATTTCTGATGAACCGAAAACAGTAAGCGTATACACGCGTCAGCCGGTGCAACGAGGAAAAGTCCAACGATAAGTCAACAGCCAGGGTAGACATTAGCGAAAGGTTATGTGTATTTTTCTCTTCCGCGGTGACTTCAGAAGACGACGGAGTGGCCGGTACGAATGATGGGACGCGATCAGATTCTGACGATTGAGACAGACAGCCAGGACCGTGCCACCAAAGCGAGCAATCGCGCAAAACGTCAGGGAAACACCCCCTAGATATAATATCAGCAGGATTGTGTCGCGAATCAATGTGATGCCAGGTATAAGTTTGCGTACGACGCTGAATTTCAGCAACCCGATTAGCGACGTATGTTTTCCAACGCGTAGACTGCGCATGAATCCAGTAAAGAACCACCATAGAATCAGAATACAAATGTACATTATCAATAAACGAATAAAGAGCAGGAATAACCTTAGATACGGGACGCGATAATAACAAGCACGCGCAGAGTTCGATGCGAGGTAATGACACCTGGCGTAGGGGAGCCACGCGATATTTGGAACACAAGAGGCGACAGGAGGCAGTAGAATCTTGATAAATGACTCTGATATACAGACAACAGCCAAACCCTCTCTCCGAAGCATCCGAAAAACCATGCAATTGAACTGTAGCCGCCTCACGCTTGCAACGAATAGATCGCGGGACTACTATTTTACCAATCAGAATCAATTTGTTACACAAAGAATGCCAATCCGAAAGTGACTGACCGGAAACCGGTTCTTCCCATCCAAGCTTACAAAGCCAAAGTCGCTGCATGAAATGTTTATACAAAAAGACAACTGGACCGATTAAACCAAGAGGATCATATATTCCAGCAAAATTGAAAGAATTTTTCTCTTGGATATGCTAGAATCAACCGGAGATAGTTTGATGTCAAACAAAAATGAATCGGCAGTATTGTTCCAAAGAATGCCTAGGGTACGCACATTGTCCTGTTTATTTAGGGGTCGTGAAAAGTTGTGATGATTTGCGACCGCTGTGGGTTCATTTGATGCCCATTTGTGCAACGTGAAACCATATTGACCAAGTAACGCACCTAGATCGGATTTCAGCTTGGTTAGATTAGGGATAGTGTCCGAACCGGTAAGTAGATCGTCGACATAAAAATCGTTGGTTATGGCTAACGCCGCTTGGGGAAAGGAAGACTGATTGTCCCTAGCAATTTGTAGAAGGCAACGAGTGGCCAAAAAAGAGGCGCTAGCCGTGCCGTCGGTTACTGTTCGCAGCGCGAAATGTTTAAGTGGTTCGAGGGGAGAATCACGCCACAAAATGCGTTGATAGTGACAATCCCCTTCAGCTACGCGAATCTGACGATACATCTTCTCGATGTCGGCAATGAGAACATACTTATGTATGCGGAAACGCAAAAGAATGGAAAAAAGGTCTTGTTGAACATTGGGGCCTACTAACAATATGTCATTTAACGAAAGGCCATTAGTAGTCTTAGACGAACCATCAAAAACAACGCGCAGTTTTGTGGTCAAGCTAGACTGTTTAAACACGGCATGGTGAGGCAAGTAGTAAATATTTGACGCTCCTAAATTGATAGCGCCATCATCGATGAGTGTCATGTGCCCAAGATCCATGTATTCCTTGATAAAGTCCGCGTAGTCGCGAGCGAGCTTGGCATCTCGCCTAAATCGACGCTCTAAGCTTAAGGATCTTGATTCGGCACATGTGTAAGATTCCCCCAAGTGGGGATTATCAGACTTGAATGGGAGTGACACTATAAATCTACCCTCGTGGTTGCGCTGAGTAGAGCGCACAAAATGCTCTTCACAGGCCGACTCGCTATCAGGGGTATCGTCAGGGATAGTTTCTGCTTCCCAAAATCTCTCGAGAGATTGCAGAATTTGACTGTCATTGTTCCTTGCTAGGAACGAAACAGCAGGACCCCCGGTGTGGCAGTGCTTGGGCAGATTGCCAGCTAAAATGTAACCCAGTTTTGTTTCCTGAATGATAGGAAAATTGGGGCCGCGCGTGTATTTATTGGCTAATATCGAATCCAGATAAAATTGTGCCCCTAATAGTATGTCGATTTGTGAAGATATATTAAAATCTGGGTCGGCCAGAAAAATTTTGTTTGGAATGTGGAACTGGTTGATATCAAACGAGGTTGAAGGCAGATTGTGAGTTAAGGTAGATAAGACGGCACATTTCGCCTCGAAACTATGTCTCTGATAGCGAGAAATAATACGTATAGAAGCCATATCAGTTGCGCAACACGCTGTGTTGCTTATTCCTGTGATTGGAATATTAGATTTGGTTAATTTAAGGTGTAACCTTTTTGCAAATGATTTTGTACAGAAATTGATCTGTGAACCGGCGTCCAGGAGTACTCTAGCCCTATGCCGGTTGCCAGCGTGATCAACGACAGATACAACCGCTGTGGATAAAAGAACATTGTTTTTACACTGTAATTTGAGCGAGCAAAAATTGCTGCTGGCAGCTGTTGATTTCGGCACGTAATTTGCGTGCAGCAATGTGTGGTGTCGATTTGAACAAATTTTACAGACCTGTTTACTCCTACAGTTAGCTATCAGATGACCTGATCAAAGGCAGTTGATACAACATTTATGATTTGCAACAACTTGCCCCCGCTCAGCGGTGCTTAACATACGAAAATTATTACATATGTAAAGCGGGTGGTTAGATTTACAACACACGCATGAATAATGATTTGCCGCTGTGTGATAGTTCTTAAATGTATTGCTGCCAGCAGTATTTCTTAAGCTACACTTCTCAGATTTATTGTTAGGTTTTAGATTAAGTTTGTTGAATTGCTGTCCGGGTTCAATAGGCATTGTATTTTTTAACAGCTGTCTGCGTAAGTTTAAAAAATGCGTAAAGTCTTGAAAGCTAGGCAAATTGTCAGGGTCTATTGACTCCTTCCAAAGTTTTAAAGTAATAGGGTCAAGTTTGGTGGACAGCAACTGTATGGTGATAAATTCAAATGAATTCACTGACAGCTTCATTGCTGCCAGTGAATTAACGGAAGACGTTATTGTGTTAGTAAACTCCGCCAAACTTTGGACCGAGTCCTTTATTGTGGACTTAACCTGAAGTAGGTTTTGCACATAGTATTTAGCTAATATGAATAGGTTGTTATACCTTTCGGACAGCAAATTCAACGCTATTGCATAATTTTCTTTACAAATAGGTAATGATTTGATTAAATCTAACGGTTCACACTTCACAGAGGAATGCAAATAATGCAGTTTTTGCCCTGGTGTTAAATCAGATCTTGAATGCACTAAATCGGTGAAAATTGAATAAAAATGTTGCCACTCCAGTATGTTGCCTGAGAAGCAGGGCAAACTTATCGGCTTTAATTGCATGGGCGTCGATAATACGGGAGGCACAGTCTGAGTATTAAAAGTGTCAAGTAGTTGCAAAATGTTTGCCTCAGTTGAGTATATCATTTCTTCTACCTCAACTCGGTCTGCTTGAGCAACGCTCGTGTCTTTACTGATGAGCTCTATCTCAGACTGTACCTCGTCGTACTTCGAGGCCAAGCTTTTGAGACTTTCCAGTCTTACAGTTAGAAAATGTTTTGTACTTAACGTTATGTCAAATGAATTTACCGCGGATTGTATCCGCACTATCGCGGACTTTAATCCGCCTCTCTTTCTGGTCAGCACTTTGAGGCCTTCTTCAGACATTTTACGCACCTTTTTACTGTTGTTGGTGATACCTTGTTGGCGATGTCCTGCAGCGTCGGCTCCTTGGTGAAGATGGTAAACAGCTGGCAGAGATGACCACTTTGAGTAAGCACTGTAGCTGGCAGGCACTTGCTAATGTGTTGTCTGAAGATGACGAGCGAAATGACGATGCAAATCACGCCACGGTCGTATTAGCTGACGTGCTAATTCGCCCGTGATGGCCAGAAATAGTGGTAGAAAATATTGGATGGAAAATCCAGGTCTGGAGTGACCAAAAAATGTTAATGAGAAGAATGATCCAGCACGTGTGGACAAGAAAATGTTAATGAGTTGGGCCCAAGTGGGCTAAAAATATGTTTCTTGCGTTGAAGAATCCTGTCGGCTGGTCTTCCATGTTAGTTAAAAATATTATGTAATACATGCATTGCCTCAGTGGGAAAAAATGATAAGATGTGGACTGTATTTGAATAGATTTTAATGTCTTTCTTAGTTACATTACAAATGTATTATTTGTTGAAATGAGGTCGGCTAATAATGCGTGTTGCCAAGTATTAAATTCAGATTAGAATGAAGTTATGGCGCTAGTTGGCCATAAGTACGAATGTGCGGCCTAAGGCCTACATTAAAAGTCGTAAGAATACGATGTGCGCGAATACGGCACTAGAATACTTGAATGCAAGTATTTTAAACAACAGCGAGGCTGCGAGCGAGCCGAACGCTGTTGACGAGCGTCTGATACACACTGTGCAAAGTCCTAACACGCGAAAATTGAAACGAGGCAGTAAGCAGATTAGCCAACCTAGAAAACGAAATTATCGCGCTACCGTACAGGTATCTTTTTACATTTCGTCATTTTTTAGTGTGTTATTCTTAGTATTTTAATTTATTTTTGTTTATTGTTTAATATATAATAAAATATTTATTCATTTGTAAAATCCACTTTTATATTCATTAATTTATTTTTATCTTCTTTTTTAACTTTAAGTATTTCTAGTTCTTCTATTAATTTTCTTTTTTGCGGTTTGTTTTCTATTTTGATTATTTCCATATTTTCATTGGGATTTATGAATTTATGGCCTGATTCGTTGAAATGTCTTGCATATAGTGAGTTCGTTACTCTAACCCCTTCTCCTTTTGCGTGTTCATTCATTCTAATTTTAAATTTTCTTCCAGATTTATTCTGTTTCCACTATGCACATGATGATTTATTGTACTGGTAAATTGGAAAATGAGATATTTTTATCGTTTGGATAATCAAGTTTTGTATGTCGTGTCAAGGTCGTGTTTACACAGTTTACATTATAGTTATAACCAAGTGTGTCGATCAATACCTGTAAGTTCATTATATTATAGGCTCCAAGTCACGTGTATAAATATTTACTTGTAGTATTTGTAAACGCTTTGTTACTCACCGTCTTGTGACTTCTTTAAACTTCCAATAACAACGCGTTTCAAGGATAAACCCTCAGCATCAGGTTATAAACACACTAATCCTTCCGGAGAAGTCGTAAAAAAAATCAAAAATTAATATCAAGCATTACAAAGCACTTCACGCTTCGTCGCGACCTGGTGCTGACCACTACACACGATCGACTGCATCGTCATCGCCCGAGATTATTACTGCACCGCGTTTGCTCGTAAACATTTCAATATCAATGGCAGTATTATATAGACGGTTGGATTTAAAAGAGAGTTTATCGTTAAGTAGCTTGCAGCTTGTCTGCTGACAATTTTGAGGCCTTATTTGATACTTAACGATGAACTCTCTTTTAAATCCAACCGTCGGTGTAATACTGCCATTGATATTGAAACACGTACGGGCAATCGCGGTACAGTGACAATCTCGGGCGATAACGATGCACTCGATCGTGTGTAGTGGTGAGTACAAGTCGCGACGTGGCGTGAAGTGCTTTGTGATGCTTGATAATAACTTTTGATTTTTTTTTACTACTTCTCCGGAAGGATTGGTGTTTTTATAACCTGATGATGAGGATTTATCCTTGAAACGCGTTGTTATTGGAAGTTTAAAGAAGTCACAATAAGGTGAGTAACCAAGTGTTTCAAATACTACAATTAAATACTAATACCAGTAACATCCTTCTGCATGCATTCTGTACAGATTTGTAAACAAAAACCACTTACATGTTTTCGTAACAGTTGCTCGACTTTCTTAATCAACGGCTCGATGGGAACCACTATGTAATCTGTGTCAAAACACAAAGACTACAAAATGACGTAAAAACTTACAATATAGTACGCGACCGGATCAGACGAAAGACAGAATCTAATTTGCTGACACGTTAATTAAAATGTTTTACGGCAAGCAATAAAGTTGTTGTTTTGTGGTCGTAAATATTGTGGACGCTTCGCTTGACTTCACACTTTATTGGACATGGACTTGGACCACTGTCACGACTATTGACACGACGTACTTCGGTTGGCAATTTGTTCGGCGGAATGCTAACCTTGTGAACTTGTGTACTGGAGACACTTGTCTATTTTACGGCTCAACTTTGACAGTAACAAATGTGTGTTGGTGTGTGTGTGTGTGTGTGTGTGTGTGTGTTGTTATTGGGTTTAGAAGAAAACGAAAGTTACTTTCTGCTGAATATAATAATACATTTTTAAATATAGTTGAATATTCTATAATTGAATAAACGAAACGAGTTCTCAGTTTTAACTCGACCGTGTGGCAATTCGAACGTCTCTTTATCTCGCTCTTAGGTTTATGAATCACGATAACTTACGAGCTAGTCAAACGATTTTCGTCAAACTTGTCATGCATGTTCATACTTTTATCCGACAGAACGATATTGTTTTTGAGATTGATGCTATCAAAAATAGGTAAGCGGGTGGCAAAAATGTGAGGAGTAAAAATTGTGAAAAATTCGCAAAAGTACTTGTAGGATGTCAGACAAAATGGAATTTTAACTGCAATCTAAAAATAGTAGTGATTTTCAAAAATTTATAAGTTTTCATAAGTCAGGGGCCAAAAAATAAGTACAATTTTGATAAAATAATCAAAATTCACGTTTGGTATTAATTTTAAGAGAATTTTTAACTAAAATTTGAGTGCAGTATGCGTTTTAAAAATTTAAAAATTGTTGAGTTCCAAGGCCCAAAAAAAGTATTAAAAATGTTTAAACATTGTGAAAATCTAGCAGCATGTCAGGCTGAAAGAAATAGTAAGCCAAATCCGAATGTTTGGAATGTTTAGTGTTTAGTGTTTATGTGTACAATTATTATGTTACTAAAAACATAGTAGATTAATTTAAGGATTTTTGTCATTTTTCGCATAATTGAAAAATGATTTCATATCAAAATGTATGTAATAATAAATATACTTTGTTCAAGACAGTGAAATAGTTCTGCAGATGAGGGAGCATATTAGTAATACCAATAGTAACTTCAACAATAATTGAACCACCAAAGTGCTTCTCAGTTTTAACTAGACAGTTTGTCATTTGTCTGTCCCTCTACTTTTGTACCTGTTTGGGGTATGTCTCACTATATCGTTTGAATGCAGTAACCGATTTCCTTAACCGTTTTTATAACGTGTTTAAATAACGCTAGGCGATAGAACGTTATTGTTTTATAGATTGAACCTCCCTAAAAATGAGCGGCAGGAGAAAAATACGCGAGAGTTTAAGGTTTTAACAAAACTGTATCAAGCTGAAGTGCGGCATCAAGTTAAGCAGCATGAAATTTCAAAATTTTGAGGCACCGGAATTCAAAAACTGATGCAAAATTATGGAAAAATTGCAAAAATCTATTTAGAATATCAAACTAAAGTTTGAACCAGTGTCTGAATATATAGTTTGTGTTTAAAAACTTAGTACATTAATTAATAAACAATATACCAAAAATTTTATACATTTAACTTAATACAAATGTATTAAAATTCTAAATATATTGTAAAATTTTATGCCGAACATGAGAAGAAAGGGGAGACCCAAATCCAAATATAATGTTTGCTATGAACATTTTTTTCTTAAGAGGTAAAACGATCTTATAATTGAAGTCAAAATTTTGCAAAATATTGTTTCGCAATTAAGGAACCCTCTCGAACAGCCGAGACCGTCCTCCACCAATCCTCCCACTAGTCGAGCAGGTGTAGCCTCAGTCAAGGAAGCACTCAAGTATCCCAGATTGTTCAAGAGCACACTTAAAATACACATTAGCAGGCACACCGCAGTAAGGATGGAAAGTTTATTCTGGAACACTTGCGCGATCTATAAAAATCACAGCTTTGTTAATCAGTTCGTTGAGCGATTTTCCTTAGTGCGGATCGAGTGGTGGTTGAAGTGTTGTGGCGAAATATTATTGTGTTATAATTAGTGTGTAAGTCTATTATTTGACATTATTATTGCGTATGGACAAATTTAACTTGGATTATTGTACGAGTTGATTACGAATTTTTATTTGTTATTAATTAAAGCTGGTAATTAGTAACTTCATTTTTTGTATTTATTTTGTTTCTACTGTACCATACGACGATCGGTGAGACCGTCGTAAGAATATATAAAAGTGTAAGCAACTTCTGCAGCTTACGGAGCTTACTAGTAATAGTAATAAGACACTGTAAAATGCGTTACATTAAAAGCATAGTAGTAACAGTAAAGCACTCTGTAGAGGGAAGTGGTTGCGTACAAATCTTGGTGATTAGTCTGACGGAAAGAAAGTTAATAAACTGAGGCAGTCGTGCCACCGTGAAACATTAGCCGTGAGATTTATTAGTTTGTAGGGAATGTGAGAGTGCCGGGTGGAGAATGTATCGTTGGAAGGCTGAGGAACAAGGTGAAAATGTTGCTCCTCGTTCGGCAAAAAAATTCATTTTATTTGACCCATTTTGTGATGTTAGAAAGAAAGACTCAAGCGTAAGAGAAACAGAAAAAAACATTAAAAAGAACCTTCACTTTTAAGTTTTGTTATAGCGTAAGATTAAAATTAATTATGTCTACTGTAGTGAACTAATCTCTGAATCCTTATAAGGAATGTGAAGTGATGATAAGCGTCTGCGCGTGCGGACGTGTACGGAAATGAATGCCAAATCATATTAAAAGATTATAAAAACCAAAACTAACCGTATATAGTGATACAACGAATGAATTTATTGCATTCTAAAACAATGACATAACTTATTTAACACCAGGAAACCCGATACTCACAGTATTTATTTGTACTCCTTTGAAACAGTTTTACGTGTTTTACAACATTGATGTCTCCTGGTTATACAATTACTCAATACAAACTGTTAACAGACAACGGACCTTTGACCAGCCGCTTCTCGTATGGCGATCTTCTGATGAAGAAAACCAAGTTAGTAACGTTTGATTCAAATACCGGGTGGGCCAAAAGTGGGTACACAGGAATGCAACGGGTTCCATGGCTGTTTCCCTAAAATCCGGACCTCCTAGGGCGTCTATAGCAGAGGTTAGTGACGTAAGATAGGGAGTGCTCGTGTGCACGTGTTGCATAGACGCTGATAAGAAAATATTTGTTAAAAGACCAAAAAGCCTGTATGACGTATCTTTGCCGAGAACCTTGTTGCAAGCGTAAAGCATAAAGTTAATTAAAATCATTGCCTCCCAAAGATATTGTTATGTAGTCTTCTATACGAGACCCCAGACCGGCGATTACAATTCGGTGAAATGATGCTTAACCAAATGTCAAAGTGTTTCAGATAGTTTAGTTCCATGTTGTGACGTTGATGGAGGACATTTCAAGCGCTTAACAGATTAAGCACTGTTAAATAGTAAGTGAACAACTGAGTACTGCCACAAAGCCAATATCTAGGTAAAGCCCATTGTAAACTTTACATAAAATTACTTTATTATATCTATACTGTTGTGTGGATGTGACACGTGAAAAGCGATTACCACCAAATCTTTGTTAAAGCTTCAAAGTTTTGTAAACAAATTCTTGCATAAGCGTCATATCAAACAGAAGTATGGTATATCATCAACCAACAATATATCACTCACTAATCAACTCGCGTATTTCCTGTTGAAAGAAGAAGAAGAACCTAAACTACCTCTTCTCCGCTCTGTCACTGGTTTACTTTCCATCGGCGAGTGATTTCTACTGATGCCAACTAAATGATACTTACCCGTCCATGCGAGTGATGATTTCACCACTTGTTATCTCATTATTTTGACGCATTCACTTTCACTCCACACACTATTCTGTCAGCTTTCACAGTACTGGGAGAAAAGCTCTTCACTTCCTCCGAATTACAGAATTTTATTTGCTGCTCTTCACGTCTAGTTTTACTTCTGATGCATAGGGTAGGACAGATCAAACAAAAGATTTATATGTAGATTCATTCAAGATTGCACGGCAATGTCTGAGGAGCTGATTCAGAACAATGTATAAGCAACAAAATTCTATAATCATATACTCGAAAATGCTTTGTTTTCAAGTTACGGTTAGCGAATTATTTTCCTTTGAATTCTGCCCAAGGATAAAATAAAGCCATACTCGGAACAAAAATTAAGGAGGAAATGATTTCATAAGGTTTTTGACCTTAGAGCAATAAATAAAGTAGGTATTAGCAACTTGTGTCTAGATATCTTTAAGAAAAATATTGTAAAACAAAAAATTGCTGCCGGAAAACACTTTTTTCAGTTCAACTCTGTTTTTTGTTCAAAATAAATTCCTTTATTACTTTGACCATCAAGTGTTTCGCCCATTTTACGATGCGGCATCCTCAGTGACTCCACTGATACACAAACAGTTCCAGTCAAGCTACTGAGGCTGTCTAATAGTAACAGCGAAAAGTTTTGTGTTAGAGGTAATAAAAAGGCATGTTTTGAACAGAAAGAGTGTGTTATTATTAACGAAAACCACAAAACGTTACAAGCAAGAAGACGTTGTTTTTAAGATTTTATGTATTTTTGTAGTATATTAAGTAGTCAGTAGAAAGGAAATACAGGTTTAACACTTACTAGAAACCAAACAGACCAAAATTCGCTAGTTAAACGATAATGTTTAAACAAAATAGGCTATATAACATTAAAATAAAATTTTAAACAAAATTAGAAAGTTACTTATACATAAAATTTATTTTTTAATGACTTTTTTAACTTGAGGAGCCGTGAGTCGTGACATAGACAATCCTGTACAGGAAAGTGTGTGTGGGCGAAAAAACAAAAGGCGTTTGAAGACAAGAACAGGGTGAACAGGGGATCAGTTAGGTACTATTAGTTAATGATCTATTAAACATATGTATTTTAAATTTCTACCATACCTTAACACATATATTTGAAACATAATGTACTAGTTTGAAGCAATTTAAGAAAAAATTATCAAAATAAAAAATAATTACTGTAAATTCACTAAAAAAGTGAACTTAGGCATACCATTCTTTTGTGTTTTACAACACTTTTTTTTTTTTAAAGATATGGCTCTGAAGTAGGTTTAATAAATTTTTCATGTTAAAAATATATGAATTCTAAATATAGAAACATTTTTTTAATTTAAAATTTTTTTACAAAATTAATTCTATAAAGAGAGAGATTGATTCTAGTATAATTTAATTACTATACTGTACTGTTTAACCACAAAAAATGTGAACTCAACAGCATATATAGATTTTGAAAAAATTGTACCTAGTTGTTGAAATCCATAGTTACGGTAAAATGCGCGTAAAGCTGAAATGGGAGACGGAAAACAACGTCTAATACGTTTTATTTTATTTTGTTATTGGTCACATTAATGTAGACAACCTCTTTAAAAGTATATATTTTCTTAATTAGGATTAAATGGAGAATATTTTGGGATAATAAAAAACACGTTGACTGAAAAACTGTTTACCTCCCATTAATAGGTCGTGTGAAAATGACCCTTTCTGAACATATTTTGGAAAACCCAGTTTTATCAACCCCTTGCAATTTAATTTAAGGATGCTATCTCAAGACTCTTTTAAGCAACTTATGTTTTGAGTTAATGTAGGTTACCGTTTATGTAAAATCCAGCAATAAATCTTCTTTTTTTTGTTTAATTAAAGTCAAACCACTGCTAGTTTACCTGTGCAAAGACGACGGTTCAGACCATAGAAATATTAAATTAGTGGACTCATGACATAGACAACACCATAAAGGAAAGTGTGTATGGGCGAAAAAAGGCGTTTGAAAACAAGAGGTGTAGCCTCTGCCTTCATTTTCTGGCAAGTGCATATATTTTTTTAGCGCTACAAATACGTACGTTATTTGCATCACGTTTTTGAAATATAAATTTTCTTCACGTTTGCGTGTTTTATTTTAAAGTTTAATGCCTTCTTAAAAAACTTACTATACTTCAAACCTAACAAAGTGAACTTTGGGATACCATTGTTTTGCGTTTTACAACACTTTTCTTACAAATTTTTAAAGATGGCTCTAAAATAGGATTAATAAATTTTTCATGTTAAAAGCTATAAAATTCTAATATGGCTTTATTTCAACTTTTATAATAAGGAGAAATTATGGCGAGATATTTTTCTTGCCGTAACTCGGAAACAAAGTGTTTCTGGGCATATGTGTGTAAGAACGTTTTTCTAATCCTAATAGTCCTAATCAGCACTTGATATATTGGCGTGCAGTTTTAAGTTACTCTGTATACTAGGAAATGCGTGGGTCGATCTAGAAGGCCGTAGCCAGCCAGAGGTCATGGGTCTGCCGACGACATCGATGACATACCTGCAGTTGTTTACTCTACAGATAACATTTTACATAACACGTATGCACCTTATGTAAGCTCTAACAGCTGACAACTACCGTACAAATTAACCTGAAACTACAGTGTACACAATTAATTACCGTTCCAAGTGCATATTTGGGTCTTGTTTACTCACGCCACTTTGCATAATTATATTTCATTAACTACAGTATTACTAACTACAGTGTGTAAGTTATTTCGCTGAATTCAACTTACTTCCACACTAACTTTGTTACACACTACAAAGACAATTATCCAATTTATAATTATTTTTATAATTCTATACAGTCGTTGTTATTTCCAATTGCTGTGAAAACAATATCCTACTGTTAACAACAGTGGCGCAACCAGGTATGGTTCCTGTCGAAGGGGTTTTAGAGTGGGTTAAACTTTGTAAATAACACTACAAGCATTACATGAAAAAAGAATATGTTTTTGTTTGTTATTTCACTGTAATCAATAAAAAAGTGTGGGGCGTAGGTATTAGGTTAATAACGAAGTCATGAAATAAGATGACATTCTACTTTAAATTAAATATTAAAGAAACAACAATTAAAATGTCGTTTAAATTTGAATAGATCTGTATCATTAGAGGTTCCTTTATGAATTAACCAATTATAGATTTGCGTTGATTACAATATAAATTAACAAATAATTAATTCTCTTTCGATTAAAATTTTTTATTGTTATAACTTTTATATATGTAGTCAGCTGTTTTGAGGTTATATTAAAATATTTTTTCATCTGAATAAATTTACAATTTTGAACCAATCATCTTACTTTGTTTTTATTTGAATTTTTTCTTTAATTAGTAAATTATTATTATTATTGTGCTTGTAAATATTGAAATATTCCCAAATATTCACTATCCTACCTTTCTGCAGGTTTTAAATTAATTTGACGTTTAGAAATTGATGTTTATAATTTAGGCAATGTGTGGCTAAATTAGATTTGTGAATATTCGGTTTTAAAAACATTGCGATATCGAAGCAATCTATCGAGTAGCTTTTTCTGCGTCTGACCTACGTAAAATTTGTTGCAATACGGAAATTCTATTTTAACAAAATATTAGCAAATCAACGATTTGTTAATTTAGAAAGAAACTTTTGTTGATACACATCTACTGAGTGAAACGTGCCTCAGATGAAAATACAGCTACAGTAATTTAACAAAATATAGTTGCAGAAGTATTTATAATTTAAAAACGTATATATTTTATAGATATCCTGCAAGAGTTAATTACAAAATGAAAAATAAATATTAATATCATTATTATTATAATTACTAAGTATGAATTTTTTATCTATTCCCTCTCTTAATGGTAGTGTCCTACTTAGATAAGCTTTTCCAAGATAAGGCTCAGCCAAATTTATTCTTGCACCCCTAACAAAAAAATAACGTTTTTATTTTTCATTCTTCAGCATTACACCGTTTAGTCCTTTGCTATACATTAATAGACCAATCTTTGTTTTTGCCCCTCTGGGTCTACAAAGTAGGCAAGCGTTCCTCTTCCTTCTTTAACACGTGGTTGTTTCAGCCTCTGCTGAGTGTGACAGTAACTAAACCTTATTCCATGACACGCAGGAATAGTCCGGCGGTGGGGTTACCCAGTGGCGTATCTAGAAGCTATTTTGCGGGGAAGCAACAAGACTAGCTTCAAGGTTAGACGCTCTGTTTTCCTTGACACAAATACGAAATTGAGGATTGTTTTAATATAATTTTATAATTATATTTTATAAATTCCTAGAGAAAATCAAAGTAAAAGTTAAGGGTTGAAAAATGTGGAAAATCGCTGATATCAAAATATTCCATTTTCATAAAATAGTTTTCAGATTAAAGGTAATAAATCTCGTGTTATTGGGACTCACTTTAGTTTTAACTTTGTACTCTCAAGGGGATATTTGCGCTTTTTTCTGTGCTAAATTTTAAATGGGTGAAAGGGCGTTAGGTATCATTAATTACAGAAGCTATGTATTTTAAATTTCCACCATTCCTTAACACATATATTTAAAACATAATGTACTAGTTTGAAGCAATTTAAGAAAAAATGCCGATATCAAAAGTATTTATTTTTTATAAACATTTAGAATTTTTGTTATTTAAAAATGGTTTACAAATTTATTTTTTGAAAGGAAGAAATTAATTCTAGTACCGTTCAATTCCTATATTGCACTGTTGAACCACAAAAAATGTGAACTCAAAACCACTAATAGGTTTTAAGAAAAGAGTATCTAATTCTTGAGATCCATAGTTACCGAAAACTGCGCGTAAAGCTAAAATGGGAGCCGGTAAACAATGTGTAATACGTCTTATTTTATTTATTTTTTGGTCACATTAATGCAGATAACTCAAAAAAGTATATATTTTCTTAATCAAGATTAAATGAAAAATTTTTTGGGACAAAAAAAAATCGTTTTTGATTGAAGAACTGTTGATATTCTAATAATAGTTCGTGTGAAAATAAGTCTTTCTGAACATAATTTTGTAAAACCGCGTCTTATCAAACCTTCGCAATTTAATTTGAGGATGCTGCCTTAAGAGAATTTTAAGCAACTTATAGTTTGAGTTAAACTAGGTTACCGTTTATGTAAAATACAGCAATAAATCTTAATTTTTTCTGAATTAAGGTCAAAACACTGCTAGTTTACCTGTGCGAAGATATCGGTTCAAACCATAGAGATACTAAACTAGAGGAGTAATGACATAGACAAACCTCTAAAGGAGAAGTGTGTCTGAGCGAAAGAAGCAAAACGTGTTTAAAGACAACAGGTGTAGTCTTTGCCTTAAATTTGTGGCGTCTGCGTATTTTTTTTAATGCTACAAACACGTTCGTTATTTATCATTTATTGAGAGATTGTCAGTGTTAAGAAAACTTTGACTTTGTTTTAATAATTTACAAGAATTGTGATTTCCTTTTCTCCTGGTATCTGTTAGCATTAATTTAACACGTGCAACTGTCCTAAAAATGGGACATGTGGGTTCTACGACATGTGATTATAGAATTTCGCCGTAAATTTGATTACCTCTGGGGTGGTACTATGATAGTCCCCAACCAGCAGGATTTATGTGAAGTTCTCTGCCCTAGACATATTGCTTTGTCTGCAGCTTGCCACATCCCTTTTGCTAACTTCAAGCTCGTATGGAAGGGTGCAAAAAGACCACAAGAATTGTAAGGGTTGAGGAAGCGGGGACATTCAGTAAATAGATAGGTTAGGAAGGAATAATCTACCCATTTCACAAATGATAGAGCTGTGGGTAGACACGACTGCTAACCCAAAAATAGGTCTATGCACTATCGGGATCGTGGAGGGTAATCCACGTGCTGCCCGCAAAAAAAAAATAAATAAAATAAAAAAAGGAAAGGTTCATTTAGTTTTAATAAAATTATTACGTCAGTTTTTCGAGTTCAAATTTATTAAGAAGCCTTGCCCTATTGATACTGTATTATGTATAGAGTACATGTGTATGTACACAACAGTATGCAGGCCTTAGAGTGTAGGCCGACAGGTAAAAACAGTATTCTATTGACAACACAAAGATGTGCTTTAATTAAAAGCCGATTGTTGCAAAAAGCAATAACGCTGTGCTGTATTGAGGTTGTAAACGTCCACCTTGTGACGGTCCGAGTTTATTGGCACTATGTCACTACTATTGACACTGGAGCTTTCACTGGCAATTTGTTGGGCGAACTGACCTTGTGAAATGTGCTTTATACGTTTAGAGGCTGTTAAGCGTAGTGTTGTCTGCAACGTATAAAACTTGGTGTGTGTGTGTGTGTGTGTGTGTGTGTGTGTGTGTGTGTGCGTGTGTGCGTGTGCGTGTCTTTATTTTTCTATGTGCTTATATATATCTGTGCAGAATTATTTACTTTTGTGCATGTGCAGTGAGAAATCCAGTAGGCTAATTTTCTGAATTAACAAGCTCTGACGTTGTCGTAACGGGGAGACCCAATTAGACCGGCCTCGCACTAGAGCGACATTTTGTTTCACGACAGAATCGTTTTGACTCATTCAGTTGCAAAACGTCGCTTCCATGGAGAGAGGCTTGAGACATTGGGTTACGACAAAACAATTTCTCGTCGGTTGTTTATGAGCTGTAAAAGTGTGTTTTTCGTGGGTTCGAGCCAGGCATTATTTGCATCTATTTCAGTTTCAGCTCAATAGCAACTGAGTTGCTATTTTATACTCAATAGCAATTAATAATAATAATGCACAACATTGTGCTAGAATCAGAACCAAAGGACACTTACCACGTAGGACTATTTTTTTTTATAAGTAAGTGTAATATAAACATAAATTGAAAGAGCTTCGTCTTAGTTCGCGAAGGGCCTCGCGACGTCTCTAGACAATGTCACAGCCAGTGTGTGACGCTTTATAGATCCTAATGTCTGTAGGGTTATCTGCGACGCTTTGCGATATAATGAGCCAAAACGGTTCTGTCGCGAAACAAAATGTTGCTCCAGTGTGCGGCCGGCCTTACTAATACAAGGTTTGCTGGCCAGTTCTTCTTCTGTCTTCTTGCATTGGGTTGCACTCGGAGTAGGTGTAGTAGTATGGTTAGGTGTGGTTTCTACTGTTTTGAACTTCTTCTTTTGATAACGTCCTTGGCAAACTTAACCGTTGGAGCACGTAGAATGCGGAGACGATGACTTTTCCGTTCTTCAACTGGATCCTCTACTCTTCTCCACTCTCATGTTGATCGTTATTCATGTTTCCTTCTCATCAAAGCCTTTGAAACATCATCATCATCACCATCCTCAAGGAATAAACCTAGGATGTTTTTGTACCGGTCTCGAACAGTCAACAAGAAGTCTAGAGCTGGTCACACTAGCGCTTTCTCGGACGTTCGACACCTCTCCGTCCCTTCGGCTTATAGTTCCATAGTCGTTTGTGGATGGGGCAGTCATCCTTTCGGAAAAGATGTTCCCACCAATTCAGTCGATACTGGGTATTCCGTCCGGCTAGTCCTTATTTGAGACAAGTTAGCAATTGTAATATATCCCCTGGTTATGTTACTATCATATCGCAGGGTAAGACATATGGTTGGGCTAATACCTTCAGGCTTAACGTCCATTCCGATTTTCTGTCTGGGTGTTCTCCCGTAAACTGGCTGCCTTGCCAGACTAAAGAGACCAGTTTTCCCTGTTGACGTATCCATGAGGATCTTTAATGTGGTGGTTTTTCCTTTCCACCACATCCTACTTTGTTGACCAATGGAAGATCATCCGTCTTCAGGGACAATTTCTCACCCCCAAGGTGAAGAGGGTGCCTTAACCTCTACTTGACAATGACAAGTAGAGGAGGGGCAGATTATACTGGCTGTCACTCGGTCTGCAAAGCCTTGTTGGCAACCTGTAGGTGTTGCCTGTCTCACGACTTGGAGTTGCGGCTGAATATTTTCCTTCATGAAGGAATAAGATCATAAGGCATTACCCATTCTCTCCAGTACTTCGACACATCTTAATAATATCAATAATATTGGCACACTAATAGTAATATTGGTGTTAATACTAGGACCTGACCTTTGGGACGTCTCATACTGCAGTATGCTCCATACAGAGATGCCGGAGAACATGTTCCTGGTCGGGTATGCTGACTGACGATGAGGCAGCAGTCGTCACATCACGTAATCCAGATCTGGCTCAGCTGAAGCCGAACCAATTCTTGCGCCGAGTCAGCGGATTGATGGCAAGCCACGGTCTGCAGCTGGTGATCTCGAAGACCGAGAAAAGTCATCCGGATTAAGAAAAGCATACCTACGGTCATTCCGTAGAGGTCAGGGAACGAGTAGACATGGATACAACAAAAACGGCTAAGTACCTGGAAGTACCTCTCGACTGTAAGCTCACTTCTGAAACCATTTCCGGAAGGGTAAATAATAAGACGGCTACGGTGCTTGCTTCTCGTAGTAGACTGATGGCAGATTTTGGAATGACTTTACCGAGTAAGAGAAGACTGGTAATGCTGTCAGTACAGTCTGTCGATCTATACGGCGCGGCCGATGCTACTTTGATGCAGAAGTACCGTACGCGCCTGGATTCTGTCAAGCGGCAAGGAGCATTCAGAATCGCGTGTTCTTAAGTAAACGTCTCGGAGCCGGTAGTTCTGGTGGTGGCCAGCGTCATCGTGATAGACCTCTTGGCACAGGAGATCAAATTTATGTAGCGTCCAAGTCCAAGTGTGTAACGTCCCATCAAGAACTTAGGCCCGTAGATGGAATCAAATCACCTACGTTGCGGTAATGCGGTATCGGTAAATGTTTTCTTCACGCAGTTCCTGACAGGGAATGGATTCTTTCGTACCGGATCTCCACCGGATGGGAAGTGTAGCATTCCCGCAAAGCACGTACTGCACATTGCAGTGAGACGGTGTCTTTCACACTTTTTCAAGTGTTTGCGTCGCGAGGATGACCGTCTGATCCTCAGCCCAACATCACAATATTCAATACTGATAGCAATGTCGGAGTGATGCGGTCTCGGTCAATTGCGACGAAACGACCTTTTTACCTTTCTTACCCGGTCAGTTGTGCCCCGTACTTTCACTTGGTTGCAACTGACCGCATCTGTGGTAACTACTAGAACATTCCTGTCTAAACTTCGAGAGGTTTCAATTCTGTAACTTTATTATTTGTGCGAGTAACCTCTCTCATCCAATATTTTTGTTACCTTACGTTAGGTTAGATTAGGTTGGGTTAGGTTGGTTAGGCTAGACATGAATAGAATTTGAATGTTAAGTTCTGTATTAGCACAATAATAACAACGTGCAAATATTAGTAATGATCGAAACTATCTTACAGCAGAGTAAAGTTCACTCTACGATTGCACAGAGAAAGTTGATTGATCGTAACAGTAGCCTATGTAGACTTTGGAAACTGTCTAGCGCATTACCTTTCTAGGCGTGAGTTTTCAATTCCTCACACGCCTTTAATAGATACAGTCTACAGCTTATAGGTTGATATTTTTTATTGTAATTGACGAGGCTCAAATTTCTACCTCGGTCGCAACGGACCGGGTTTTATACAATTGTTTCACAACTGACCGCGGTCCGAGTGATGCTGCAGAGTGAAGTAAACTGGGAAACAATCGCAGTGTACACAGAGGGGATCCTGCGTCGTAAGGAAAACAAAGAGTATTTGCCGACCCGTCATAGTATACTAAAACTACATACGAAAAAGTTTTCTAAATAAACATTAAATATTTTGCAAAGCAAAATTATGGCGCAGCAATGCATAATGGTAACGTTTGAGATTCACAGTCTCAACGGCTGTGCTTCGGTAGACGAATCGAGTCAAGGTTACGTATCGGTCTGCCCCCCTTCTCTATCTTGGGAAAAATAATATAGCGATGTGTAAAAAATGCACACACACACACACACACACACACACACACACACACACACACAGTACTCACTCTCCACAGAGTGGATTACCGTTCGGTGATTCTAGTCTACTCGTGATTACTAGATGGCAGATTTCACTCTCAATGGTAAAACTGAGTTTCACCATTGGCAGTGGGCGCGACAGGTCGCACGTCTATCACTTAAACGGAGAAGAAAAGATAACCTAACTATTTTGTAAAATTAAAAAATTGTAATATTCAAAAAACTTGTTCACCTGAAAATTTGATTTTTTTCACACAAAAATAATAAATAGTAGCCTACATTGTAAAAGTAAAAAAATTTTAAAAACTTAATTCGTTCTAATAATTTATAATTTAACATTGTAATCGACTACTAAACATAGGTATTCTAACAACTTGTTTACAACGAAAAACGTTATTTTCTCTAGTTGTGTTTAGATTTAAATAATTAAAAAAGGTTTTCTCTTATTTTACAAAAATATTTATTTTTCATTATTTATTAACAAGATCTTTTGTCATATTTCACAGCACGGGCGTCTTGACAATGCAAACCACATCCATTTACCATTATTTAAAACTATCTTGGTGCTCTCAAAGTTTTTTCATTTACATTTCTCGTGATCGGTGTAAGAGTTCAAGTAAATTCCAGAACAAAAACTGGCAATTATGGGTACTTGAAAGTCAAAAACATGCGCTGCTACACTTGATCTCTTAAAGTACAAAAAGTAATGTTAGTAGAAAAAATAACTAAAAACTGGAATCTTTCATGAGCGAGAACACTCAGAGAACTTCCCATCTAGAACCCAAAACTCTTATTCCTTGTTAGCTTCCTTATTACCGATCAACAACTAAACGAAAAATGGAGGGAATAGCTAAAAGGTGAGGAAAAGAATTAAATAAATTAGCGTTTTACAAGAATGGAATCGGAGTTCCTGGAAAGAAAAAAGGATGTGTGACTTAACAATATGGATCGCTTCAAGAAACTGTAAGAAAACTATTTAAACTATTCAAACTTTGACAGGGGGTTACTCTCTTGTAAAAATGTAATACAAACTTATGTAAAATAATAGAATCTTGGGGTAATAAAGGAATAGTAATAAAAAAATAAAGTTTTACGTAAACAACAATATAGTAAATAATAGGTGTAAAGAGCATATATTATTTTCAAAATTGTTCATACTTTATTATTATTCATAAAATTCTACTTCTGATCTAATTGAAAATGCATTATTACTATTATTATTACTACTACTACTACTACTACTACTACTACTACTACTACTACTACTACTACTACTACTACTATGATTATTATTATTATTATAATTATATTTAGATCAAATTAATAATTAAAACAAATTGCTTTAATATAGAAGAAATCAAAGCAAGAATAGCAGCAGGAAACTCAAGCTACTACGCACTAAAAAACATATTCGAATCAAAGAATGTTCAAAAAATGACAAAAAGAAAATATACACCACAGTAATCAGATTTACAGTAACATGTGCAAGCGAAACATGAGTACTGAAGTTAGAATATTTGACAAACCTGGTGTTTTTGAGAGGAAAATTCAAAGAAAAATTTATGGAATAGTGTGGGACGGAGAGATATGGATGATAAGAAAGAATCGTGAACTAAGAGACCTGTATGGAGAGGCGGACTTAGCTGCGGCAGTGAAAGCGCAAAGGTTGAGATAATTGGGGCACGAGGTGAGAATGAGAAGTGACCGAGGCCCAAAAATGGCATTGGAAAGGAAGCCGGAGGCAGTAAGGAGGAGATGATGTCAGAGGAGAAGATAGTATGAATATGTGGAAGGGGATCTGAGGGAGATGCAAGTGGCAGGTTGGAGGAGTAAGGCTCTGGACGTAGAAGAATGGAGGAGAATCGTTTAGCAGGCCACGGTTTTACAGGACCGTAGTGCTAGAAGAAGAAGAAATTGTCTCTATAGCCAAACAAATTCATTTTTCAACCCCCAGACCGCCATGATCTTTGGTCGCCCTGAGAACGCTTGTAAAGATAAATGAAGAAGACTGCATAATTACATTGGCGCGCAACAACGAGTTAAGTTAGACAACTTTACAGACTATACTTGCATGTCCAGTGACAAGGGACAGACAGCAACACAAACTTAACTAGTGTAGGGTAATTAATTACCAACTTCATAGTTTGCCGCGTAGTAATCATTGAATTAGTTATCCGCTGTTTGCAGTTGTTGGGCGTTAAAGAGGGTAATGTTTACTGTCACTAAGGTGAATTCGTCTTATCCTGTAATTCCTGTTATGTTTTCCTCCTCCTCCTCTTCCTGTTCTTCTTCTTCATTCCCTTCCTCATTCGTAGGCTATATTGGGTTTAATCTTCTTCTTCCCCTTCTCCTCAACCCAGAAATAAGTGGCGTTGCAATTTCTTCCCTTCCGTAGACAGTATTCAATCACCGCGTAGCTTCTTCGTCCTTTTGTCTCATGTATATTCTAAAGTCTGGGCCTTCCCCTTCTAGTACGGTCTTTGATCAAAATGGAGAAACAGTGAATGGCGTAGCAGGTGACCGACCATACCGCTCCTCCTTTCTGCAGTGGATCCAATCGTATTCCTTCCTCTTGGAAACCTCATCATTAGGTATTATTTCCTTCCACGATACCTTTAATGTCCTCCTCCAACACCACATCTCAAACGGATTAGTCTTTAATCTGTTACGATATTGTTAAGTTTTGATAGTCACTATAAATCTACAATTTCATCTCTCCACTCTGCTTCTTCGATCATCATTTTCTAATTAGATTAAACCAAAATTGATATATCAATTAGAAGGTAGATAGCAGATTGACAGAAGGTCTCAAGTAGGAAGACCGGTGCTGGTCAGTTCGACGCTTCACGTTGGAATCGGGCTGGACGTAAAACCATCGTTTTACCATGAGATATGTTATAACATATTCAAAGAATATATTAATGACTAAACTTGCTGAGGAAAGATATAACAGGACGGATTTATGTACTCATTCTCCGATGAAGAGAAGTATGTAGCAGCCCCAACGAGTGGGAGGGGACGGAAAACACCTAGACACCTAGAAGTGGCAAAGATGGCTCTGACACCCGATATGAAATGTCCCTCCTCTATATCTGTTGCCAAGTAGAGGTAGGGCACCCTGTTGCCGTTGGAGTAAGAAATCTCCCCTAAACGCGAATGAGATTTCTTCATCAACAGTGTAACATGTGGGAGGCAAGGAGAAACCAACACATTTAAGATGCTTACGGACATACCAAACACAGAAAACTGGTCAAGTACATACTATATTTGGATAAATAAACGAGCTGGT
Organism: Magicicada septendecula; assembly: GCA_034769895.1. Lineage (NCBI taxonomy): Eukaryota > Metazoa > Arthropoda > Insecta > Hemiptera > Cicadidae > Magicicada > Magicicada septendecula. The sequence continues at coordinate 119,570,144 of CM068373.1, forward strand.
AGAGATGACTCGTAAGCGAGAATGTTTTTTACGTTTTTGGTTGCTATTTTGGAACCGCTACTGATATCGATGTGTTCTTTACTAAATGGTTAGATTTTGCATTTAAATAAACGAGCAAGGACAGCTCTTAGTTTCAATTCTACCTTTTGATATTTGTCTGACTGTCTGTTTAGGTTATGTTTTTACAATAAATTTTGTTTTACTGATTTAGCCTACACAGCCCTATTTTTTTCGATTGATCTCCCAAAAATGTAGGGGGGGGGAGGCAAAAATTTGAGAGGTGGAAATCGTAAACAAAAATTGCAAACGCTAATGGGGGTATCAAATTTAAAGGAAGTTAACTGCAATCTAAATATAGTGTTCATTTTTGAAAACTGTTGGACGTCAGAGCCAGAAAAGTGGGTAAAAATTGTTTTATAAAATGCAGAAGTTTGTGTATGAACATCAAATTAAAGAGATGTTTAACCAACATATGAATGTACTGTCAATGTTTAAATATTTACAATGGTACCAAAGAACCAAAAACGAGATCAAAGTTTTTTTTATTGTGAAAATCCACCAGGATATCAGCCTAAATAGAACTGTAACTCAGAGGCAAATGTTTCAAATTTTAATTATTTATTCTATGATTGTGTGCTCTAAAATTTTTATATTATTAGTAAACAAATAGTAGACGATTTGAAATATTTTTAAGTTTTTTCATAATTGAAAGATTATATAATATCTAAATACGTAATGTACTTTGTTCAGAAGAGGAGCGAGATCTCCAGAGTGAGGGAGATCTAGCAAACTAGTTAAGTAATGTATCACATGACGTAAGTTGAGAAATTTCTGAAGTCCAACCTATGAAACCCATATTTCCAGAGCACTCCAGCTTAATAATAAACGATAATGTTTTCTACGATTTCCCATTACATATAGCAAATCTTTTTCATCATTGTTAGCTTGGTGAAACTGCTCTCTCGGAATACAAGATGGAGGCAAAAAGGTTACTGACTAGCACAATATAAAATAATGTGTGCAATATTTATGAAATTTGTTTTGTGTATCTAAAAGTGTAATTAAAGACTAACTTTTCTACAAAATTGTAGAGTTTATTTAGGGCACTCGCAACCGGCAAGTCGACCAAAACTTCGATTTTTTTGTCTTGAAAAATCTTCAAAGTTTTTTGAGTAATTTCATAGCAAGTAGCAAGTTTTGAGTAATTTTATAGCAAGTTGGCGGCTCAGTAGACCAGGGGTTTGGCACCTGGCTACTAATCTAGAGGTCCCGGGTTCAATTCCCGGGCCCGCACCATAAAATCAAGGTGCGTTTTTCAGCCCCCAGGTCGACTCAGCCTGTTGAAAATGAGTACCTGGGATAACATCCTGGGGATAATAATGGGCGGCTGAAGCGTAGTGCTCGCCACACTGCCTTCCTTGTGTCCCGTGCGGCTCACATAAGGCAGCCTACCCTACCTTCTCCTAAGCTACTTCGGTGGTATACATGGGAGCCATTATTATTATTATTATTATTGGTAGCAAGTTTATGTAAATAGGCCTAATGATAAATTTTTTATGATTTTCGAAATTAATTGAGATCTTAGTAAAAGTTTTTTTTAAAAGCGTCGGTAATCTTATAATTTTCAATAAATGTTTTACTCTCTTATCTGAAATCGTAAGAGGACATGCTGTTTTTACCATTGGAAAGGGAATTTCAATAAACCTTTACTACCAATTTCTGTAGTTTATCTGTCACAAAACCAATTCTGCTGATCTGCGTCATCATAATTTATTAAATAAAATGTCTTCATGATAGTAAAAAGAATGCAAACGAGCCGCCGAACCATTTTACTTAGAATAGATTGCCAAAGAAAAAATATTTTTGTTAGACTGGATACTTTGGTTCTAGGCGTACATGATGCTGCGTTGACCTTTAATAAAGGTTATATAAGCAAGTGTCAACTTGTAAAAAAATTACGGAATAAACCATTATCAAATATGGTTAAGGTAATGAAAAAAATTGACTTTGAACGAATCCTTGAGGCAGAGAAAACAGTAGATAACTTGATGAAAAAGGTTAGACAGTCAACTAGAAATATGAGAAAAACCTAGAGAACCGAATGAGCATACCTGAAGACCCTAAGTATGGAGCTGAAATATTTTAAATCAGGATAAACAATAAAAATCTCTTTTAAAAACTTTAAACGATTTTTTTTGAAAATCTATTTTTTTTTAAATAAATGGTCTATTATTTCAGAAACCAAGTGAACTATAAGGCTGATTTTTGAAGTTATACTTCTTTTGGCGCGTTTAGTAGAGGGTAAAATTGAGAGCTGCGCGCGCACCCTTTTGCGGAAGTGCGACATGATGATGTTAGCCATCAATGATAAATAACAATGTAAATTCATTTTACTCCATAGTTCCAGATTGTATTTGTATTTCTACGGATGTTATTGGTAAACATATCCAAGACCACTCACCTGAATTTACATAAAACTAAAATTAAAGGTTTTCACGTGCAATGATAAATTATTAAACTAATTTTCAAGGTTAATTTTTATTATTAATTAAGGTTTTGTTGATTACATTGCTGTTAAAAAACAAAAGAGAAAGAGAAATGCTTAAAAAAGAATTTCGACGAAACCGAAACATCGAAGCATGACACTGTTTTTAGTAGGGATGGGTCGATACCAGTTTTTCTCTATACTCGATACTCGATACTCGATACATGATTTTTTCTCGATACTCGATACTTCGATACTCGATACCGTCAACATTTCTAGGTTCAATAAATAGATTAAAAATTAAAAATAAAAAGTTGAGAGAACTGTATAATATCAATTAAATTAATTAAGTGTACATAATTAATGAGACAAAATGTAATATCATCAGTATAATTATTTAAATTATTTTTAAGCTTTACATTAAAATTAAAATGAGTTTTTGAAACAGTCCACTTTTACAAGTTTTTGTTCAAAAATACTACCATTCTCACTCTTTCGGGGTCAAGTCTACTTCTTTTTCTGTCACATATGAGACCTGCTGTGCTAAATAGTCTTTCAGAGAAAACTGTTGCTGGTGGTATACACAAATATTTTATAGCTAATTTTTTTAATTTTGAAAATTTTGAATTTTTTTCCAGTAATCTAATGCACTAGAAAGAGGAGGTGACAAATCGTCTTTGAGATATGTAGTGATTTCTTCCTGGGAACTGTTAACTGGCAGTGAATTTGACACATCATTATATTCTTGCAAATAATGTTACTGTACAGATACCACATTCCTGGCAATTTATCGGGTTTGAAGTATGTGACATCTAAAATAAAAGAAAAAGTTCGTGAATGATCGATTTTTACGAGTACGTCAGTATTACATGACTATTCCCACATATCTGAAAATCTGGAATAAAAAATTAAAAGTCTTACCTCATCACTTTTGGATGCAGGACATTCCTGTTGGTTAGCAAGGTCCACCAATCGGTCTTTAGCAGAATTGAGAGCACTGGGACTGCGAAAAACTCGTCCTTTTAAGCGGTGGTCCAACAGCGTTGCAATGGAACATATTTCATTGTCTTAAATGGATTTATACCTCACGTTCATTTCATCCAGCAACGATTGTCGAACAATCGCAATTCCGGATCAACTTTCTGACGGCTTTTCCAGTTCAGAAATAACACTGTTCACAATGGGGATTATTTCGGACACTGACACTGAGGATGAACTTACGGCGAGTGTTGCTTGATCGAAAATATTTAATGTGTCAATCAGTAAATTAATAAGATCCCATTGCGATACTGTAAGATTCACTGGTAAGGAGAGATCAGAGGATGCAAAAACTATGGCCCTCTTTTGCTGTTGAAGTCTTTGTAGCATATGTAGAGTTGAATTCCATCGCGTAGGTTCATCTTGAATCAAGCGATGTTGTGGTAGAGAAAGATGCTTCTGTGCGGCTTTGATAATCTTGGCGGATTTTGAGGAGTGTTTGAAACTCCCAACTAGTTTCCTGCACGACGAAATGAGACTTTGAATACTTTTTGAAGTGAAAAGTCCATGCTTCAAAACAAGATGGAATGTATGAGCTAGACACGACAGGTGGGGAAAGTTTCCTAACGTCATAGCATTTACAACATTGCGATCGTTATCATGAATCACGGCCATTAATTTATCAATTAAACCCCAAGCTTCTAAAGTTTTCTTTAAAAAATTTGCAATATTTTCACCAGTGTGGCTCACTTCTTCAAATGGTATCACTTCAATGCAAATATGTTTAAGATTATAGTCCAGGTCCACAAAATGAACGGTGACACTTAAATAATCGTCGCAGGCTGTTGATGTCCACATATCCGTCGTAACAGCTACGCTATTCCCATTTTGTAGCTCATTTTTTACTCTTCTTTCTACTTCTTCGTACAGTTCTGGAATGATTTGATTAGATATGTGCTTACGAGTAGGCATAGTATATCTAGGTTCAAGGTACTTAATCAGCTCCTTAAATCCTTCATCCTCAACAATGCTGAATGGTTGGTTATCTTTGCATACAATTGTTGCAATTTTTCTGGTAATTGTTTTCGACCGACTATTACCTGGTTTAAATGCAGATTTATTGTCCATAAATGATTGAAGTGTAGGTTGAGTGAATGATGATGATGATGATGATGATATCGATTCCGTCGATAATGAGGATGACTGTGAAAGAAGAGTCGCAGGCTCATCTACTGTTACTTCTTCAGGAGTTAAATTTCCATTTCCGCAGAATTTTTTATTAAGAGGTTCTGAAAAAGCAATTTTATGCGCTGATGTGACATGTTTTTTTAGGTTACTAGTGTTGTGAGATTTTCCACCACGCGAAAAACTCTTTTTACAAATGCGGCAAATGGCGCGATTATCACAATGAGGGTCTATTTGAAAATAGATCCACACTTCACTCATATTGAATGAAAAAAATATATAAATTATAAATATAATATGGTGCCACAAAACACAAAGTCTTCTGTCACGTGGAGGTAGCAACTGACTGCCGGCATGCAAACTTATTTTAAAAACATACCAAAATAGATTGCTTATGATTGAAAGCTCTAATTTGATTTGTCAAAAATTTCTTGTAGGCGGAGTTTCATTTTTCCCACAACTCAACATGCAATTAGTCACGTACTATTGGACTAGTACGTAGGGATGGCAACATTGATTGGTATATCGATATATCGGTCTTCCGATATATCGTAACAGCTATCTTGCTTGAAATATATCGATATATTACGATATATCGGTAAATTTAGAACATCTCTTGGATCTTATGACTTTCAATGCTCCATTGTTTATTTGTGTACGTTTTCATAACTTCATGTTCATCATTCTTTTATGGAGACGTTTATGTGAAGAGTGTGAGATTCATTATAGGTAAACTGGTTAAATGAGCCCTAAAATCATGATTTCTAAATAAACGGTTTGCAGTTTCGTATAAATGTATGGCCTGTGAACTTTATACATACGTAGTACTGTAACTAATGTTTAGTCTTGTTTTGTAGACTAAACATGAACACAACACTTGCCATTGTTTTGTAATTTTGTAACCAGTGACTTATCGAGTTGTATCTGTTGCAATGTTTCTCCAAAGTCGAGCCTAGACATCAACAATCGTATATTTTGGAATATCTACACTTTGTGTACATGTTACGATTCACGAAAAAGCGTAGTAGTATGGCTTGCAGTGAGGTAATTAGATGCTCGGGTGTACGGTGAATAAGCAGGAATTGAAAGAAGGTTCTTCCTGACCATATCTCCGTCTTTATTTCTACTGTTTACGATTCGATCACATATAGGGCAATACAGTGAAACCTCGTTAACACGTTCCTCATTAGTACGTTTTATCGCTTATCACGTCGTAATTTTCAAGGCCGACATAACAGGTAGCGCAACTTCGCTCGTCAAGCTGGTAAATACTGTACTGCATTTTTCAGTAGTACGTTTTCCCGCTTTTGACGTCCAAAATTTTCAGTCCCTTCAAAAACGTACTAACGAGGTTCCACTAGTCAACATCTTTCTATAAGCAAACTGCTACTGATATTGCAGATTTTTTGTATGAAATTTCTCAAAAATTTCTAATTACAATTTATGTAGAAACATAAATAGAAGCATAAGAATCGAAAAAGTATCGAGCGAGTTTTCTGAAGTACCGCTCGATGTCGATACCATGCAAGTATCGAGAGTATCGAGGTATCGAAAGTATTGAGGACCCATCCCTAGTTTTTAGGCTTTAAAAATAAGATTTCTAGGCTGTGGGGAATCGAAAATATGGAGAAAATATAGTGTTTGTGAACGTGATAGGGGTATACCTAACGCGCATGTGCAAATCAGTCAGCTGTATACAAACGCCACGTTCTCAGGATAACACGTGGTTATTGTTGAAATTGATAGTGAAGCAGTGCATATATTACATTTTATTTATAATGTATAAATTATTAGCTACCATAAGCCTCTTCTAACTCACATGCCCATTGAATCACAACCAGAACAACCAATGGACATGGATTAATTAATTTTCAATATATATGAATTGTGTATATAGTAATAAATATTTTTTATTTTTTTAATTGTGTAAAAATAATTTAACGGTGTATAAATAAACATTATTTTAAATTGATTATGCTTTTTGATTAAACCTTTATTAATTGTATTTAATATCTTTCTTCTATTATATTATCGTTCTTTCTACTAACGTAGAGTATTGGGACGCGGGATAAAATTTTTGGATAAAAAATGTTTTGTTACGCCAAAGAAGTATAACTTCTTACGTGCGTACATAAGTACACACACGGTTTTTTTTTGTCATTGAGTTAATAGGGACGTAACTACACTACTAGAAATATACATTTTCAATTAAAAATAAAACGGAAAATATTAAGTAAGCTTTTTGTATGCAAATGTTTAGAGCAAAACATAAAAATTATGAAAAATTAGGAAATAAAGATATCATTATAATTGTAGTAACGTTTGTGATGAATAGTATGATTACTTTTGTGTTCAGTTTTCAAATTTATGTCTTTTATAGGTTCTGAGATAATCGATCTCAAAATTATTGAATTTAATATGGTAAGCATAGCCATACAACTATCTGTCTTACAGATATCTACTCTACTTATCTACTGTCTTACAGTAGAGAGACACAAGTTTTTTGTTTATGTCATTGTTGAAATATTTCTGTCAAGCATCCGATAATCACACCCGCCATAACTAATTGATCAATATATTGCCGATGCGCAATAGTCTCTTTCATAGGATCGAAAGCATGGAACAGACGGCTCAAAGTCAGGGCTGTAAGAACTATGGGCTGTAATATCTTCTGTAGGAAGAGAGAGTTTAGAAAATGATATGTTCCCTGGAAATGTTACTACCGTATCACAGAGTAAGACTCAATAATAAATACTATTCAATACGCCAAACAAACTTTCATATTAAGAAACAAACTTTAAGGACTTCAACGCCTTCTACACTGTATTAACATTGTGTAATAAGAGGTGCAATTGGCAAATCTACTCCGTGAAACCCTTACGGACACACGGTCTCAAAAATTCATGGGAGTAATATCTCAACCGTTCAAAATAAATACAGGTGTAAGGCAGGGTGATGGTTTATCCCCAATTTGTTTCAACTCTGTGTCCTGGAGAAAATAGTGAGAATTCGGAATCAAAAATTAAAGGAATGCAAAATATCACCAATCATGTTGGGAAGAACGAACAAACGTATTGAAATAAACTGTTTGGCATTCGCAGATGACTTTGCTATACTTTCTAAACATCTGACATCTGCAGTAACACAAGTTAAATTTTTAGAGGACATAGCCAGTAGAGCAGGCTTAAGAAAAAAACAAATTTCTCACGAACATTAAAAATGCGCCAAAATTCCTGGTAACAGATGTTGGTCGTATAGAGACGGTTTAAAAATTTAAGTATCTAGAAGAAATTATTCAAGAGAATTTTTTAAAAAAGTCTGCTATAGAACAAAGGATTCATAAGATGGAAAGGGCATATGGTATAACTAAAGATATTTACAATAAAAAGTGCATACCTAAAAATGGGAAAATAAGGGATTACAGTACAGTAGTGAAGCCAGAATGCCTATATGCAAGTGAACATCTAGCACTGAATTATAATTTAGACAAACTAGAAATATTGGAAAGACGAATTATGAGGAAAATATTAGGCCCACGAAAAACTTCAGAAGGTTGGAAATTAAGAAGTAATGATCAAATATATCAAAGTATAGAAAATATAACAGCAACAATGAGGAATAGAAGACTATTATTTTTTGGGCATTTATATACAACAATAGACGACAATAAGTTAACAAAGCATATCTTCAAATATCCGTGGGGGAAGAAGTCAACATCAAGTTGGGTTAAAAAAGTACAAAAGGATTTAGAAAAAAAATAATATACGCCTACACGTAAAAGAAGCAACTGAAAGAAAAGTTTTTCGGGCAAAAGTGTTAAGAATGGAAGGTGTTCAGGGTGAGAGAGAGAAAAACGCAGGTTCAAAGTGGACTGAAGACAGGAAGAAGAGACACAGTGAAAAGATGAAAGAATATTAGGGAAAAAGGAAAGACCAAAGAATAAAGAATTGAAATTAGCATGTGATCCTTAGATGGCTGATATAAAAAAAAAGTTGAGCAGTTCATGAAGAAACAACAAAAAACAAATTTTTGAACAGACTGTACCAGTGATGAAGACAGAAAATAAGACAACAGAGAAAGTCACTTTGCCTGCAACTGGAGCAGTTCATGTCAAGGCCCCGACCTTTGATGGAAGCACGCACTGAGCGACGTATTTATGCCAATTTGAAGCCGCCGCATGCGCAAATAATTGGACACATAAAAAAAGACAGTTTCACTCGTTCCCGCTTCAAAAGGTCCTGCGTCAGAGCTACTACAGAATTTGCCATCTGACAGCCAGAGCGTGTATCACGTATTGATTAAAGCTCTAGAATTACGGTACGGTGACAAACATTTGCGAGATATGTACTACGCTCAGATAAAAACAAGACGATAACGTTCCGGGGAGAGTCTTCAAGAGTTTGAAGCAAGTATCGACAGACTAATTAGATTGGTCTATCCTGAAGCACCAGAAGATTTTCGAATGAGGCTTTCGGTGCAGACATTTATTGATGGGATCGCAGGTTGTAAACTTTAGCAAGTTTTATGAGTGGCAAGACACCGAAATAGCTCAGAAGTTCTTGTTCACGCCCTAGAGTTTGAAGCTGCCAAGTCAGCGTCCGGCTACATTAATGTGTTTATGCGCACTGTAGACAGAATTTCCCAGCATCACATTGCCGTTACGATGGGGGCAGAAAAACAATGTTGTCGGACAAACAATTCAGAAGTTCAAGAGTGCCACAACGATTTGAACGATAGGTAAAAGACGCAAACCCAAAATGTTACAACTGTGGGAAACGGTCATCTACAGGTAGACTGCTGGGAGGAGAAAATATCGAGAGAAGAGAGTGATCGCACCAATTAGAGAAGTAAAGCCCCATAAGAGCGTACAGTTTCCACGCTTCATAAGACCAGTGGAAACCTGATCGTTAATGTATTTGCGGAAGGTAAAGCAACATCATTTACAGTTAACACGCGCGCTACAGTGTCTATTGTGCGACCTGACTTAGCCAGTAACCGCCAGCCTCTAATTATCTCTTGTACAATATAGACTGTGACTGGAAGACAAATCAAAGTGTAAGGAAAGGTAACAGTTGGAACATTTCTATAAACGCCGCATTCGCAAACAACTATGGAATTGCAAGCCGAAAGGACGGAGAGGTATGGAACGTTCAAAGAGTTGGAGTCAGGAGATCTAGTTTTCTCCATTTTTAGCTAGACCAGCTCAAAACAACCAACTTTTGGTTTAATCCTTGCTCTAGATAAAAATGAAAACTATATTAGAGCAACCCAAAATTCAATCAAATTTCACCCTTGTCAACCAGCCATACTTTGATTTTTTGCCCAAGTTTAAGATTAAAGATATACATAGAAAAACAAAAACGAAAGTGTAAAATTTAAACAATCCCAGTGGATAGAGGAAGTATTTCTATCGTATAGATCGGCTTTGCTTAACTGTACAAAAAAAAACCTTAATAAATGGCTTTGTTAGAAAGGCATGTTCATTATGCCGCTAAGAAAATTATTTGTGTTGCATACAAGCATGTTACTAATTTTCAAATAAAAACTGAAAATTAAATAGCAGATATTCCCTTTCTTCCTGCTCTCTGTCCTGAGTATCGTCTTCTGATGACGCTTGTACCGCTACAAGTGAAGCAGACAAAAATATGAAAAATGTATAATAAGTTTAAAATTGAAAAAATGTAATACTGACGCTCCGTTCTGAGTGTGCTGGCATTCGCCTGTTTTCGAATTCCTAAAACCCAACATCCTGAAGTGAATCTAACCTTATATTCTGTCTGATTAAAATAAAACTTTTAAATTGTACCGTGTTTTATACTAAACGCCTTTTGCATTGAGAAGATCGTGGAAAGTCTTATAAAAGAAGTAGGCCTACTATTTAAAATTTTTAAGACATATACAGAGTGATTCAAAATTGCACGGCAATCTCTCAGGACCTGGTACCTGATTCCATAGGTAAAAATAAGAAAAAATGTTCATATAAACATAGGTGCGAAAACGGTTCGTTAGCGAGTTATGGCTAATAGCGAGTAGGGCCTATATTAGTTTTCCCGCCATATGAATCGAACGCATGGCTCGAGATAAATGCGTATTATTTTTATAGTTTTAATTAAAATTTGTAAATAATTTTTACTTTTCTCGATATCTCAGCATTTGAAGCACTTTTGTAATAAAACGAAAGCACGTTTGCAGTTTAATTCCAATTGGTGCTTTTTTGGAAGACGTTGGTAGTATAATGATTAACGAAACTTGACTGAATTGCTAGCAACCATCTTGCTAGTTACTGCATGTTAGTGAACTACACTGTAGTATAGTTTTCTACAGTAAACTAAGTTTTAACGGTATTTACTTACAATGGCTTTGATGTTGTTTACAGTGAAACACATATCCAACTACTGTGCGCGGCAGAATAATTAATTACCAACTTTATACTTCCGTGTTTAAATAAATTATGAGAGTTACACGTTCGGCTGCTGTATCCGTTAAACATGTAATGTCATGGAACTGCACATATGTTAAGGAAGCAAAACAAGATCAGTTGTTAGTTTAGTAGTTCTCGGTGTCTGTCAAGTGACAGCTGACAGCTGACAGGTGACGAAACTCCAGTCCCCCTGAAGTCTGAATTAATCTCTTCAAGTCCGATAACCTACAACACGGTACAGGCCGTCAGTTTTTGGTCTCATTCCACACTCCTTCACATGCAGACCTGCACCTGCCTCTTACAGCTCTTGCAGTTACTCTGCATCCCCCGCGTACGTCGTTATTATTATTAATCTAAACGATGATGCGTCCGTGATGTATCGTATCGGATTGGCTGTGCAATCATCTGAGGTTTGTTTTGTTGTTGTTTAACGTCACACCCCCAACTTTTCTTTACAGAACTATTCAGTACTCAGCCGGTTGACCTTTTTTCTTGCTCAGTCAGCTACTGTGGTCCTAACTTGTAATTGAGTGAGCAGTGTCAGGCAATTTTCTTCAAATCTGCCCTTTGTACTGGGAACTCGATATTCCAAGGTAACTATGAATACTTAACCTGCATGAATCAATGTCAGTGCCGAATTCATATTTGTCAATTGTACGTATGTAATGAAATGTATGTATCATTTGATGTATAATGCTGTAACTCGTTCATAAGCGACCAGATGTAACTTGTTTGTAGCATGAACCTCTTAAGTTGAATTGCTTTGCCTTCAGTCAGAAAAAATATTTAACTTTTAATATCAGCTATGCTTTGTTAATTTGATACTGTAATCTTGTAAAATTTGTAATTATGTGCTGTGAGAGTGAATGCGCGTGTCCCGTGACTAGTATGCTTTGTACTAAAACTCATGTGGGACTTTCAGCATCGGCTTGGTCGAAGAGCTCCAGCAGTTTTGATTTTCTCCAGTTTTGATTCGTCAATGTAACCTGCACGTACTTAAAGATACAGAGGCTGACACCTCGTGAGAGTACCCAGGAAATACGTCTCAACGACAGGACCCTGCACGACATCGTCGGCGACATCATGCTTCGAGAGGACACGCCCTTTGTTCTTTCAAGTTAACTAATTATATCTAATTAAACCGCATCTGGAAATTTAAGTTTGTAGCACTCCAGATAGAAAATAAAGTGAACTAACTTTATTCATTTATGTGACACAAAAACTTTTTATAATTAAGGAGTTTATGGTAGCATGTATGTAATAAATTTTGTATACTGACATTGATTCTTGTCCTCTGGTCCGCTTAATTTTGTACACTTAAAGAGGCTAATCTTTATTATACTAAAATAAATCAATGCTGATTCTGCTCACTATAACTTACTACTAATTATTTTCTATTATACCTTATTATTAGCATTCAATGTAAACTTTACAGTTATTGGTGCTGAAACACAGTTTTTTTTTTAGTTACGTGTGTTTAGGCCCAGCAGCTCATCATACAATGTAATACATATAGCATGTAACACTGCCTCCATTACCTTCTCCATCAGAATTACGAGTACTGACCAAAAGTATCCGACCACTTTGAATGTTACAGGGACCGGTGGTACAGTTGTGTTGTAGCTCGGTAGCTGCCAGACGAGACATTCTGCGTGAACGTTCAGTAACGTATTGGACCATTCAGTTAACTGTGACACATTTATGTAAACACGTGTAATTGAATAGATTACATATACGTACAGAATTACGTATAGAATACGTATTAAATTTTCAGTAAAACTTAAACTTTTGTCCGGGGAAACTATCAAAGAGGTTAAGAAGGCTTCCGTAGAGGACTTAATCAGTGACGCACAGTCGAATTATGGTACAACGGACTTTAAAGGTGGGCAAAAATCTGTCAAACGCAATTTACGTTTTACAATGTCTTTTATTTAGAAAATGTTGAACTCGTACTGGCTGCAATAAATCAAAATCGACGGCTGACAGTGCAAAAATTAGAAGTTCTACAGTTCTGCAAATTACACGAACTTACGTTCCAAAAATATGTCTCAAAATAACTTTTCAACGCATGATCCTAATTTCGTAAAACGTGACATGCGTATCTATACTTTTCCTCAAAAAAACTGTACTGTTTTTGAGTTTTATCGTAGAGGGGCGAGTGGCAAAACTGTTAGGGGTAAAAGCTGAGCAAAAATCGCAAACGCCCATGTGGGGTATCAAATTAATGAGGATTTTAAGTAACATCTAAATTTTAAGGTTAGTATAGGAAATTTGAAAATTTGGGACCCCATATGCCAAAAAGAATTATTTTTTTAAATTTTGAAAATTCAACAACTAAAAAAAATCGCAAAAGCCCATGTAGAGTATCAAATTAATTAGAATTTTAAGTAACATCTAAATGTCATGTTCAGTACAGAAAATTTCAAAATTTTTGGACCCCATAGCCTAAAAAGAAATATTTTTTTAATTGTAAAAATTCAACTAAAATAAATTCTTATCAAAACTGAATTTTCTAAGTTTTAGTGTTTATTGTATTATTGTGTTCTCTACAATTTTTATATTAGTAATGAAACAATAATCGAAATTTTTGTAATTTTTCTGACAATTAAAAAATTATCTGACATCAAAATTTATGTCATAATAAATAATATACTTTGTTTAAAGTAGTAAGCGAGTTCTCCAGTTCAGGAAGCTTGCTAGTTCAGACTACATACCAGTTTATTCAGTTTTTTAAGTCAATCACGTTTGTTACTACAAGGCTACTTGGGTAGTGAACGTTAACCGATTTTTATCAAACCAAGCGAGTAAATTGAAGTACCATTTTATAGCGCCATAAAACAACTGTAACGTTGCCTAGACACGACATTCATGACGGTCGTACCAGACGATTGGATC